>JASTWF010001971.1:0-47350 GCA_030390025.1 Squalus acanthias | reverse complement strand
TTTTTTTTTATACAAAAAATTTAGGCAACTCAGTATCTGTACCATTTGAATGTCAGATTCCCATCCAAGTCATGGGTTTGAATCAAGCTTTCCCAACATTCAAATTCCCCTAACCTCATATCAGCCTCATTAATTTGTAGCCACATTCACCTAGAACCAACAATTCTCAATGTAAAAATGCACTTCCAGTTTGATAGCGCCGACTAAACTCCTGACTCTGGGAGCTCCAACAGCTTGATTGGTCAATGGCATCACAAGGAAGATCCAGGTCTAGGTTGTGTTAACAATCTCAGCTAGGGTGGCATTGCCAGACAATCTGTTTAGAGACCCTTGGGCTTTGGCCTGATGGAAAGGATGGGTTGGAGGGAGGGGGGGGGTCGGGGGGGGGTGAAAATCAACCAGACTTCACTTCCTAATTGTGCCTAGTGACTTCTGACTGGAACGTATACATGTGTAAACATCAGTGAGACAGAAATATGGTCAGCTCAGGGCCCTCCCATAGTCGAAGGTTATAATAACCCTGCTGACATTGCTGTCAGCAATTGGACAGGTATTGGAAATCTGCTTCCAATCTTTGAAACCTATACCTAAAAATGGAGTCAGCAACTAGAGGGTATTGTAGGAGATATTTGGAGCAAAATAGTAGTGCAGGTTATTCTTCCAAGCTGGAGGGGCTGTAAATTTTTTTTTAAATAGTACAATAATCAATTTTGCTCTGGATTTTAAGTAAAATGATAATTTTTATTCATTGAGCACCTTTCACAGACATGGGTTTTTGGTGCTTATTCTTATAAGCTTAAAATTGCCAGTTAAAAATAACTCTTCTCTCAAAGTTAATTGTGTGTTTAGAATCAACATTGTAGATTACAGAGAAGTAACAGAATACTGTTGAATCATTTGGCTACAATTCAACAGGAGAGAGCAGCTCAAAAACAATCACATTTAATCTGTAGTTTGATTTCTCCCTGTGCTGAAATACTGATAATCTTTGTGTATCCATCCAGTATTTGGCTAAGTATAAGGGAAACACATTTATATTGTGGTCAGCTCTTATTAAATCTGCAGACTTGAAACCAAGCGATGCTGCTGCTAGGAAATGGGCTGACCCATTATTAAATGCTGCATCTATTTTATTTGTGTGTGTTAAAATCCCTTACCTGTAATTTATCGTTGCTCTTGCTGCAGTCTCTAACAGGTCATTGGAATCTGCAGCTGAATTGTCGGAGCCAGAGGATTAGGCTGTTTCAAAAAGGTTTCCAAATAGATCCACATTCTCAAGGCACAACCTCTGGAATCACATGGAAGATAAGGCAATTTGTTGCGCGCTTGCGAGAGGAAGCGCAGTTTAGTTAGCTGTCCAATCTTGTAAGGAAGCTGGAGTAACTCATTGTCATCAAGTTTTAGATGAATGAGTTCTTGTAGTTGACAGAACTGAACAGCAGAGCACGCAATCTGTTGTGGCTCAAATCCAAAAACTGCAGTGATTTCTGCAATGTGAGCTACACCATGCAACACTGAATGTCTCCAAGTGGTTATTGTGCAAAACAAGCTCAGACAGACAAGCAAGATCCCCGATGGTAGCTGGAAGTTTGCGTATGTGGTTATTGCTAAGATCCAGCTTCCGCAGTTTTCGAAGGCAAAGCATACGCATATCCACACGTGCTAGTTTACAGTAGGACACCTGCAGAAATTCTAGAGAGTAAGGGAAGTTTGTGGTGAGAGGATAATCCTTTCGAGATGTGATTACCATTTTGGCTTTTGGCTTTTCAACCTCAGAGGTCTTAGCTGGAGCCAGGTTGGACAATGGTATAGTATCTATTTCACTACCTCGGTGAGCCAGCCTTAAAGCAGAAAGGAAGTTCTTCAAATTATTGACATCTGCCTGTTAACAGAAAACATATTTCAGCACATTATGAAATACCTGTTAATGATTTACATTGCATTGTTATACATAAAGTGTTACCTTAGATTTTTTTGTTAGGCATTCCATTTACCATACTGAGCTGTGCTGTACCAGATAATTATTCTCCCAGAAAATACAACAGACCTCACTGTAACATTGCTGACAAGAGTCTATCATTTGGGTCTCCCTTATTATTAGAAAACAAAGCTTACGGCCAACCTTTAAGACATCCCTTGCTAGAACTTACTTTCTGTAAAAATGTGCTTCTGTAAAAGTGTCAGCTAGAGCAGAATATTTCAACCCTTTCTCATTAGAAGCAAGTAACATCAAACACATCCAAGTCACAAAAAATGTCAACCACAGCGATTAACACGGGATCAAATGTTCTGTACATTTACATGAAGACAATTAAACTGTAACTGACCTTTACATTCACACTATTTAAGAGCAGAATTACTGGTGATCTGTTTAGTATGCATCCTGCTTTAAGTCTACTTTAAGCACTACTGTAATGTGGTAGGTATTTATTCAGTGGAACAGGTGTTGAAACAAAAGCTGAATTTAGCCTATGGCACAATAGTATTTGAACGGTAATAAGATTAGAAGTAAGCAGTTTATTTGTGACCACCATGTTTTGAAACGATGATGTGGAGATGCCGGTGTTGGACTGTTCACCTGACGAAGGAGCAGCACTCCGAAAGCTTGTGATTTCAAATAAACTGTTGGACTATAACCTGGTGTTGTGCGACTTCTCATGTTTTGAAACGTTCAGTTACTGCCTCAAAACAAACAAACAGTGCACTGCAATAATGGAAATTAACAGCATAGAAACACTTGACATGTATTTTCAGAGTTGTATCTCTGTGGTTGTATCTCTGTGCAACAATAACAGATATTTTTAGACTTTACAACCCAAGTACCATTCCCCCTGGATTTTCTCCATTCTTCTCTTGAAGGTGGTAATTCATGCTGTGGTATGGTTCAATGGTTGCAGATAGCCTTCCAGTAACTCGCCTAAGTGGCCAATCTTCATAGATCATGAGTTTAAAAAGGCTATTTGACTGCAGGATGCAGCACAGCCTATGCCCAATCTTGGCCATACATACAACAACTAGGTAGAAATCATGAGCAAGGACATTGGGTGAGTGAGGCAAAAATCAGCCAGAGTGTAGTGGATCCACTTCTTTTTGAAGATTAAGCTATTAATCAGGTTTAAACCTACTGTGTTTTGCTTAGTCCTTATCAACACAACACATAAAATTTTTTTAATCCCCATTGATATCTGATCCCCATTGTTATACACTGCATCATCCATCGTCGCATATAGACACCCATTACCATTATATGGTATGTTTAATCCTCATTCACATATATCCCAGATTTTCATGACCTAAAACCTCCACCCCTCCAAATATCTGGATAAGAAATCCCTACCCATTACTTTAAAGACTAACATTTATATAATGCCTTATCACATCTCTCCAGTGACCCAAAACGCTTCATATACAATGAATTACTATGATTTACAATGACTGTTGTTACGTAGACAAATGCACAGCCATTTTTGACCCAGAAAAATTCCACAAACAGCAACTAAATGCATGACCAACTAATCTGCTTTTTGGCAGTGTTAGTTGAGGAAGGTAGGTTGGCCAGGATATTGAGAAAAACTCCTGCTCTTCAAATAGTGCCACAGTATCTTTAATAGGAAGAATGAGGAGACACAATATAAGCTAAATGGTACAATTTTAAAGGGGGTGCAGGAACTGAGAGGCCTGGGGGTGTACGCACATAAGTCTTTGAAGGTGGCAGGATGAGTTGAGAAGACTGTTAAAAAGGCATACGAGATGCTTGGCTTTATAAATAGAAGCATAGAGTCCAAAGCAATGAAGTTATGCTAAATCTTTATAAAATACTGGTTAGGCCCCAGCTGGAACATTGTGGCAAATTCTGGGCACCAGGATGGATGTCAAGGCCTTAGAGAGGGTGCAGAGGAGATTCACTAGATTGGTACCAGGGATGAAAGATATGTGGAGAGACTGGGATTCTTCTCGTTAGAGCAGAGAGGGTTAAGGGGTGATTTGATAGAGGAGTTCTAAATCTTGAAGGGTTTTGATAGAGTAAATAAGGAGAAACTGTTTCCAGTGGCAGAAGGGTCAGTAACCAGAGACACAGATTTAAGGTAATTGGCAAAAGAACCAGAGGTGACATGAGGAAAAATGCAGCAAGTTGAAATAATATGGACTGTACTGCCTGAGGGGGGTGGTGGAAGCAGATTCAATAATAACTTTCAAAAGGGAATTGGATAAATACTTGGAGGAAAAATTTGCTGGGCAATGTGGAAAAGAGTAGGGGAGTGGGACTAATGGATAGCTTTTTCAAAGAGCTAGCACAGGCACGATGGGCCAAATGGCCTCCTTCTGTGCTGTATCATTCTATGAGTCTATGCTGTCCACCTGAACCAGATCAAGAAGATGGGATCTTAGTTTAACATCTCATCTGAAAGATGACACACTTCAGCACTCTCCAATACATGGCTACTTATGTGAGGTCCATTAACAGATTTATCCCCACCGAATGCTCAAACCTGGCATCCTATTAATGATTTAGGTATACCTCATCCATGAGCATACTGGCCCTTCTTGGAGGGCAGGGTTCTCATTTAAGATATTTTCCAGATGAAACTACAGAGCATTGCCCATTTTTAATTGGGTTTAACCCAATTTTGAACAATTACATATAAGTGACAGCACAAAATAATTATGAAGCATAAAGAGAAATGACAATAAAACATCACTCTTTGTCCCAAACATGGGATATGTTATGAACCTTAATGGACCACCTCTTCTCTTATAGGATCCAAAGACAGATATCAGATCCTTACACCAAAAGCCAGAAGTTGGCTTAACGAGGATAAGGCGGCTCTGTAGCAATTACTGTATCATAGAGTTAGAGTCATAACGGCACAGGAGGCCACCATTTGGCCCATTGAGTCCATGCCAGCTCTCTGCGGAGCGATCCAGTCAGTTCTATTCCCCCGCTCTATCCCCGTAGCCCTGCAAGTTTATTTCCCTCAAGTGCCTATCCAGTCTCCCCTTGAGAACATTGTGTCTCCCCTCTTCCACCACTTCCGTCGGCAGCGAGTTCCAGGTCCTCACCACTCTGCGTAAAAAAGTTTTACCTCACATCCCCCCTGTATCTCTTGCCCAAAACCTTAAATCTGTGTCCCCTAGTCCTTGTACCATCAACTAGTGGGAACAGCCTTTCCCCGTCTAGCCTATCCAAACCAGTCATAATCTTGTACACCTCTATCAAATCACCCCTCAACATCCTTTGCTCTAATGAAAACAAATCCAGCTTCTCCAACCTGTCCTTGTAGCTAAGAACTCCCATCCCCGGAACCATTCTGGTAAATCTTCTCTGCACCCTCTCAAGGGCCTTCACATCCTTCCTAAAGCGTGGTGACCAGAACTGGATGCAATACTCCAGTTGTGGCCTAACTAGCGCTTTATAAAGGTTCAGCATAATTTCTCTACTTTTGTACTCGATACCTCTTTTTATGAAGCCTAAGATCCCATATGCTTTGCTAACCACTCTCTCAATATGTCCTGCCCCCTTCAGGGACCTATGCACATTAACTCCCAGGTCCCTCTGCCCCTGCACACTCTTTAAAACTGTGCCATTAAGTGTATATTGCCTCTCCCTGTTCCTTCTGCCAAAATGCATCACCTCACACTTGTGTTAAATTCCATCTGCCACTTGTTTGCCCATTCTGCTAGCCTTTCTATGTCCTGCTGCAGTCGATTGGTATCATCCTCACTGTTTGCCACACCCCCAAGTTTGGTGTCATCGGCAAATTTAGAAATTCTACTCTGTATTCCAATATCCAGGTCATGATTTATAATCACAAAAAGCAGTGGCCCCAGCACTGACCCGTGGGGAACACCACTGTCTACCAGCCTCCAGTCTGAAAAACAGCCATTTACCACAACTCGCTGTTTTCTATCCAATAGCCAATTCCTTATCCAAGCTGCCACTGACCCACCTATTCCATGAGCCTCAATTTTGTTAACCAGCCTTCTATGTGGTACTTTGTCAAACGCCTTTCTAAAATCCATGTAGACAACATCCATCGCATTCCCTTCATCAATCCTCCCTGTTACATGGTCAAAAAATTCAATTAGTCAAACACGATCTGCCATTTACAAATCCGTGTTGGCTCTCCTTAATTAGCTTAAACCTCTCGAAGTGCCCGTTAATTTTTTCCTTGATTATTGTTTCTAAAACTTTACCCACCACTGATGTTAAACTGACCGGCCTGTAGTTACTAGGATTGTCCTTACACCCTTTCTTGAACAACGGTGTCACATTTGCCACTTTCCAATCCTCAGGCACCACTCCCTCATCGAGGGAAGATTGGAAAATTATGGCAAGCGCTTCCGCTATCTCCTCCCCCAATTCGCTTAGCAACCTGGGATGCAAGCCATCTGGACCAGGCGACTTATCCACTCTTAAGCATACACAGCCTTTCTAGTACATCCTGTCTATCAATTTTCACCCCTTCCATTGCTTCTACCTTTTCCACTTCTACCGATATTTTGTCAGCATCCACCTCCTTAGTAAACACCGATACAAAGTACTCATTGAGTATTCTAGCCTTGCCCTGCGCCTCTAAGCATATATCGCCTTCTTTGTCCCCAATAGGCCCCACCCCGCTTCCTGTTTACATGCCGGTAGAAGATTTTTGGGTTCCCTTTTATGTTAACCGCCATTCTACACTCTCATTCTCTCTTTGCCAATCTTATTTTCATCTTCACTTCCCCCCTCAACTTATTGTATTTGGTCTGGTTCTCCCTTGAAGAATTCACCTGACATGCATCATACACCCACTTTTTTTGTTTCATCATCTTCTCTATCTTCCTCGCCATCCAAGGAGCCCTTGCTTTGGTTCCCTTACCCTTCCCTCTTGCTGGAATGTACCTAGCCTGTATTTGGAACATCTCCTCCTTAAAGATCACTCATTGTTCCGTTACAATTTTTCCTGTCAGTCTTTGGTTCCATTTTACCCTGGCTAGATCCTTTCGCATCCCATTGAAGTTAGCCCTATTCCAGTTTAGAAGTTCCACTCTAGATTGTTCCTTGCTCCTCTCCATTGCTAATCTAAATCTTATGATACGATGATCACTCGTACCCAAGTGTTCTCCCACAGACACTTGGTCGACCTGGCCCACCTCATTCCCCAGCACCAGATCCAGCAATGCCTCCTTCCTAGTTGAGCCAAGAACATACCTCCCTTTTTTCCTTCCCTAGCTTTTCTGAACACCTTGTACCCTTGAATATTAAGTGCCCAGTCCTCACTGCTTTTAAGCCACGTTTCGGTTATTGCCACACCGTTAATTGTGCTTGTAGCTCACCAACCTTATTCACCACACTTTGTGCATTTACGTACATGCATTCTAAACCCATTTTTGACTTTTTCGTAGTCTTTCTTAGTCTGCTCCTCTCTAATATGGTACTACTTCCGCCTCTAATACTACTTCCGCCTCTAATACTACTTCCTTCTCTAGTACTATCCAACACACTCTTTTATGCACCTTACTCCTCCTTTCTACTCCTATATGCTGGTGCCCATCCCCCTGCCAAGCTAGTTTAAACCCTCCCCAACAGCCCTAGCAAACCTCCCCGTTGTAATTAAGGTTTTTTTTTTTTTTTAAATAGTGTTATACTACCTGTTGAGACAAAAGCTTAGACATTACTCTTATGTGAGAAATAAAAGAATGACCAGGGTGAGGGTAGGGCCGGTCAAGGACAGTAGTGGGAACTTGTGTATGGAGTCAGAAGAGATAGGAGAGGTGATGAATGAATACTTTTTGTCAGTGTTCACCGAGGAGAGGGGCCATGTTCTTGAGGATGAGAGTGTGATAAAGGTGGATAGGCTGGAGGAGGTAGATGTTCTGAGGGAAGATGTTTTAGCAATTTTGAAGAACCTGAGGGTCGATAAGTCACCTGGGCCAGATGGGATATATCCTAGGATTCTTTGGGAGGCAAGGGAGGAGATTGCAGAGCCTTTGGCTTTGATCTTTGGGTCCTCACTGTCCACGGGGATGGTGCCAGAGGACTGGAGAGTGGCGAATGTTGTTCCTCTCTTCAAGAAAGGAAATAGGAATGACCCTGGTAATTATAGGCCGGTTAGTCTTACTTCGGTGGTTGGTAAGATAATGGAAAAGGTCCTGAGGGATAGGATTTATGACCATTTGGAAAGATGCAACTTAATCCGGGATAGTCAGCACAGGTTCGTGAAGGGTAAGTCTTGCCTAACAAATTTGATTGAATTCTTTGAGGAGGTAACTAAGTGTGTAGATGAAGGTAGAGCAGTTGATGTCGTATACATGGATTTTAGTAAGGCGTTTGATAAGGTTCCCCATGGTCGGCTCATGAAGAAAGTAAGGAGTTGTGGGATAGAGGGAAATTTGGCCGATTGGATAAGTAACTGGCTATCTCATAGAAGGCAGAGGGTGGTGGTGGATGGAACATTTTCGGACTGGAGACCAGTTACCAGCGGTGTGCCACAGGGGTCGGTGCTGGGTCCTCTGCTGTTTGTGATTTTTATCAATGACTTGGAGGAGGGGACTGAAGGGTGGATCAGTAAATTTGCTGATGACACCAAGATTGGTGGAGTAGTGGATGAGGTGGAGGGCTGTTGTAGGCTGCAAAGAGACATTGATAGGATGCAGAGCTGGGCCGAAAAATGGCAGATGGAATTTAACCCTGATAAGTGCGAGGTGATTCATTTTGGTAGGGCAAATTTGAATAAGGATTATAGGGTCAACGGCAGGGTTCTGAGGAACGTGGAGGAACAGAGGGATCTGGGGGTTCATTTCCACAGATCTCTGAAGGTTGCCACTCAAGTGGATAGAGCAGTAAAGAAGGCCTATAGTGTGTTAGCATTTATTAACAAGGGGTTTGAGTTTAAGAACCGTGAGGTTATGCTGCAACTGTACAGGACCTTGGTGAGACCACATTTGGAATAGTGTGCAGTTCTGGTCACCTCACTATAGGAAGGATGTGGAAGCATTGGAAAGAGTGCAAAGGAGATTTACCAGGATGCTGCCTGGTTTGGGGGGGGGGGGGGGGGGGGGGGGAGGACTTATGAGGAAAGATTGAGGGAGTTGGGGCTTTTCTCTTTAGAGCGGAGGAGGAGGAGAGGCGACTTAATAGAGGTTTATAAGATGATGAGGGGGATAGATAGAGTGGATGTTCAGAGACTATTTCCTCGGGTGGATGTAGCTGTTACAAGGGGGCATAACTATAAGGTGCATGGGGGGAGATATAGAAGGGATGTCCGAGGTAGATTCTTTACTCAGAGTGGTTGGGGTGTGGAATGGGCTGCCTGCTGTGATAGTGGAGTCGGACACTTTAGGAACTTTCAAGCGGTTATTGGATAAGCACATGGAGCACACCAGAATGATAGGGAGTGGGATAGCTTGATCTTGGTTTCGGACAATGCTCGGCACAACATCGAGGGCCGAAGGGCCTGTACTGTGCTGTACTGTTCTATGTTCTATGACTGTTGGTGATATTACCAGACAAATGCTCATCACATTTATGCAACATTCTGCAGTCTGCTATTTTAAAAGAGGTGTTAATCCATTTAACATTGGACTATTTTTATCTGTCAACGTGCACTGGAAAGAGTTATACACGGAGTGAACTCTAGTGTCAGCTGGCAGTGCTCTTCCCTGTGAATCAGGAAGTTCTGGGTTCAAACCCTACACCAGGCACAAAGCAGATAATCTATGCTGACATTCCAGTGGGATACTGAGGGAGCGCTACATTGTTGGAATGCTCCCCTTTGAGAAACATTAAATCAAAATCCCATCTGCCCATTATGGAAGTTCAGATGGACATTAAAAAACCCAAGGCATTAATTGGGGGCTCCCCTGGTGTCATAGCCAGCATTCTCCCTCAATCATAATTGACCAGAAACTTAACTGGTATATTATACACTTAAATACTTTGGCTACAAGAGTAGGTCAGAGGCTGGGTATTCTGCGGTGAGTGACTCACCTCCCGACTCCGCAAAGCCTTTCCACCACCTACAAGGCACAAGTCAGGAGTGTGCTGGAATACTCTCTACTTGCCTGGATGAGTGCAGCTCCAACAACACTCAAGAAGCTAAAGCAACACTTCCAGACAATGTATCATTTAAATTTTGGCAACTGTCAGAGGTATTAAAGCATGTTGCATTCACTGCCAATTACCAAGAAGTTGAGGCTTTATGCCAACATCAAGTAGGTATCAACAGAAAGGCAAGGCACACGATGACCAAAGGAGGTAAATTTCCAAAGAAACACCATATATGGTGTGAAGTAGCCACTAATACATTTGTCTCAAAAAAATTCACACTATAAAACTGATTTTATGGTCATATTCTACAGATCCTAAATGTACATTTTAAATTACAGCTACAGTCTTCCAAAGTCATCCAGAAATCGGAAACAAATCAATTACTTTAAACCAATACTTTTCTAAATTGCAGACCTACCATACTAGTATACAGAAAACTCAAACTGAATATCTATGGCATAAATATCACTTCTTGTGGGAATATGTCTAGTCTGTACTCTAAGCATCTCCTGTTGAACATTTTCCATTGTTTGTGTGCAGCCTTATTTACCAATTTTTCTTTCCAGTTTATCTGGCTTAGTTCCATTTTTAGCTCATTGAATTTTTTTTTTCCATTCAAGTACCTTTATCTTTAATTATTACCCTTTAATTGTTTTTTAAAAACTCCTTGTCCCTTTTGCTTTCCTTCCTGTTTTATCTTTTTCCGTTCTTCCTGCCATATTATTTTAATATTATCTGTATCTAATTTACTTCACCTGAGGAAGGGGCAATCGATAGCTCCGAAAGCTTGTGATTTCAAATAAAACTGTTGGACTATAACCTGGTGTTGTGCGACCTCTCAATATTATTTTAAACCCTAATCTAACACCTGTATCATACAGGATTCACAGAACCAGGACTATGGTATTGTAAGGTAGTAGAAAAACTGTGAAACTAAAATCTCCTTGATGAGAAGACACACTCATTGAGCCAAGAGAATATTTCCTTTAAAATGGAATATCCTTTGGACAGTCTTCCTCGCTACAAGTTCAACAATATTGGGCCTCATGCTTTTACAACATGTTGGATTATCCCCCTTCTGACAGGCAAGTAGGAGATGGAAGAGAAAGCAACCAACATTCACTACTGGGGTACTTCAAAGAGAAGATCAGCACAATTGGACTTTGTCAACTGGTTGATGAGTTTTAATGCCTTAGATAGGTGTTTAAAGCCACTTCTGTCAATCACTTAGGGAGCTGGCCTTTCCTAATGGCCATTCTTGGAATAGATTTTATGTCTTTCTGATGTTCTTAAAAAAAATTGCAGTCAAGATAAACATCCTATTGAGCATACAGAGCAAAATGTAATGGGGGGGGGGGGGGAGGTGGTTATCAGATAGCTATGCAACCAAATGGACATGTTTCTATGTAAGTACACTATTACTGTCCAGAATATCAGGATCATAGTTGAGCAAACAAAGCAAACTAATTACAAAAGCACTCTAAGGGTGTGGTTTTGTCTACTTTCCAAATTACAAGAGACATGGCAATGTCATCTGGCAAAAATACAATCCCTTGCATCCAGGGCAACTGGTAATATTGTAGAAACAGAAATGATAGCACTGGAAATATTACCCGTTGTAGTCCAAGATAGCATACATAATCATCTCCAACTGGGCCATCTTCTACACGGGCATCAAGGCCACAACTGCCAGTAGTTCCTTCTACTACTACAGGACAGGGATGCACAACCAAGAGCAAATGCATTTACACTTATTAGTATCCAAAAGGAAAACCAGGAAGGCCAATAAAAGGGCCAATTTCGAAGGATATATCAGTCACGTAGAGTGGCACATCATCTCCTAGTCAGTATATACCCCAGGATTAAGTCTAGAAAATGTAAATTAAAAGTAGCCACCCTTCCACATTCCCTCAAATAATCTTAACATTTTACAAGACCCCTGCATATGATTGGTACAGTCATACTGGTATGAAACTAGTCCTATGTAAAAATGTTAAACTGGCTTTTTCAAGCATTTGCTCTTATCCTCTCAAGATGGGACGGTATAATTTCCCATTCGCCACCTCAGAAGTATAAGTGTTTAGGTTTTGTCCCCGATTTCATCAGATTGGTCTTCGATTATGATATGCTGCACAAAGGGGGGGGTGGGGGAAAGGGGAAATGGGCAATTATTATAAGTGTGATGGGGTGAAAGAATTATCTTTTTGCCAGAGAAGGAAAAGTAGTTTCCGGAGGAAGGATGTATGCCTTTATTTTGCAAGGGTCGATCGTGAGATTGCATCGGGTTTAAACACAATTGAGAAGTTCAACTCGTGGTTTAATGCAGTTGCCACTGCGGGCAGCTGTTGACCACTCTAGACGCTTCCAATTTCCGCTTTGGTGGCGATAGACTTTTATGCAAGGGGGAAAATGGGATGATTTAAGTTATTTTACAAACATTCACAAGGATCTACTGGCAGTTTTATGCTGTTAGTGTCATGGACCATTTGAACAGGGGGCCAGTCAATTATTTACATTTGCACTTTCACTTTGTTGCTGATAACTTTTGTATGTGGACATCTACAGTCTGCATTTTTCTACCGGTTGTGCACAAATTACATTTATATCAATGGCTTGAGTGTAAAAAGATTGGGGTTTTATTGCTATTTCTTATAATACATGCCAGTTTTTATAATACTGGCCAGTTTTTAATGCCTGCAAGGAAGTGGGAGAGTACAGCAATCCTGTCACGTAGTGTTATGGAGAGTCCCACTTAAGTCATTGGCCCGGATTTTGCACCCAACGGCAAGCGAATGGCGCTACCTGTTCATTACACTTGCACTCGCCCACAGACTTTGTGGCCTTTTCCACTGGAACTTGTGGTTAGTAGAGAACCAAAACCGAGCGGCGCTCTCTACAGGGGATCTGGGACCTGCGTGAACAGGGAAAGCAACGTGTGTCTCCTTAACCAATCAGATTGAAGAATCCTTACTGAGACACGCAGAGTCTAAACCAGGAAGTTTAAGTTAGAATAGTTAATTCAAATCCAAATCATGTACAGAGAGCGAAATAAAAGAGAGGGAAAGAAAGATGGGATTAAGAAAAAGATGAGACAGAAAGTAAACATTTTTAAAAATCTCCAACAATAATAAAAATATGAAGAAATGAGACTCCACACTTGTAAGAGTTAATTGGTAACTGAGACTTATCATGCTGTTAAAAATTCACTTGCACTTGAATAGATAAGCCTCAACTTTTTCTGGCATGTTTAGTGGGTATCTATCATGCAAGTACCGCAACTTCACGCTGTTCCATGTATTTTAATGCCGAGTCTCTCCGAGGTACTGGTGTAGCACAGCTTCTGGAGGAGCAGGGCAACTCGGACAGCAATTTCCTGATTTCTGCGTTTAACTGCACATGTGCGGATGCCAGAAGTTGCTGTCCGATTTACTTAAGAACGGTCACCATTAATTCTACTGCAAAATCCGAACCAATGTGTCACAGGATGTGACCCTCAAAGTCACCTAAAGACACGGTGGCTTTGGAATGTTGTGGCTACTCACTGTTTTTAATATATAATAGATAATAAATTTATTATTTTGTTCCCTTGTTGCAACATGTTTATGTTGGGGTTGGAGGAAAAATTTAAAGAAGTGGCATTATAATAAAATGGCAGCGTCCATTCGCTATATCTTCGACACTCCAAATAGTATACGGTATGACTTTATTTGAAGGAATGCGATCATAGCTACAGTTTATTTTTGACTGACTTATTTCTCATATGTAAAGGATGTCCCATTTCTTTCAATTTTAAACCTCTATCTTTCAAGCTCACCCTGCCCTTCTGGACATTCTTGTCTGAAGGTAATCTTTTCCCCGGCAGTGGATGGGGTGCCAATCAAGCGGGGCCCTGACAACATATGTGGGTTCAGTCTGAGAAAACAGCTGGGGAGGGAGATGGAATCAGTGCTTAAGGGTGCCAAGTTTCTGCTGGGCGTCAAACAGGACTTCAGTCTTGCTCATTTGAGCTGGAAAAGTGCATACCATGTTTACTACTTTAATCAGAGCACCAAACTTGTAAGCAGGTATATAACTGCTTCATGAACCTTCAAAATGTACTATTGTTCCTAACTGGTCACCAATGAATCATCTCCATTTTTAAACAGGCACATTATGCCAACGTAGTAACAGGTTTGAATTAAAACTTTATATAAAAATGTTTTTAAATCCAGCTTGTACCTTACTTAGACAAACGTCCACTGCTGGTTCTTTCAGTCTGATGGTAGCTTTTCCTTCTTCAACGAATTTGGTGAAAAACTGCTCTATATTTTCTTTCAGCTGCAAAGAGATTTTTGTGAAATTATATTCTTAGCCGGATGCTTTCCAAAGTGCACTTGACTGACTGATTCCATGCTGTATAACTCACCTTATATTTACAGCCTGCTTTGTCTTTCAAGGTACAGATCAAGAGATGAATGGTTGCAGAGTTGTTTTTGATACTCCGATCGTGGTGTTTCCCTATTGACAGAACAGCTCGGTTTCCTTTCCCTCTATTCCTCATACCGAAGGTCGGGAGCATCCGATTGATCACTTCCACATCGCACTGGAGTTTCATAGTATCTGTAATGAAATGATCACCCACTGAAGACATAATTTTGGACAATCGCAGCACACAGCATTCCCATGGACGTCAACCAGATAAACAAGTTACCAGTATGGTTGCACGGTGTGCTTTCGTTCCTGATTGGCTGCTTCCACGGCTAATACAGACACTGATAGGAGCCGCAGACCGCGTCACACAATGGAGACAACGCCCCCTCCCCTCCCACCAGTCAGATAAAGCTCGGGGTCATCGAGAAATACAAGGGGTACAGCGACAGGGGCAACACCCGAGGGGGAGGGAGGCAACACCCGGGAGAGGGAGAGAGAGAGAGAGAGAGAGGGAGGGAAGAATCGGGGAGCAACACCCGGGAGAGAGAGAGAGAGAGAGAGAGGGAAGAAAGGGGGAGCAACACCCGGGAGAGGGAGAGAGTGAGGGAAGAGAGGGAGAAGCAACACCCGGGAGAGGGAGAGAGGGAGGGAAGAGAGGGAGAAGCAACACCCGGGAGAGGGAGAGAGGGAAGGAAGATAGGGGAAGCAACACCCGGGAGAGGGAAGGGGGAGCAACACCCGGGAGAGGGAGAGAGTGAGGGAAGATAGGGGGAAGCAACACCCGGGAGAGGGAGGGAAGATAGGGGAAGCAACACCCGGGAGAGGGAGAGAGTGAGGGAAGATAGGGGGAGCAACACCCGGGAGAGGGAGGGAACATAGGGGGAAGCAACACCCGGGAGAGGGGGAGAGTGAGGCAAGATAGGGGGAGCAACACCCGGGAGAGGGAGTGAGGGAGGGAAGATAGGGAGTGAGGGAGGGAAGATAGGGGGAGCAACACCCGGGAGAGGGAGTGAGGGAGGGAAGATAGGGGGAAGCAACACCCGGGAGAGGGAGAGAGTGAGGGAAGATAGGGGGGAGCAACACCCGGGAGAGGGAGTGAGGGAGGGAAGATAGGGGAAGCAACACTCGGGAGAGGGAGAGAGTGGGGGAAGATAGGGGGAGCAACACCCGGGAGAGGGAGTGAGGGAGGGAAGATAGGGGGAGCAACACCCGGGAGAGGGAGGGAAGATAGGGGGAGCAACACCCGGGAGAGGGAGTGAGGGAGGGAAGATAGGGGGGAGCAACACCCGGGAGAGGGAGAGAGTGAGGGAAGATAGGGGGAGCAACATCCGGGAGAAGGAGAGAGGGATTAGAGTTTATTTCATGAATACTAACTCCGAAAAACGTTGTTGCTTTAAAAACTTGTAAAAAAGAGTCTGACGTAAATCCGTTTTGGGGAAGTGCCAATTCAGGGAAAGTTCAGTTGCTGCACTCTGTAAAACGTGTTCACTTTCCGAAACGTGCTGTTCCTATGTTCCAGTATAAAAGTACTCTCTACAGTGTATTCGTGAGTGACGGCTCTTTTGCCGACACGGGAAACAGGTTTTCACTAAAGTTTCAATTCGTCACGTACTCGGACAGACAATTCGGTTACATTTTTTACACGCAAATCCTGTATTGATCTGAATTGGACAAAGTTTAAAACTGTTTACAGTAAACCAGCTAAGCGCCGTTTTAACTGCGCTTCAGCAATAGATTAACCTCCCACATTCAGTGCAATACTTTACATCCTGGAACCGCCATGAGAATTAGCCGGCGGTGCACGTACTGTACATTCACAAGGGCGGCAGTAAAACCTCAAGACCCTAGCTTTGTACCACAGAACATTATAGTGAATTAACAAATAACCACGTCACCATGTTCTCCACGAGTTCACGATCACGTACATTTGTACTCAGCATAAGTGGAAAACAAAAGCCAAGAGGGAGGACTGTTTACAACAAAACACGTCTAACGAAAAGGACTTCACCTATACTCTTCTCCCCCCCCCCCACCCCCAACCCCTTCATTAATTCTGACCACGTGTTATTTACTGTGCCTAATGCTAGTTTCAATGTCAAGACATTCTCTTTTGTAAATGTCTGAATTTCCCAGTAATTCCTCGTTATTAAAGTACTATGGTGTACACACCAATAGATATACAATGTAGTCAAGAGTTACGAACATTTCATTGCAACGGCCAGCATGGTGTGTCACGGGCCATGTGTTTTTAAAACTTCGCAAAGACAGATTACTGATACCTTATTGGGTACTTATTCTTTAAATGAATTGCATCTTCTTCACATTGTAGAAATAACAAGGTTGGGTATTTTGACACAAATTTGATTTTTTAAGCAAATGTGTGGATACAAAGATAGAAATTCAGATATTTAAAAAAAATGTCTTGACATTGAAACTGGCATTAGGCAAAGGAAGTACAAAACTTCTGGCATGGTGCAAGGGTTCTCAGTCCCCACATACAGTCAGAAGGCACGAAAAATCCAGGTTCTTTCTTTACTACACTAGTATATCAAAGTGTTTTATTGTACATAGATATACACTTCTGGCAACAAAATACTGTATGCATTCTTCAACCTGCATCTATTTTCCAGCTCACATCTTAACTCCCATTTTTATTGCAACATTTTTTTTAAATCAGTTACAAAAATTGAAAAATTATACAGTAAAGCTTCAGTACTCTTGGTCCCTGAATCTTTTCCCATCAGCAGAATGAGTTTCTTTGAATATTAAGATTTCAGCGAGTGTAGAGGTTGCAAAGATATGCTAAGAAAATAAGCACACAGATTGCAAGGAACCCAGAGTACATCCAGTCTTGCACATAGAGCTTTAAATAAAACCTCATGAATTGCCTTGTAATGAACTTGTCCAGTCATTTAAGCAGTCACTGTGAATCTGTGGCAAAGTGCATTCCAAGGGATGCTGAAACTCAACGCAGATCAGGCTGCTGCAGCAATTTTACTGGCCAAGGTTAGACTGCCAACACCAAGGAAAAAATAGGAGTTTTTTTTAAATTCGTTTTTATGGGATGTGGGCGTTGCTGGCAAGGTCAGCATTTATTGCCCATCCCTAATTGCCCTTGAGAAGGTGGTGGTGAGCCACCTTCTTGAACCGCTGCAGTCCGTGTGGTGAAGGTACTCCCACAGTGCTGTTAGAGAGGGAGTTCCAGGATTTTGTCCCAATGACGATGAAGGATCAACACTATACTTCTAAGTCAGGATGGTGTGTGACTTGGAGGGGAACTTGGAGGTGATGGTGTTCCCATGCGCCTGCTGCCCTTGTCCTTCTAGGTGGAAGAGGTCGCGGGTTTGGGAGGTGCTGCTGAAGAAGCCTTGGCGAGTTGCTGCATTGCATCTTGTAGATGGTACACACTGCAGCCACGGTACGCCGGTGGTGGAGGGAGTGAATGTTTAAGGTGGTGGATGGGGTGCCAATCAAGTGGGCTGCTTTGTCCTGGATGGAGTCGAGTTTCTTGTGTTGTTGGAGCTGCACTCATCCAGGCAAGTGGAGAGTATTCCATCACACTCCTGACTTGCAGATGGTGGAAAGGCTTTGGGGAGTCAGGAGGTGAGACACTCGCCACAGAATACCTAGCCTCTGACCTGCTCTTTTTGCCACAGTATTTATGTGGCTGGTCCAGTTAAGTTTCTGGTCAATGGTGACCCCCAGGATGTTGGTGGTGGGGGATTTGGCGATGGCAAGTCGTTGAATGTCAAGGGGCGGTGATTAGATTCTCGCTTGTTGGAGATAGTCATTGCCTGGCACTTCTGTGGCGTGAATGTTACCTGCCACTTATTAGCCCAAGCCTGAACGTCGTCCAGGTCTTGTTGCATGCGGGCATGGACAGCTTCATTATCTGAGGAGTTGTGAATGGCGCTGAACACTGTACAGTTATCAGCAAACATCCCCATTTCTGACCTTATGTTGGAGGGAAGGTCATTGATGAAGCAACTGAAGATGGTTGGGCCTAGGACACTGCCCTGAGGAACTCCTGCAGCGATGTCCTGGGGTTCTGATGATTGCCCTTCAACCACCACAACCATCTTCCTTTGTGCTAGGTATGACTCCAGCCAGTGGAGAGTTAGCCCCCACCCCCGACTCCCATTGACTTCAGTTTTACTAGGGCTCCTTGATGCCACACTCGGTCAAATGCTGCCTTGATGCTGTCTTTCTGCTGGTTTGGAAAAAGCCCTGGCAGTTTCATATTGATCTGTTCACTAACTGTGGGAGACCCAGACTGTGGAAGCCAATGGCCAAAGAGTAATATAAACATAGTGTTGTTAGAATTTAACACATTTTGATTCAGAGGCCAGGGAAAAAGACACAGCAACTGTAGAATGGTGCTTCCCCCCACCCCGCCTAATTTTATATACTGCAATCAAGCTGAATAATACCTTGTGACTTTAAACAGGCTTCCTGAATCCAGTATTTTTACAGCCATTTTCAAGGAACGGAACTTAATGACAGACAAAAAAAAACTTTTCAATGGTATCAACAGCTGAATCAGTCCAATCAACCATCTAAACCTGCCCTTCAAAATACTTTATACTTAATGTTATCAATTGAATGGGCTAGCCTCCCAGCTTCCACCCTCCCTAAACTTGGTCATCCAAAACTCGCTGCCCGTGTCCTAACACGCACCAAGTCCCGTTCACCCATCACCCCTGTGCTCGCTGACCAATATTGGCTCCCGGTTAAGCAATGCCTCGATTTTAAAATTCTCATGCTTGTTTTCAAATCCCTCTATGGCCTCGCCCCTCCCTATCTCTGTAACCTCCACCGGCCATACAACCCTCCGAGATATCGGCACGCCTCCAATTCTGGCCTCTTGCGCACCCCCGATTTTAATCGCTCCACCATTAGCAGCCGTACCGTCAGCTGCCGAGGACCTAAGCTCTGGAATTCCCTCCCCAAACCTTTCCACTTCTCCTTCCTCCTTTAAGATGCTCCTTAAAACCTACCTCTGACCAAGCTTTTGGTCATCTGCCCTAATATCTCATGTGGCTTGGTGTCAAATTTTGTTTGATAACGGTCCTGTGTAGCTTCTTGGGATGTTTTACTATGTTAAAGGTGCTATACAAGTGCAAGCTGTTGTTGTACCTCAGACTTTGGTTCTTTTAACGTAAAGGAAGTGATCTTAAGAATGGTAGGCAGTGCTGTCTCACTATGATTTCAGTAAATGCAATGGCGAGCATTTAATTTTTTTAATACTATTTCCACTGTGAAAAACACCAAGCTATACAATTATAGATTCTGTCCTTCCACACTTGGGTTCTGTCAGCAGACAGCACTTTGGACTGTGCCTCAATCCTCCACCACCCACCACCCCCAATTATTATTTTTTTTTTTACATGTCTGTACCATTGATAGTGGTGGTTAAATTAGAATCAGATTGACAAAACTAAAAATTAAAGTTGTAAAACAAAGCTCTTGTAGCTCCTAAACTCCAAATGGCTGGTTGCTCATCAACATTAGTAAAAATGTTTGGCAACTGCTGTTTTGATAACTGAAATTACACGATGATATTTTCAATTTAAACATTTAACATGTTTGAATGAGACACTGATTCTGTACTTTCCTTCGACATTTAGTAAACTGGATTGTTTTGTTCATTATTTGAGTTGCATTGTTTGCAGTGTGACTCAACGTTCCAGGATGCTGAGTCAGTAACCAGTATTCATGCTGTCATCCCTGCCAGTCCTGTTCAAATAGGCTTGAGCAGCACAAAACATTAGCTGCTGATTCACCAGTTTTTCCCCTACAAAATAATGAAACACATCTCTCTATTCTGCTTCTTTATAGGTCCTATTGATACGCAATAGGGCCTCAAACATCTAGGTATTACAAGACTCAGAAGGCAATTAGACATCCACATCCATGGAAACTAGGCAATGATTTGAGAAGTCCAATAATATATTAAAACAAAATATCAATACCCATAAGACATGCTTTGCCTGCAGAGATCCTAGTTACAGCCACCAGAAAATATCAGCAGTTAACTTTTAGTTTTAGAAAAACTAAGATTCGTATAATGCTCTTAACATTAGGAAAATGTCCATTTATCAAACCATAGTTTTGACCATTTGCCTCCTTTTTGGCACCATCAATAGGTGACCAGCTCCTAGTACTTTGCCAATGCCATGAGAAGATATGAAAACTGCCAAGATGATTTGTCTGCGCATTTTGCCTCCCTGGAGGGGGATTCTTAACAACTTGCATTTATATAGCATCTTTAACATAGTAAAATGCCCCAAGGTCCTTCACAGGACGCCGAGACACACAAGGAGATATTAGGACAAGTGACCAAAAGCTTGGTTAAAAAGGTAGGTTTTTTGGAGGAGAGGTGCACTTAGGGAGGCAATTCCAGATCCTAGGGGCCAGGCAGCTGAAGGCAATGGTGGAGCGATTAAAATCGGGGCAGTGCAAGAGGCCAGAATTGGAGGAGCACAGAGATCTTGGAGGGTTGTAGGGCTGGAGGAGATTAGAGATAGGGAGGGGCGAGGCCATGGAGGGATTTGAAAACAAGGATGAGAATTTTAAAATCGAGGCATTGCCAGACCGGGAGCCAATGTAGGTTAGCGAGCACAGAGGTGAAGAACATAAGAAATAGGAGCAGGAGTAGGCCAATCGGCCCCTCGAGCCTGCTCCGCCATTCAATAAGATCATGGCTGATCTGATCCTCACCTCAAATCTAAAGAACAAGAAGTAGGAGCAGGACCCGGCCACTCAGCCCCTGGGCCCGCTCCGCCACCCACAGGGCCTCGACCGATCCGAACTCAGCCTCATGTCCAATTTCCTGCCCGCTCCCCGTAACCCCTAATTCCCTTTACTTCTAGGAAACTGTCTATTTCTGTTTTAAATTTATTTAATGATGTAGCTTCCACAGCTTCCTGGGGCAGCAAATTCCACAGACCTACTACCCTCTGAGTGAAGAAGTTTCTCCTCATCTCAGTTTTGAAAGAGCAGCCCCTTATTCTAAGATTATGCCCCCTAGTTCTAGTTTCACCCATCCTTGGGAACATCCTTACCGCATCCACCCGATCAAGCCCCTTCACAATCTTATATGTTTCAATAAGATCGCCTCTAATTCTTCTGAACTCCAATGAGTAGAGTCCCAATCTACTCAACCTCTCCTCATATGTCCACCCCCTCATCCCCGGGATTAACCGAGTGAACCTTCTTTGTACTGCCTCGAGAGCAAGTATGTCTTTTCTTAAGTATGGACACCAAAACTGTATGCAGTATTCCAGGTGTGGTCTCACCAATACCTTATATAACTGCAGCAATACCTCCCTATTTTTATAATTTTCCCCCCTAGCAATAAAAGCCAACATTCCGTTGGCCTTCTTGATCACCTGCTGCACCTGCATACTAACTTTTTGATTTTCATGCACTAGGACCCCCAGATCCCTTTGTACTGCGGTACTTTCCAGTTTCTCGCCATTAAGATAATAACTTGCTCTCTGATTTTTCCTGCCAAAGTGCATAACCTCACATTTTCCAATATTGTATTGCATCTGCCAAATCTCCGCCCACTCACCCAGCCTGTCTATATCCCCTTGTAGGTTTTTTATGTCCTCCTCACTTTCTACTTTCCCTCCCATCTTTGTATCATCTGCAAACTTTGATATGTTACACTCGGTCCCCTCCTCCAAATCGTTAATATAGATTGTAAAGAGTTGGGGACCCAGCACCGACCCCTGCGGAACACCACTGGCTACTGGTTGCCAGTCCGAGAATGAACCATTTATCCCAACTCTCTGCTTCCTGTTAGATAACCAATCCTCCACCCATGCCAGAATATTACCCCCAATCCAGTGATTTTTATCTTGAGCAATAATCTTTTATGTGGCACCTTGTCGAATGCCTTCTGGAAGTCTAAATACACTACGTCCACTGGTTCCCCTTTATCCACCCTGTACGTTATGTCCTCAAAGAACTCGAGCAAATTTGTCAGACATGACTTCCCCTTCATAAAGCTATGCTGACTTTGTCCTATTAAATTATGTTTATCTAAATGTTCCGTTACTGTCTCCTTAATAATAGACTCCAAAATTTACCCACCACAGACGTTAGGCTAACTGGTCTATAATTTCCAGCCTTCTGCCTACTACCCTTTTTAAATAAGGGTGTTACATTAGCAGTTTTCCAATCTGCCGGGACCTTTGCTGAGTCCAGGGAATTTTGGAAAATTACCAAAGCATCCACAATCCCTACTGCCACTTCCCTCAAGACCCTAGGATGTAAGCCATCAGGTCCAGGGGATTTATCCACCTTGAGTCCCATTATTTTACTAAGTACCAATTCCTTAGTGATTTTAATCGTATTTAGCTCCTCCCCCACTAGAGCCCCCGGTTTGTCCAGTGTTGGGATATTCTTAGTGTCCTCTACCGTAAAGATTTAAACAAAATATTTGTTCAGCATTTTTGCCATCTCCATGTTTCCCACCATTAATTTCCCGGTCTCATCCTCTAAGGGACCTACGTTTGCCTTAACCACCCTTTTTCTTTTTATATAACTATAGAAACTCTTGCTATCTGTTTTTATATTTTTTGCTAATTTATTTTCATAGTCTATTTTCCCTTTCTTAATCAATCCTTTAGTTATTTTTTGCTGTCTTTTGAAGACTTCCCAATCTTCTATCCTCCCACTAAGTTTGGCTACCTTATACGTCCTTGTTTTTAGCCGGATACTATCCTTAATTTCTTTACTTAGCCACGGATGGCTGTCATTTCCTTTACACCCTTTTTTCCCCTCAGTGGAATATATATTTTTTGAAAGTTGTAAAATAACTCCTTAAACGAACACCACTGCTCATGTACCGTCTTACCCTTTAATCTATTTTCCCAGTCCACTTTAATCAATTCCGCTCTCATACCATCATAGTCTCCTTCATTCAAGCTCAGTACACTTGTTTGAGAACCAACCTTCTCACCCTGGGTGAACGGGTCTTGGTGCGAGTTAGGATCCACTTTATGCCTCATATAGACAGCCAGATAAAAAGAATGGGGAATCATGGCCTCAACCCCACATATCTCACAATGCACTACTTTATTATGTAAATATATTGTGCCACTGTGCTGCCCAGCACCCAGGTCAGTTTAATTTCAGTGACTTTATGCTATTTACCAATAAAGCTAAAACTGGTAACACCAAAACAAATCAATAAAGCAGAATAAAGTGCTACATTCTCTTTCGAGAAAACAATTTCTGCAAAATAACTTGATTTCAGCCAAGGATATACCGTCTTGAGCACTGAATTGGAGGACAACGACGACTCCAAATTAAGACATGTAGTTTTTGAATTGTCAGACTTTCAATTTCACAGCTAGAATTCACAAGAATTTTTAAAACTGAAATTATTTTTCTAAATTATATAATTTGTGTTTTGCTGGGTACTGGAAGAAAAGCTATTTATCTTTCTATGGATTGTACCCATTTATTAATGAGCCAATTCATCTTCATATTCAGAATACATTCAAAACAGACACTTTTGAGCTTCAAATGAAACTATACTTCAAAAGAGAACTCAAAAAGACAGTTTCTTCATGCTTCTGTTGAAGAGGTTGACTCCTCACTAGAGCACAGTTCCACAGGTGCCAGGCAATGTCCAGGACCCTACTACCCATTATTTAAGTGTGAGCTTGGACAGTGAGTATTAGCAAACTATTTCAGAGAGGAGGGCATCATGGTCAAGTCCAATCCAATCATCACCAAATATCCACACAAAAATCTTGCAGCAGAGTACCCCTGGCTGGTACTCCCCTCCCTGACCCAGGGGTGCTGAGATAATTTGCAGTGCTCCTATCCCTACCCTGCTAACATCAACAAAGACACAGGACCTTCTTGAGCTACTTATTGATAAATTCAGTGAAGCATAAACCATTGAGGTAATTTTTTTTTTTAAGTTACTAATACTGGAGTACCTCTTATCTAAAAAGAAACAGTTGGAATAACTTTTTACTTTATTTGCAAACATAAACATTAGCACTTGACTGAAGCATCTCCATCAGCTCCCCTGATGGGAAGTGGTGTAGGTGTGGCACGGGTAGGTAGGAAGAGGTGGTGTTCAAACACCCTCTTCAAAATTGCTACAATTCATCCAATGAAAACTGCTTAGTTAGGATTGTGCTTCTAAATGTTCACCAGGATATTGCAGTGAATAGTAGCAAAGTTATTAATAGCCCTTGGACTTCATGCTTTAAAGCTTCTGTCTAACAAGACTTTTTTTCTTTTTATTTGCTTTAATTGTTAGATTAATGGAAGACAGTTTCACCATGCTTCTGTTGAAGAGGTTGACTCCTCACTAGGGCACAGTTCCACAGCTGCCAGGCAATGCCCAGGACATCTATTTGAACATTATCATGAAATTTCTATTTGAAAAATCTAATTTTTTAAGTAGCTTTATTTGGTCTGGCAAGCTCATACCCAAACACCACTCCCACACACAACAAAAACTCCTGCCTACGCCACTGCAAGTCGATAAAGTGTGACAAAAGTCTGCCCCGTCGTATATGCCTCCAACACAAGAGGTATTGCCACGGAGCAAAATAAATGCACAATTTACTTGACAGTGGGAAGCATAAGCGTGTGGGATGGATTCATTTTACTCGTAGAAAACCCTCTGAATTAAGAGTTGAAATTACCAATGGAAGACTGGCCAGTTTTCACCAGAACACAAAAATTCTGCTTTGACGCGACTTCCTGACTTCGATTTTTAAAACAGAGCAAATATTCTTGCTGGAAATTGCTAATTTAAAGTGAAGCATGTGCCCTTTTTAAAGGGGCACAACCAATAACTTTACCAAAAATTAAAAGGAAACTTAAATTAAATTAAAATACTATTCCCCGGGGTGTTGACGCACTCCGGTGCCCACCGGTCGCGGATGGGAAAATATCTCTTCCCCAGTTACAGGCAGCAGCAACAGGCCCCGTAAATGGCGGTTAGAGAGCGGCTGCAGACAGGCCACAACCTCCGCGCTGCGACTGGCCGGGGCCGGATCCAGGCCTGCGACTCTTCCTCCCGCCGGTTACAGTGTCTACACAAGCTCCGCGCTTACCATGTAAGAGAGTCCGGGGTAGAGGTGGCGGTTCCCGGGGAGCTCAGCTCGCCGCCTCCACGCACCACCGGGGACTTTCAGGCAGCCCGCGCCTCACGGTGAAAAACAACAAGGCGGCTTCCTATTGGCGCAAATTCCTACCAATAGCAACCGGCAGGCGATACCCACCTGGAGCCACAAGGGGCGCTGTGGAGGCTCAGAAAGTTAAAATACCTGCAGCCACAGGGGGCGCTGTGGAGTCACAGAGTAAAATACCTGGAGCCACAGGGGGCGCTGTGGAGTCACAAAGAGTAAAATACCTGGAGCCACAGGGGGCGCTGTGGAGTCACAAAGAGTAAAATACCTGGAGCCACAAGGGGCGCTGTGGAGGCTCAGAAAGTTAAAATACCTGGAGCCACAGGGGGCGCTGTGGAGTCACAAAGAGTAAAATACCTGGAGCCACAAGGGGCGCTGTGGAGGCTCAGAAAGTTAAAATGCCAGCAAAAAGAGATGAGGTCCTGCAGGCAGATTTCAGGGAGCTAGGAAAGAGATTAAAAAGCAGGACCTCAAAGGTAGTAATCTCCGGATTACTCCCAGTGCCACACGCTAGTGAGTATAGAAATAGGAGGATAGCGCAGATGAATGCGTGGCTGGAGAGATGGTGCAGGAGGGAGGGCTTTAGATTCCTGGGGCATTGGGACCGGTTCTGGGGGATGTGGGACCTGTACAGGCTGCACCTCAACAGAGCTGGAACCAATATCCTCGCTGGGAGGTTTGCTAGTGCTGTTGGGAAGGGTTCAAACTAATTTGGCAGGGAGATGGGAACCAGGATGTAACATTAGAAAGGGGAAATAAAGTGCTCAAAGGATTGGGAGAGGCAGAGAGCACTAAAGTAAGAAATAGTAAGGTATTAGGTGGGGTCAAACTAAGAGAGAATACAGGATGGTCTAAGATGGGTTTACAGTGTATGTATGTGAATGCACAAAGCGTAGTAAACAAGGTAAGTGAGCTGCAGGCACAAATAGCCACATGGGAATATGATGTTGTGGCAATAACTGAGACCTAGGTCAAAAAAGGACAGGATTGGGTATTAAATATTCCTGGTTATAAAGTGTTCAGGAAGGAAAGATAGGAGGTGTGTAGCAGTATTGGTCAAGGAGAATGTTACAGTGCTGGAGAGGGAGGATGTCCTGGAGGGGTCAAGGACAGAATCTATATGGCTAGAGTTAAGAAATAATAGAGGTGCCATTACACTACTAGGTGTATCCTATAGACCACCAAATAGTGGGAACGATATGGAGGAGCAAATTTGCAGAGAAATTACAGAGCAAGAACTATAGAGCAGTAATAATGGGGGACTTCAACTATCCTAATATAACACCCCAGTCCAACGCCGGCATCTCCACATCATATCCTAATATAGACTGGGATCGTAACTGTTAAGGGCAGAGAAGGGGAAGAATTTCTGAAGTGTGTTCAGGAGAACTTTCTTGATCAGTATGTTTCTGGCCCGACGAGGGAGGAGGCATTGCTGGACCTGGTTCTGGGGAATGAGGTAGGTCAAGTGGAGCAAGTGTCAGTAGGTGAACATTTAGGGAACAGTGATCATAATATCATAAGGTTAAGATTAGCTGTGGAAAAGGACAGGGAGTATCTAGAGTAAAAATGTTTAACTGGGGGAAGGCCAATTTCAGTGGGATGAGAACGGATCTGGCCCAGTTAAACTGGAATCAAAGATTGGCAGGCAAAACAGTAATGGAACAATGGGCTGCCTTTAAAGAGGAAATAGTTCAGGTACAGCTGAGGTACATTCCCACTAGGGGAAAAGGGAGGGCAACTAAAGTCAGGGCTCCCTGGATGACGAAAGAGATAGAGAATATGATGAAGCAGAAAAAGAGCGCGTATGACAGATGTCAGGTTGCAAATACATCTGAGAATCAGACTATATATAGAAAGGTCATAGGAGATGCGAAAAAGAAAATAAGAGGGGCAAAGAGAGGGTATGAGAATAGAATGGCAGCCAACATAAAAGGTAATCCAAAAGTCTTCTGTAGGCATATAAATAGTAAAAGGGTAGTAAGAGGAGGGGTGACGCGGATTAGGGACCAAAAAGGAGACCTATGCATGGAGGCAGAGGGTATGGCTGAGGTACTAAACGAGTACCTTGCATCAGAAAAGATTATCGAGAATAATTCCAGGAATGAGGGACTTCAGTTACGTTGATAGACTGGAGAAACTGGGGTTGTTCTCCTTGGAGCAGAGAAGATTGAGAGGAGATTTGAAACAGGTGTTCAAAATCATGAGGGGTCTAGACAGAGTAGATAGAGGGAAACTGTTCCCATTGGCACAAGGGTCGAGAACCAGAGGACACAGATTTAAGGTGATTGGCAAAAGAACCAAAGGCAACGTAAGAAAAAACTTTTTTACGCGGCAAGTGGTTAAGATCTGGAATGCACTGCCTGAAAGGGTGGTGGAGGCAGATTCAATCACAGCTTTCAAAAGGGAGTTGGATAAGTATCTGAAGGAAAGAAATTTGCAGTGCTACGGGAAAAGGCGGGGGAGTGGGACTAGCTGAAGTGCTCTTGCAGAGAGCCGGCACGGACTTGACGAGCCGAATGGCCCTCTTCTGTGCTGTAACCATTCTATGATTCTAAGTTGAAGCCCATGGAATAAAAGGGACTGTGGCAGCATTGATACGAAATTGGCTAAGTGACAGGAAACAGAGAGTAGTGGTGAACGGCTGTTTTTCGGACTGGAGGAAGGTATACAGTGGTGTTCCCCAGGGGTCGGTTCTAGGACCACTGCTTTTCTTGATATATATTAATGACATGGACGTGAGTATGCAGGGCACAATTTCAAAGTTTGCAGATGACACAAAATTTGGAAGTATAGTGAACAGTGAGGAGGATAGTGATAGACTTCAGGAAGACATAGACAGGCTGGTGAAATGGGCAGACACGTGGCAGATGAAATTTAATGCAGAAAAGTCTGAAGTGATACATTTTGGTAGAAAGAATGAGGAGAGGACATATAAACTAAATGGTATAATCCTGAAGGGGGTGCACGAACAGAGAGACCTGGGGGTATGTGTGCACAAATCGTTGAATGTGCCAGGGCAGGTTGAGAAAGCAGTTAAAAAGACTTACGGGATCCTGGGCTTCATAAATAGAGGTATAGAGTACAAAAGTGTGGAAATTATGATGAACCTGTATCTGGTTCGGCCCCAACAGGAGTACTGTGTCCAATTCTAGGCACCACACTTTAGGAAGGCTTTAGAGAAGGTGCAGAAAAGATTTACGAGAATGATTCCAGGAATGAGGGACTTCAGTTACATTGATAGATTGGAGAAACTGGGGTTGTTCTCCTTGGAGCAGAGAAGATTGAGAGGAGATTTGATAGAGGTGTTCAAAATCGTGAGGGGTCTGGACGGAGCAGATAGAGGGAAACTGTTCCTATTGGCAGAAGGGTCGAGAACCAGAGGACACAGATTTAAGGTGATTGGCAGAAGAACCAAAGGCAACGTAAGAAAAAGCTTTTTTATGCAGCAAGTGGTTAAGATCTGGAATGCACTGCCTGAAAGGGTGGTGGGGGCAGACTCAATCACAGCTTTCAAAAGGGAGTTGGATAAGTATCCGAAGGAAAGAAATTTGCAGGACTACGGGGAAAGGGCGGGGGAGTGGGACTAGCTGAAGTGCTCTTGCAGAGAGCCGGCACGGGCTCGACGGGCCGAATGGCGGCCTTCTGTGCTGTAAGCATTCTATAATTCTATGATTCTAAATATTTAAATAAAATTATCATTAAGTAATATGACGCCATCTACAAATACGATCAAGAACATAATTTAAAAAGTATATTAATTGGGAAGTTATTGGTGCTTTTGTCACAAATCTATAGACTTTTGTATCAGTAACTGGTACAAATAAAAGATGTGTGTGTATAGGTAATATATAAAATTAAGCAGATTTTAAATGTAATTGTAAAGGGGTGGATTTACAATCTTATGCAAATTCAGCGGAAGAGCTGCGGAATCCCTGACAAACAGTCTAAGTGGTGCTTACAATGTGTTTCTGGGATTTCTGCAGCTCTTGGCAGAAGAACCAAAGACAACATGAGGAAAAACGTTTTTACTCAGCGAGTGGTTAGGATCTGGAATGCACTGACTGAAAGGGTGGTGGAGGAAGACTCAATCACAGCTTTCAAAAGGGAGTTGGATAAGTACCTGAAGGAAAAAAATTTGCAGGACTACGGGGATAGGGCAGGGGAGTGCTCTTGCAGAGAGCCGGCACGGGCTCGACTGGCTGAATGGCCTCCTTCTGTGCTGTAATCATTCCATTATTCTATGATTGTATACCTGGAGCCACAGGGGGTGCCGTGGTGTCTCAAAGTAAAATACTGGGAATGCTGGAAATCTGAAGTAAAAACAGAAACTGCTGAAAACACTGGGTTGCCGAAGTGTCATCAAACAAAAAACCTAACAAAAGTGCCCCCTTTTTAGAGGGGCACAACTAATAGAGATCTAAATCTTAAACACAAAGAAAATTAGAACTTAAATAATAATATTGTCAACGTACGTAAGCAAAATACAGCGGATGCTGGAAATCTGAAATAAAAAGCAGATCATCGACCTGAAACGTTAACTCTGTTTCTCTCTCCACAGATACTGCCTGACCTGCTGAGTATTTCCAGCATTTCTGTTTATATTGTCAACCTTGTCCAATATGCCCTCCACCCCTTCTCCACAGATGCCTCTTTTAATTAACACTCCAAATCTAATAAAAGTGCCCCCTTTTTAGTGAGGCACAACTAATAGAAACTCAAATGATAAAAACCAAAGGAAACTTAACAAATTAAATAATAATGTTGCCACGTGTGTTGACTATGCACTCCAGTCCCTGCGGTGCCCACTGGCTGCGGAAAGCCTCAAGTGTACCGGCGGACACCGCGTGCTCCCTCCCCAGGGCCACCTGGGTGTGGACAAAGCCGTGGAAGAGAGTCAGGCTGTCAGAGCGGTCACCCCTATGGGCTGCGTCCAACCTGGACCTGTGGATGGCTACCTTGGCCAGACTTCTCCACAGCTGAGTGTTTCCAGCATTTTCTGTTTTTATTCCACCCCTTACACAGGAGGTGCTGTGGAGTCAATACCACCACCTTACACAGGAGGTGCTGTGGAGTCAATACCACCCCCTGCACAGGAGGTGCTGTGGAGTCAATACCACCACCTTACACAGGAGGTGCTGTGGAGTCAATACCACCCCCTGCACAGGAGGTGCTGTGGAGTCAATACCACCCCCTGCACAGGAGGTGCTGTGGAGTCAATACCACCCCCTGCACAGGAGGTGCTGTGGAGTCAATACCACCCCCTTACACAGGAGGTGCTGTGGAGTCAATACCACCCCCTGCACAGGAGGTGCTGTGGAGTCAATACCACCCCCTTACACAGGAGGTGCTGTGGAGTCAATACCACCCCCTTACACAGGAGGTGCTGTGGAGTCAATACCACCCCCTTACACAGGAGGTGCTGTGGAGTCAATACCACCCCCTGCACAGGAGATGCTGTGGAGTCAATACCACCACCTTACACAGGAGGTGCTGTGGAGTCAATACCACCACCTTACACAGGAGGTGCTGTGGAGTCAATACCACCCCCTTACACAGGAGGTGCTGTGGAGTCAATACCACCCCCTGCACAGGAGATGCTGTGGAGTCAATACCACCACCTTACACAGGAGGTGCTGTGGAGTCAATACCACCCCCTGCACAGGAGATGCTGTGGAGTCAATACCACCACCTTACACAGGAGGTGCTGTGGAGTCAATACCACCCCCTGCACAGGAGATGCTGTGGAGTCAATACCACCCCCTGCACAGGAGGTGCTGTGGAGTCAATACCACCACCTTACACAGGAGGTGCTGTGGAGTCAATACCACCCCCTGCACAGGAGGTGCTGTGGAGTCAATACCACCCCCTTACACAGGAGGTGCTGTGGAGTCAATACCACCCCCTGCACAGGAGATGCTGTGGAGTCAATACCACCACCTTACACAGGAGGTGCTGTGGAGTCAATACCACCCCCTGCACAGGAGATGCTGTGGAGTCAATACCACCACCTTACACAGGAGGTGCTGTGGAGTCAATACCACCCCCTGCACAGGAGATGCTGTGGAGTCAATACCACCACCTTACACAGGAGATGCTGTGGAGTCAATACCACCACCTTACACAGGAGGTGCTGTGGAGTCAATACCACCACCTTACACAGGAGATGCTATGGAGTCAATACCACCCCCTGCACAGGAGGTGCTGTGGAGTCAATACCACCACCTTACACAGGAGGTGCTGTGGAGTCAATACCACCCCCTGCACAGGAGGTGCTGTGGAGTCAATACCACCCCCTGCACAGGAGGTGCTGTGGAGTCAATACCACCCCCTTACACAGGAGGTGCTGTGGAGTCAATACCACCCCCTTACACAAGACTTTTTTGTTAATCGATAAGGCAATTAAATCATCAAATGGGAACACTTAAACCATAAGTGCCCACTCTTTAGAGGGGAACAAACAATAAGTTCCAAATGATGACAACACTAACTTAAATAAAAACTTATCAAATTATAATTTTGTTCCCTTTGTTCACAATGCACTCCAGTCCCTCCAGTGTCCATCTGTCAGGGAAAGCCTCAAGCGTACTGATGGACACCACGTGCTCCCTCTCCAGGGACATCCGTGACCCTGTACACAGGAGGTGCTGTGGAATTAATACTCACTCACTCCATATACTGGTGGCGCTGTAGTGTCTATACCTACTCTTTACACAGGTGCTGATGGGAAGCTATTTTCAAGGGCAGTCCTACATCCAAGACATCCTTCTACTAAGCTCAGCTGAAGTGTCAGGCTGAGTATTTCCCCAATTGAGAGCTGGGTGATAGCTCAACAGATGATGCACATGAAACTCATGAATTCACGGTTTAATTTATTTGAAAGTGATAATCTGATATAGTTGCTGCTAAACAAAAGCTATTTTGTTCTAATCTTCAAAGCATGCCAAGAAAGTAGGACCAGAGGACATAAATTAAAATAGAGAAAAGTAAATTTACCACAGGTACATTTTAGAAATAAATTTTGTTAAGCAAAGAATGACAAATGTTTGGAGTAATCTACCAAGCAAGGTAATAGAAGCAAAAACAGATGCCATGATAGGGAAGTGATTGGATAATTCTTTGATCTGACACTCCCAGTGGGGAATCTACATGCAGAGAGTATGGAGTTGCGTCCTTAGCCCTTTAATGTAATGACTTGAATTTTGATGACTCAAGTTGGCCGTTTGCCATTCCTGTTTGCACAGAGCGGGATTAAACGGAGTGGACTTGAACAGAGTGTTTTATTTGGGAATTTGCAAAGAGTGGGAATTCAGAGAAGAGGGGGAAGGAGTTGTTGCTTTTTGCCTACACTACTTGTAGTGCTTTGTGTTACAGGTAGATATTTAATTTCAGTACCCTTAACTTAATCTAGATCAAGTAAGTAGTCAAGAAACTGCACTGTAAACTAAGTTACCTAAACACAAATTTAATTAAATAAAACAAGGTCATATAGGGATGGCAGTGCAGGCGGTGTGCCGCAACTGCAGCATGAGGGAGTTTGTGGAGAGGATTGTGATCCCGGACAACCACGTTTGCAGTAAGTGCCTGCATCTTGAGGAACTTCAGCTCAGAGATTTTGAGCTGGAGTCTGAGGTGCAGACATTGCAGGGCATCAGGGATGGGGAGAGTTACCTGGACACTTGATCCAGGAGGCAGTCACACCCCTTAGGTTAGGTAGTGGTACAGATCTGGCTAGTGGTCAGGGACAGGAGGGTGTGACTGCAACTCAGGCAGGTAAGGGGACCCCAGGTGTAGTGCTGGAGGAGCCTCAGCCTTTGCCCTTGTCCAACAGGTATGAGGTTCTTTCTGCCTGTGTGGATGAGGGAAAAGCCTGCAGGATGGATGAGCAAGCTGACCATGGCACCATGGTGCAGGAGGCCATTCAAGTGGGCGGAGTGAAAGGGAATGTAGTTGTGGTAGGGGATAGTATAGTCAGGGGGATAGATACTGTTCTCTGCAGCCGCGACTGAGAGTTCCGGAGGTTGTGTAGCCTGCCAGGGTTAAAGACATCTCCTCGCGGCTGGAGAAGAACTTGGAGTGGGAGGGGGAGGATCCAGTTGTCGTGGTCCATGTTGGAACCAATGACATAAGTAGAACCTGACGAAGGAGCAGCGCTCCGAAAGCTTGTGATTTCAAATAAAGCTGTTGGACTATAACCTGGTGTTGATCTTTTTGGTTGGACAAATCAGGTTGGACAAATCAAAATTTACTGTAAATCAATTAAAACTTTAAATGAAACTTAATAATCAAATCAAAATTTCGAAGTCCGGGGTGACGATGCACTCCAGCCCCCGCGGCGCCCACCGGTCGCGGAAAAACTTAAGCGTGCCGGCGGACACCGCGTGCTCCATCTCCAGGGCCACCCGGGCGCGAACATGGCCGCGGAAGAGAGGCAGGCAATCGGGCCGAACGACCCCCTCGACCGCCCGCTGCCTGGACCAATTAATGGCTTTCTTGGCCAGGCCCAGGAGCAGTCCTACGAGGAGGTCCTCCGACCTACCCGCTCCCCTCCGCACCGGGTGACCGTAGATCAGGAGCGTGGGGCTGAAGTGCAACCAGAAATTGAGGAGCAGCCCCTTCAAATAATGAAAGAGGGGCTGCAACCTCTCACATTCAACATAAATGTGATAAACGGACTCCTCCAGGCCGCAAAAATGGCAAGCAGCCTGGGAGTCCGTAAACCTACTTAAAATCCTATTGCACGGGACTGCTCCGTGCAACACCCTCCAGGCCAAGTCCCCAATAGAACAAGGGAAGACTCCCGCGTAGAGAGCCTTCCAATGGGGACCTTCGCCTCCGCCGGACGGCAGGATGGTACGCCAAGGCGTGTCCGGACGGCAGACGAAGATGGCAAAGTGGAGAGTGTGCAGGAGCAGCCCGTACAGGAAACGCCTCCGTGCGGATTGAAAGGGCACGGAGGGCATTTCTCCGAGAAGGCTCAAGTGGTGAGGCGGCGGCTCCCGAGGGAGGATTCGGGGCCGGGCGCCGATAAGGAATTCCGTCCGAACGGGGGTCAGTTCGGACGGGATCGCCCCACGTGCTTGAGCCTCCTCGACACACCTAGTGGAGACGGGGCCCAGTGCCACTTTTAGCGACTCGATGGCTTTGACCGCGAGCCGGACGTTGACCCAGGACATGCGCCTCGCCAACTCCTCCGGCGCCATCCAGCCCGCTCCTCCGCCATCGAGCAGGTCCCCGACTCTGGTCACCTTACCGGGCACAGCCCTGCCCTCCGCCAGCCAGCCGAACCCGCGGTCGTGGAGGTGCGGATTCCTGAACAGCGGCTCCCGAAGGACGGCCGCCGCTCCTGACGGGGGAGAACTGCGCTCGGAGGCGACGCTGTTCCAAACCCATAGCAGTTCCTGGTAGAAGACAGGCAGCTCCCGCAGGCTGGCACGCGTGCCACCCACTCTCACAAACAGGAGCTGCGTGTCGTAATTGAGGCCGTGCAGCTGGCGGAAGAAATACGTCGCCAGCGCACGCCACCTAGGAGGATTCTCCACGTACAGGTATCTCTGCAGCGTCTGAAGACGGAAAGTCGCCGCCTGGGTGCGAAGGCACACCAGCGCCTGACCGCCCTCCCTAAGCGGGAGACTCAAAACCGCGGCAGAGACCCAGTGCTTCCTTTTGTCCCAGAAGAAGTCGACGAGCTTCTTCTGCATCTTGGCGACAAACGCAGGGGGAGGGATCAAAGTGACCAACCGGTACCACAACATGGCGGCCACCAGCTGGTTTATGACCAGCGCTCGACCCCTGTAGGACAACACTCGGAGCAATCCTGTCCAGCGCCCTAGGCGAGCGGTGACTTTGGCCTCCAGCTCTTGCCAGTTCGCCGGCCAGGCGTCCTCGGCCGGGCTGAGGTAGACTCCCAGGTAGAGGAGGTGCGTGGTGCTCCAGGCGAAAGGCCCGAACTCCTCCGGCAGGGAGTCCACCTGCCATGGGCCCACCAGGAGTCCAGAACATTTCTCCCAGTTGATCCTGGCGGAGGATGCGTCCGAGTAAATCTGCTGGCATTCTCGCATCCTCCGCAAGTCGACGGGATCCGTGACCGCGAGGAGCACGTCATCGGCGTAAGCCGAGAGGACCACCTCCACGCCCGGCCCTTGCAGAGCCAGTCCCGTCAACCTCTTCCGCAAGAGGCGCAGGAAAGGCTCCACGCAAACGGCGTATAACTGACCGGACATGGGGCATCCCTGACGCACCCCCCTCCCGAAGCGAAGGGGCGCCGTCAAAGACCCGTTAACTTTAATGAGACACTCCGCGGCGGCGTACAGAAGTCGGATCCGGGCGACGAAATGCGTCCCGAACCCGAATGCGCGCAGAGTCCCGAAAAGATACTCGTGATCCACCCTGTCGAACGCCTTCTCCTGATCCAGGGAAAGGAAGGCGACCGACAGACCAGCCCTCTGGGAATGGTGGACCAGGTCCCGGACCAGATGGATGTTATCGTGGATACTCCGGCCCGGGACCGTGTAGGACTGGTCGGGGTGGATCATGCGGGCCAGCACGGTGCCAAGGCGAGCAGACATAGCCCTGGCGAAAATTTTGTAGTCCGTGCTGAGGAGGGAGACCGGGCGCCAGTTCTTAAGTAGGCGGAGATCGCCCTTCTTGGGCAGCAGGACGATGACCGCCCTGCGCCAAGAGAGGGGCATCTCCCCGGTCGCCAGACTTTCCCCCAGGACCCGCGCGTAGTCGTCCCCCAAGACGTCCCAGAACGCCCTGTGGAACTCCACGGTCAGCCCGTCCAGCCCCGGGGACTTGCCCCTCGAGAGCTGGCGCAGGGCGCCGGTCAGCTCCGCCAGGCTTAGCGGAGCTTCTAGATTCTCGGCGCCCTCCGGGCCGACCTTCGGCAGGTCCTCCCACAAAACTCTGCGCGCATCCTCGCTGGACGGATCCGAAGAGAACAGAGCCCCGTAATAGGCCCGGGCCTCCGCGCTGATGCCCTCCGGATCCGAGACCAGAGATCCGTCGTCGGCCAGCAGCCCCAAGAGCTGCTTACGGACCCCCCGTCTTTTTTCCAGCGAGTAGAAGAAGGGGGAGCCGCGGTCCAGGTCCCGCAGGAACTGGATCCGCGACCTCACGTACGCGCCTCGGGACCCGACCAGCTGCAGGTCCTTCAGCGCGCCCTTCTTCTCTTCGTACACCTTCCGCAGGGCCGGGTCCTCGACGACTTGACCGAGACGGGACTCCAGGTCGAGCACTTCTTTCTCCAATCGCCCGACCCGGGCCTCCCGCCTCTTGGTCGACCCCTTCGCGTACTCCTGACAGAAGACGCGGACGTGAGCCTTGCCCACGTCCCACCATAGCCTCAAGGAGGGGAAGCCTCCCCGCTTCCTTCTCCAGTCGGCCCAGAACCGGCGAAACGAATCCCGGAACCGCGCGTCCTCCAGCAGCAGGTTGTTAAAATGCCAGTACGCGGACCCCCCCCGCGCGCGCAGCGGAGCGAGCTCCGCCCACACCAGGTGGTGGTCCGTGCACGGCACCGGCCGCATGGAAGCCGCCGGAACGCAGGAGACGTACGCCCGGGAAATGTAAAGGCGGTCGATTCTGGACCTTCCTCCTCCAGACCTCACGCTCGTGAAGGCGCTGGAGTCGGGATGGAGATTTCGCCAGACGTCCACCAAGTCGAAGGACCCGACCAGGTCCCGCAACTTCTCCATCGCCGCCGGGCTTCGCGGGGGACCCGACCGGTCCCGCGCCTCGAGGGTACAATTGAAATCCCCCCCGAGGATGACGCACTCGCCCACGTCGATGGAGCCCAGAAGAGCGGACACTTCTCCGAAGAAGCGCACTTGCTGCGCACCGGTCCGGGGGGCGTACACGTTCACTAAATGGAGCGGCACGCCTCCCAGGCGAACAGTGACCTGGAGCAAGCGGCCCGGCACGTGCTCCCTGACCCTCAAGATCTCCGGCTGAAAATGCGGGGCCAGCAAGACAGCCACCCCGCAGGAATTGTTGGAGAGGTGACTCATGCTGACCCCTCCTTGCCACTCCAGGAGCCACGTGGCCTCGTCTCCCGGAACGGTGTGGGTTTCTTGCAGGAAGCACACCGCATATTTCCCGTCCCGAAGGACCGAGAAGTTATTGAATCTACGGCGCGCCTCCCTGCTGCCGTTGATGTTGAGGCTGGCTATGGTTATCTTCATCTCAGAAGCATAGTGCAACCTCTACCTAACGGAGGGGAGGGAGCGCGGTCACTGACGACCGCCACTCCCTCAGCAGCCCAGTGTGGAAGCTCTTGAGCCGACGCAGCTCGAGCCGGCCAACGTCCTTGTCCGCGCCCATGATTTTAACGGCGGCGCGGACGGACACGACGAGCAGCGCCAGCTCCGACCACTTGTCGAGGGCCAGCCGGATCTTCTTGTGACGACCCTGGCTCACGGCCATAAAATCCCGGAGTTCCCCTACGGGGATGAGGGGAGAGTCGGTGAAGGGCACGAGGGCGTCCATCACCTCGTTGCCGATGGACTCCAAATCGTCCTCGATGCCCCCCACCGAGTCCCCGTCCTCCTCCGGGAGGTCGTCACCGGCGGCCAACCCGTCCGTCACACAGGGTGCAGCGAACGGCTCGGCCGCACCGGCCGGCCCCGCCTCCGTCACGATCCCACCCCCAGGATCGGTGGCAGAGGAGTCCACCCTGGGCTCCTTCAGGGGCGCCGGGCCGGGAGGCGGCGGCGGCGGTTCGGGGCCCCCCCCCGCCTCAGGCGCCGGGGCGACCGGAGAAACCGGGGAGAAAATAATCCCAAATTCCTCCAGCACGTCCGGCGCCAACAACAGAGACGGAGTCAGGGGGCTTTCCGTCTCCCCGCCACCAACCTCCGACCCAGCGGGCTGGGGATTGCTACACTCCTCCACCAGGTCGAGCAGTCCCTGGGAGATATCTGGGTTATAAAAGGCGGGCTCGGCTTCAGCCTCTTTGGCCTCGCCCGCCCCAGTCCCCAGGACGCCCGACCCGGCGAGGAGCAACGGTTCAGGTTCTACATTTTCTTCCGCGGGTTGTTCCGCGCCCCCCCCCACGGCAGGGTCTCTTCCCCATCCCCGGGAGGCACAGGTCGGACAGACTCGGCTGTCTCACCCTCCCGAGGGACAGACGACCCCTGCCGATCGCGCGCGACGATGACGGTGGTGGGGTGGGGCGCAGCACCCGCGGCGGGCGACTGCCCCCCTTTTGCGGAGGGACCTTCCTCCTCGCAGTCCTCCTGCTGGGGGCGGAGCTTTCTTTTTAACAAATTGGGGCCCGGAGAGGGGGAGGCCTCCATGTCTGCTGGGGCCTCCCTCTCTGCCCCCTTCCGACGACTGGGTTTCTTGGGCCCCTCGGGCCCGAGCCCGGCCGCAGGTCTTGATTCAGCTGCCTCAGCAGTTGCGGTCACGGTCACGGGCCCGGGCACGAGGACCCCCCCAGTCTCATGCGTCCCGACCAACTCCGCTATGTACTCGGGCGTGAGTTCGGTCAATTCCGATGTTTCCTCCGCGAGGGGATCCGCCCTTAGATGTTTATTTTTCCTACGCGCCTTCCTTCCCCCCGGACGCTCTCCCTCCTCCCCGCCGGAGGCCGTGGTGGCGTTGGCCTCCGATTTCGACCGCGCATCCGTCGCCGTCGACGCGCGGACAGTATCAGGGGGAGGGGGGGCGGCGGCGCCAACCCTGGCCGCGCCAGGTGTCGTGGCGGCCTTGGAGGCGGGGCAGTTTTTGCGGACGTGCCCCACCTCCTTACAGGCGTAGCACCGCACGCCGTCCGAGGTCCAGAAGACGCGGTGGGCGGTCCCCCCGTGGAGCACCGTGAACGCGCCGTCCGCGTCCTCCTCCCGCGCCAGCCGGACGAAAAAGCTGGCGCCGGAAGGAGAAGACGTGCCGAAGGCTGGCTTCCCGGAAGCCGAGCGGGATGGGTGTGATCCCCGACCTCACCTCCCCCAGTTGACGTAGGTGGGGGAGGAGGAGCTCACCCGGAACAAAGGGCGGGACGTTGGAAACCACAATCCTTTGCGCGGTGGCCTCAAGGGGGTCCACCGGCAGGAAGGTCCCGCCCACGGTGAGCCCCTTCTCGATGGCCAGGGACACCGCCCGCTCCGACCCCAGGAAGAACACAGCCTTGCCGTACATTTTAGAGGCGGCGACGATGGCTGAAGGGCCGACAACCCCAGCCATGGCTTTTACGCACGCCTCTATTGTCATATTGGGGTGAGTGTAGCTCTTGACCCCATTCTTCCTCGTAAGGAGGGTAAAAGGTGACGGGGTAACAGGAGGACTCGTGGCTGCGGCTGTGGCCGCGGCTGCCACGCTCGCGTACGTCCTCGCTGCCCCCGCCACCGACGAAGATGTACTCGCCATAATGGAGGGTTCTTTAAGGGCTACACTCACCCCAAGTCACAGGCCTGAAGGTGTTAATGGCCTCGGTTTTTTTTGTTTTTGTTTACCCCTGAGCAGAGGGAGCTCTTAAATTGAAGGCACACCTCTCCCTTTGTATGAATTAATTGGGAGAGGGGCCTTCTCCCCTCTGCTCAATAGGTGCTTAATTAAAGTAGATTGAGGTGCCACTTAGAGAGAGAGGCAGAGAGAGACAAGAGACAAAGAGAGAGAGAGAGGGGGGGGGGGTGGGAAGGAGGGAAGCCGCAAGGGCAGGGTCGCCACTCAGGATGGTGGGTGGGTGGGTGTTGGCAGGGGGGTGCACTCTCCGATGTAATAAAAGTCTTTGGTGGTGGTCTTCTGGTGGGGGGAGAAGATGTCTTCACCTGGGATAGCTGGAGATGCCCAGGCTCAGTCCTGCACCAGGTCTTAACGATGCCCAATTGGATTAAATTAATTGGGGAACTTCACCTAGGCAGCTCCAGCTGTCCCAGGTCAGGCAATGGGAAAGGGGTGTTTAATATGGTGTGTGCGGCCTAGCTTTTACAGAAGCCACACACACACACACACACACCCCTTGGATGTTCCGGCCTTCTTCTTTTTCTTCTTTCCTCCCCCCACCTACAAAACAAAGTCTCTGGGAGAGTGCCCCAGAATCACACCCACCTGTAGCTGTTCTTTCCTTCCTTCCTCCTTCCAAACAGTTGATGGTGTGATGTTTTCTCCCCTCTCTCCCTCTCCTAAAATGGAGGCCAATTGAGGAGGCAGTGTGGAAAGGCCTCTCCTCTGTTGTTAATGGCCTTGGCCTTCCTTTCTTATCTTTCTCCTCTCCTGTCCTCTCTCTCCAGGCACCTCAGTTGTGGATGTGTTGGTTGTTGGTGGTGGTCTGCTTTCTGGTCTCCTTCTCCTTCTCCTTCTCCTCTTCCTGGCCACAGAGACCACCACTCTGCTGCTGCTGCTCCTTCGTCAGCAGCTCCGAAAGCTTGTGATTTCAAATAAAGCTGTTGGACTATAACCTGGTGTTGATCTTTTTGGTTTGACAGAACGCAAATTTACTGTAAATCAATTAAAACTTGAAATGAAACTTAATAAATCAAATTAAAATTTGAAAGTCCGGGGTGACGATGCACTCCAGTCCCCGCGGCGCCCACCGGTCGCGGAAAAACTCAAGCGTGCCGGCGGACACCGCGTGCTCCATCTCCAGGGCCACCCGGGCGCGAACATGGCCGCGGAAGAGAGGCAGGCAATCGGGCCGAACGACCCCCTCGACCGCCCGCTGCCTGGACCAATTAATGGCTTTCTTGGCCAGGCCCAGGAGCAGTCCTACGAGGAGGTCCTCCGACCTACCCGCTCCCCTCCGCACCGGGTGACCGTAGATCAGGAGCGTGGGGCTGAAGTGCAACCAGAAATTGAGGAGCAGCCCCTTCAAATAATGAAAGAGGGGCTGCAACCTCTCACATTCAACATAAATGTGATAGACGGACTCCTCCAGGCCGCAGAAATGGCAAGCAGCCTGGGAGTCCGTAAACCTACTTAAAATCCTATTGCACGGGACTGCTCCGTGCAACACCCTCCAGGCCAAGTCCCCAATAGAACAAGGGAAGACTCCCGCGTAGAGAGCCTTCCAATGGGGACCCTCGCCTCCGCCGGACGGCAGGATGGTACGCCAAGGCGTGTCCGGACGGCAGACGAAGATGGCAAAGTGGAGAGTGTGCAGGAGCAGCCCGTACAGGAAACGCCTCCGTGCGGATTGAAAGGGCACGGAGGGCATTTCTCCGAGAAGGCTCAAGTGGTGAGGCGGCGGCTCCCGAGGGAGGATTCGGGGCCGGGCGCCGATAAGGAATTCCGTCCGAACGGGGGTCAGTTCGGACGGGATCGCCCCACGTGCTTGAGCCTCCTCGACACACCTAGTGGAGACGGGGCCCAGTGCCACTTTTAGCGACTCGATGGCTTTGACCGCGAGCCGGACGTTGACCCAGGACATGCGCCTCGCCAACTCCTCCGGCGCCATCCAGCCCGCTCCTCCGCCATCGAGCAGGTCCCCGACTCTGGTCACCTTACCGGGCACAGCCCTGCCCTCCGCCAGCCAGCCGAACCCGCGGTCGTGGAGGTGCGGATTCCTGAACAGCGGCTCCCGAAGGACGGCCGCCGCTCCTGACGGGGGAGAACTGCGCTCGGAGGCGACGCTGTTCCAAACCCATAGCAGTTCCTGGTAGAAGACAGGCAGCTCCCGCAGGCTGGCACGCGTGCCACCCACTCTCACAAACAGGAGCTGCGTGTCGTAATTGAGGCCGTGCAGCTGGCGGAAGAAATACGTCGCCAGCGCACGCCACCTAGGAGGATTCTCCACGTACAGGTATCTCTGCAGCGTCTGAAGACGGAAAGTCGCCGCCTGGGTGCGAAGGCACACCAGCGCCTGACCGCCCTCCCTAAGCGGGAGACTCAAAACCGCGGCAGAGACCCAGTGCTTCCTTTTGTCCCAGAAGAAGTCGACGAGCTTCTTCTGCATCTTGGCGACAAACGCAGGGGGAGGGATCAAAGTGACCAACCGGTACCACAACATGGCGGCCACCAGCTGGTTTATGACCAGCGCTCGACCCCTGTAGGACAACACTCGGAGCAGTCCTGTCCAGCGTCCTAGGCGAGCGGTGACTTTGGCCTCCAGCTCTTGCCAGTTCGCCGGCCAGGCGTCCTCGGCCGGGCTGAGGTAGACTCCCAGGTAGAGGAGGTGCGTGGTGCTCCAGGCGAAAGGCCCGAACTCCTCCGGCAGGGAGTCCACCCGCCATGGGCCCACCAGGAGTCCAGAACATTTCTCCCAGTTGATCTTGGCGGAGGATGCGTCCGAGTAAATCTGCTGGCATTCTCGCATCCTCCGCAAGTCGACGGGATCCGTGACCGCGAGGAGCACGTCATCGGCGTAAGCCGAGAGGACCACCTCCACGCCCGGCCCTTGCAGAGCCAGTCCCGTCAACCTCTTCCGCAAGAGGCGCAGGAAAGGCTCCACGCAAACGGCGTATAACTGACCGGACATGGGGCATCCCTGACGCACCCCCCTCCCGAAGCGAAGGGGCGCCGTCAAAGACCCGTTAACTTTAATCAGACACTCCGCGGCGGCGTACAGAAGTCGGATCCGGGCGACGAAATGCGTCCCGAACCCGAATGCGCGCAGAGTCCCGAAAAGATACTCGTGATCCACCCTGTCGAACGCCTTCTCCTGATCCAGGGAAAGGAAGGCGACCGACAGACCAGCCCTCTGGGAATGGTGGACCAGGTCCCGGACCAGATGGATGTTATCGTGGATACTCCGGCCCGGGACCGTGTAGGACTGGTCGGGGTGGATCATGCGGGCCAGCACGGTGCCAAGGCGAGCAGACATAGCCCTGGCGAAAATTTTGTAGTCCGTGCTGAGGAGGGAGACCGGGCGCCAGTTCTTAAGTAGGCGGAGATCGCCCTTCTTGGGCAGCAGGACGATGACCGCCCTGCGCCAAGAGAGGGGCATCTCCCCGGTCGCCAGACTTTCCCCCAGGACCCGCGCGTAGTCGTCCCCCAAGACGTCCCAGAACGCCCTGTGGAACTCCACGGTCAGCCCGTCCAGCCCCGGGGACTTGCCCCTCGAGAGCTGGCGCAGGGCGCCGGTCAGCTCCGCCAGGCTTAGCGGAGCTTCTAGATTCTCGGCGCCCTCCGGGCCGACCTTCGGCAGGTCCTCCCACAAAACTCTGCGCGCATCCTCGCTGGACGGATCCGAAGAGAACAGAGCCCCGTAATAGGCCCGGGCCTCCGCGCTGATGCCCTCCGGATCCGAGACCAGAGATCCGTCGTCGGCCAGCAGCCCCAAGAGCTGCTTACGGACCCCCCGTCTTTTTTCCAGCGAGTAGAAGAAGGGGGAGCCGCGGTCCAGGTCCCGCAGGAGCTGGATCCGCGACCTCACGTACGCGCCTCGGGACCCGACCAGCTGCAGGTCCTTCAGCGCGCCCTTCTTCTCTTCGTACACCTTCCGCAGGGCCGGGTCCTCGACGACCTGACCGAGACGGGACTCCAGGTCGAGCACTTCTTTCTCCAATCGCCCGACCCGGGCCTCCCGCCTCTTGGTCGACCCCTTCGCGTACTCCTGACAGAAGACGCGGACGTGAGCCTTGCCCACGTCCCACCATAGCCTCAAGGAGGGGAAGCCTCCCCGCTTCCTTCTCCAGTCGGCCCAGAACCGGCGAAACGAATCCCGGAACCCGCGCGTCCTCCAGCAGCAGGTTGTTAAAATGCCAGTACGCGGACCCCCCCCGCGCGCGCAGCGGAGCGAGCTCCGCCCACACCAGGTGGTGGTCCGTGCACGGCACCGGCCGCATGGAAGCCGCCGGAACGCAGGAGACGTACGCCCGGGAAATGTAAAGGCGGTCGATTCTGGACCTTCCTCCTCCAGACCTCACGCTCGTGAAGGCGCTGGAGTCGGGATGGAGATTTCGCCAGACGTCCACCAAGTCGAAGGACCCGACCAGGTCCCGCAACTTCTCCATCGCCGCCGGGCTTCGCGGGGGACCCGACCGGTCCCGCGCCTCGAGGGTACAATTGAAATCCCCCCCGAGGATGACGCACTCGCCCACGTCGATGGAGCCCAGAAGAGCGGACACTTCTCCGAAGAAGCGCACTTGCTGCGCACCGGTCCGGGGGGCGTACACGTTCACTAAATGGAGCGGCACGCCTCCCAGGCGAACAGTGACCTGGAGCAAGCGGCCCGGCACGTGCTCCTTGACCCTCAAGATCTCCGGCTGAAAATGCGGGGCCAGCAAGACAGCCACCCCGCAGGAATTGTTGGAGAGGTGACTCATGCTGACCCCTCCTTGCCACTCCAGGAGCCACGTGGCCTCGTCTCCCGGAACGGTGTGGGTTTCTTGCAGGAAGCACACCGCATATTTCCCGTCCCGAAGGACCGAGAAGTTATTGAATCTACGGCGCGCCTCCCTGCTGCCGTTGATGTTGAGGCTGGCTATGGTTATCTTCATCTCAGAAGCATAGTGCAACCTCTACCTAACGGAGGGGAGGGAGGGCGGTCACTGACGACCGCCACTCCCTCAGCAGCCCAGTGTGGAAGCTCTTGAGCCGACGCAGCTCGAGCCGGCCAACGTCCTTGTCCGCGCCCATGATTTTAACGGCGGCGCGGACGGACACGACGAGCAGCGTCAGCTCCGACCACTTGTCGAGGGCCAGCCGGATCTTCTTGTGACGACCCTGGCTCATGGCCATAAAATCCCGGAGTTCCCCTACGGGGATGAGGGGAGAGTCGGTGAAGGGCACGAGGGCGTCCATCGCCTCGCTGCCGATGGACTCCAAATCGTCCTCGATGCCCCCCACCGAGTCCCCGTCCTCCTCCGGGAGGTCGTCACCGGCGGCCAACCCGTCCGTCACACAGGGTGCAGCGAACGGCTCGGCCGCACCGGCCGGCCCCGCCTCCGTCACGATCCCACCCCCAGGATCGTGGCAGAGGAGTCCACCCTGGGCTCCTTCAGGGGCGCCGGGCCGGGAGGCGGCGGCGGCGGTTCGGGGCCCCCCCCCGCCTCAGGCGCCGGGGCGACCGGAGAAACCGGGGAGAAAATAATCCCAAATTCCTCCAGCACGTCCGGCGCCAACAACAGAGACGGAGTCAGGGGGCTTTCCGTCTCCCCGCCACCAACCTCCGACCCAGCGGGCTGGGGATTGCTACACTCCTCCACCAGGTCGAGCAGTCCCTGGGAGATATCTGGGTTATAAAAGGCGGGCTCGGCTTCAGCCTCTTTGGCCTCGCCCGCCCCAGTCCCCAGGACGCCCGACCCGGCGAGGAGCAACGGTTCAGGTTCTACATTTTCTTCCGCGGGTTGTTCCGCGCCCCCCCCCACGGGCAGGGTCTCTTCCCCATCCCCGGGAGGCACAGGTCGGACAGACTCGGCTGTCTCACCCTCCCGAGGGACAGACGACCCCTGCCGATCGCGCGCGACGATGACGGTGGTGGGGTGGGGCGCAGCACCCGCGGCGGGCGACTGCCCCCCTTTTGCGGAGGGACCTTCCTCCTCGCAGTCCTCCTGCTGGGGGCGGAGCTTTCTTTTTAACGTATTGGGGCCCGGAGAGGGGGAGGCCTCCATGTCTGCTGGGGCCTCCCTCTCTGCCCCCTTCCGACGACTGGGTTTCTTGGGCCCCTCGGGCCCGAGCCCGGCCGCAGGTCTTGATTCAGCTGCCTCGGCAGTTGCGGTCACGGTGACGGGCCCGGGCACGAGGACCCCCCCAGTCTCATGCGTCCCGACCAACTCCGCGATATACTCGGGCGTGAGTTCGGTCAATTCCGATGTTTCCTCCGCGAGGGGATCCGCCCTTAGGTGTTTCGTTTTCCTACGCGCCTTCCTTCCCCCCGGACGCTCTCCCTCCTCCCCGCCGGAGGCCGTGGTGGCGTTGGCCTCCGATTTCGACCGCGCATCCGTCGCCGTCGACGCGCGGACAGTATCAGGGGGAGGGGGGGCGGCGGCGCCAACCCTGGCCGCGCCAGGTGTCGTGGCGGCCTTGGAGGCGGGGCAGTTTTTGCGGACGTGCCCCACCTCCTTACAGGCGTAGCACCGCGCGCCGTCCGAGGTCCAGAAGACGCGGTGGGCGGTCCCCCGTGGAGCACCGTGAACGCGCCGTCCGCGTCCTCCTCCCCGCGCCAGCCGGACGAAAAGCTGGCGCCGGAAGGAGAAGACGTGCCGAAGGCTGGCTTCCCGGAAGCCGAGCGGGATGGGTGTGATCCCCGACCTCACCTCCCCCAGTTGACGTAGGTGGGGGAGGAGGAGCTCACCCGGAACAAAGGGCGGGACGTTGGAAACCACAATCCTTTGCGCGGTGGCCTCAAGGGGGTCCACCGGCAGGAAGGTCCCGCCCACGGTGAGCCCCTTCTCGATGGCCAGGGACACCGCCCGCTCCGACCCCAGGAAGAACACAGCCTTGCCGTACATTTTAGAGGCGGCGACGATGGCTGAAGGGCCGACAACCCCAGCCATGGCTTTTACACACGCCTCTATAGTCATGTTGGGGTGAGTGTAGCTCTTGACCCCATTCTTCCTCGTAAGGAGGGTAAAAGGTGACGGGGTAACAGGAGGACTCGTGGCTGCGGCCGTGGCCGCGGCTGCCACACTTGCGTACGTCCTCGCTGCCCCCGCCACCGGCGAAGATGTGGTCACCATAATGGAGGGTTCTTTAAGGGCTACACTCACCCCAAGTCACAGGCCTGAAGGTGTTAATGGCCTCGGTTTTTTTTTGTTTTCCCCTGAGCAGAGGGAGCTCTTAAATTGAAGGCACACCTCTCCCTTTTTATGAATTAGTTAGGAGAGGGGCCTTCTGCCCTCTGCTCAATGGGTACTTAATT
>JASTWF010001970.1:0-47457 GCA_030390025.1 Squalus acanthias | reverse complement strand
GGGCTCTGAGTGATGGGGAGGGGCCTGGCTCAGAGTGATGGGGAGGGCGGGGCTCTGAGTGATGGGGAGGGGCCTGGCTCAGAGTGATGGGGAGGGCGGTGCTCTGAGTGATGGGGAGGGCGGTGCTCTGAGTGACGGGGAGGGCGGGGCTCTGAGTGATGGGGAGGGCGGGGCTCTGAGTGATGGGCGGGGCGGGGCTCTGAGTGATGGGGAGGGCGGTGCTCTGAGTGATGGGGAGGGCGGTGCTCTGAGTGATGGGCGGGGCCTGGCTCTGAGTGATGGGGAGGGCGGGGCTCTGAGTGATGGGGAGGGCGGGGCTCTGAGTGATGGGCGGGGCCTGGCTCTGAGTGATGGGGAGGGGCCTGGCTCTGAGTGATGGGGAGGGCGGTGCTCTGAGTGATGGAGAGGGCGGGGCTCTGAGTGATGGGGAGGGCGGTGCTCTGAGTGATGGGGAGGGCGGGGCTCTGAGTGATGGGGAGGGCGGGGCTCTGACTGATGGGGAGGGCGGGGCTCTGAGTGATGGGGAGGGCGGTGCTCTGAGTGATGGGCGGGGCTGTGCTCTGAGTGATGGGGAGGGCGGGGCTCTGAGTGATGGGGAGGGCGGTGCTCTGAGTGATGGGGAGGGCGGTGCTCTGAGTGATGGGAGGGCGGGGCTCTGAGTGATGGGGAGGGCGGTGCTCTGAGTGATGGGGAGGGCGGTGCTCTGAGTGATGGGGAGGGCGGGGCTCTGAGTGATGGGGCGGGGCTTGGCTCTGAGTGATGGAGAGGGCGGTGCTCTGAGTGATGGGGAGGGGCGCTGCTCTGAGTGATGGGGAGGGCGGGGCTCTGAGTGATGGGGGAGGGGCCTGGCTCTGAGTGATGGGGAGGGCGGTGCTCTGAGTGATGGGGAGGGGCCTGGCTCTGAGTGATGGGGAGGGCGGGGCTCTGAGTGATGGGGGAGGGGACTGGCTCTGAGTGATGGGGAGGGCGGTGCTCTGAGTGATGGGGAGGGCGGTGCTCTGAGTGATGGGGAGGGCGGTGCACTGAGTGATGGGGAGGGCGGGGCTCTGAGTGATGGGCGGGGCGGTGCTCTGAGTGATGGGGAGGGCGGGGCTCTGAGTGATGGGGAGGGCGGTGCTCTTAGTGATGGGGAGGGCGGTGCTCTGAGTGATGGGGAGGGCGGTGCCCTGAGTGATGGGGAGGGCGGTGCTCTGAGTGATGGGGAGGGCGGGGCTCTGAGTGATGGGGAGGGCGGTGCTCTGAGTGATGGGGAGGGCGGGGCTCTGAGTGATGGGTAGGGCGGGGCTCTTAGTGATGGGGAGGGCGGTGCTCTGAGTGATGGGCGGGGCGGTGCTCTGAGTGATGGGGGGGCGGTTGCACTGAGTGATGGGGAGGGCGGTGCTCTGAGTGATGGGGAGGGCGGTGCTCTGAGTGATGGGGAGGGCGGGGCTCTGAGTGATGGGGGAGGGGCCTGGCTCTGAGTGATGGGGAGGGCGGTGCTCTGAGTGATGGGGAGGGGCCTGGCTCTGAGTGATGGGGAGGGCGGGGCTCTGAGTGATGGGGGAGGGGCCTGGCTCTGAGTGATGGGGAGGGCGGTGCTCTGAGTGATGGGGAGGGCGGTGCTCTGAGTGATGGGGAGGGCGGGGCTCTGAGTGATGGGGAGGGCGGTGCTCTGAGTGATGGGCAGGGCGGTTCTCTGAGTGATGGGGAGGGCGGTGCTCTGAGTGATGGGGAGGGCGGTGCTCTGAGTGATGGGGAGGGCGGGGCTCTGAGTGATGGGGGAGGGCCCTGGCTCTGAGTGATGGGGAGGGCGGTGCTCTGAGTGATGGGGAGGGCGGTGCTCTGAGTGATGGGGAGGGCGGTGCTCTGAGTGATGGGGAGGGCGGTGCTCTGAGTGATGGGGAGGGCGGGGCTCTGAGTGATGGGGAGGGCGGTGCTCTGAGTGATGGGGAGGGCGGGGCTCTGAGTGATGGGGAGGACGGGGCTCTGAGTGATGGGGAGGGCGGTGCTCTGAGTGATGGGGAGGGCGGTGCTCTGAGTGATGGGGAGGGCGGTGCTCTGAGTGATGGGGAGGGCGGTGCTCTGAGTGATGGGGAGGGCGGTGCTCTGAGTGATGGGGAGGGCGGGGCTCTGAGTGATGGGGAGGACGGGGCTCTGAGTGATGGGCGGGGCCTGGCTCTGAATGATGGGGAGGGGCCTGGCTCTGAGTGATGGGGAGGGCGGTGCTCTGAGTGATGGGGAGGGCGGGGCTCTGAGTGATGGGGAGGGCGGTGCTCTGAGTGATGGGGAGGGCGGGGCTCTGACTGATGGGGAGGGCGGGGCTCTGAGTGATGGGGAGGGCGGTGCTCTGAGTGATGGGCGGGGCTGTGCTCTGAGTGATGGGGAGGGCGGTGCTCTGAGTGATGGGGAGGGCGGTGCTCTGAGTGATGGGAGGGCGGGGCTCTGAGTGATGGGGAGGGCGGTGCTCTGAGTGATGGGGAGGGCGGTGCTCTGAGTGATGGGGAGGGCGGGGCTCTGAGTGATGGGGCGGGGCTTGGCTCTGAGTGATGGAGAGGGCGGTGCTCTGAGTGATGGGGAGGGGCGCTGCTCTGAGTGATGGGGAGGGCGGGGCTCTGAGTGATGGGGGAGGGGCCTGGCTCTGAGTGATGGGGAGGGCGGTGCTCTGAGTGATGGGGAGGGGCCTGGCTCTGAGTGATGGGGAGGGCGGGGCTCTGAGTGATGGGGGAGGGGACTGGCTCTGAGTGATGGGCGGGGCGGTGCTCTGAGTGATGGGGAGGGCGGTGCTCTGAGTGATGGGGAGGGCGGTGCTCTGAGTGATGGGGAGGGCGGGGCTCTGAGTGATGGGCGGGGCGGTGCTCTGAGTGATGGGGAGGGCGGGCTCTGAGTGATGGGGAGGGCGGTGCTCTGAGTGATGGGGAGGGCGGGGCTCTGAGTGATGGGGAGGGCGGTGCTCTTAGTGATGGGGAGGGCGGTGCTCTGAGTGATGGGGAGGGCGGGGCTCTGAGTGATGGGGAGGGCGGTGCTCTGAGTGATGGGGAGGGCGGTGCTCTGAGTGATGGGGAGGGCGGGGCTCTGACTGATGGGGAGGGCGGGGCTCTGAGTGATGGGCGGGGCAGTGCTCTGAGTGATGGGCGGGGCGGTGCTCTGAGTGATGGGGAGGGCGGTGCCCTGAGTGATGGGGAGGGCGGTGCTCTGAGTGATGGGGAGGGCGGGGCTCTGAGTGATGGGGAGGGCGGTGCTCTGAGTGATGGGGAGGGCGGGGCTCTGAGTGATGGGTAGGGCGGGGCTCTGAGTGATGGGGAGGGCGGTGCTCTGAGTGATGGGCGGGGCGGTGCTCTGAGTGATGGGGGGGCGGTGCACTGAGTGATGGGGAGGGCGGTGCTCTGAGTGATGGGGAGGGCGGTGCTCTGAGTGATGGGGAGGGCGGGGCTCTGAGTGATGGGGGAGGGGCCTGGCTCTGAGTGATGGGGAGGGCGGTGCTCTGAGTGATGGGGAGGGGCCTGGCTCTGAGTGATGGGGAGGGCGGGGCTCTGAGTGATGGGGGAGGGGCCTGGCTCTGAGTGATGGGGAGGGCGGTGCTCTGAGTGATGGGGAGGGCGGTGCTCTGAGTGATGGGGAGGGCGGGGCTCTGAGTGATGGGGAGGGCGGTGCTCTGAGTGATGGGCAGGGCGGTTCTCTGAGTGATGGGGAGGGCGGTGCTCTGAGTGATAGGGAGGGCGGTGCTCTGAGTGATGGGGAGGGCGGGGCTCTGAGTGATGGGGAGGGCCCTGGCTCTGAGTGATGGGGAGGGCGGTGCTCTGAGTGATGGGGAGGGCGGTGCTCTGAGTGATGGGGAGGGCGGTGCTCTGAGTGATGGGGAGGGCGGGGCTCTGAGTGATGGGGAGGGCGGTGCTCTAACTGATGGGGAGGGCGGGGCTCTGAGTGATGGGGCGGGGCCTGGCTCTGAGTGATGGGGAGGGCGGGGCTCTGAGTGATGGGGAGGGCGGTGCTCTGAGTGATGGGGAGGGGCCTGGCTCAGAGTGATGGGTCGGGGCGGGGCTCTGAGTGATGGAGAGGGCGGTGCTCTGAGTGATGGGGAGGGCGGTGCTCTGAGTGATGGGGAGGGCGGGGCTCTGAGTGATGGGGAGGGCGGGGCTCTGAGTGATGGGGAGGGCGGTGCTCTGAGTGATGGGGAGGGCGGGGCTCTGAGTGATGGGGAGGGGCCTGGCTCTGAGTGATGGGGAGGGCGGTGCTCTGAGTGATGGGCGGGGCCTGGCTCTGAGTGATGGGGAGGGCGGTGCTCTGAGTGATGGGGAGGGCGGTGCTCTGAGTCATGGGGAGGGGCCTGGCTCTGAGTGATGGGGAGGGCGGTGCTCTGAGTGATGGGCGGGGCGGTGCTCTGAGTGATGGGGAGGGGCCTGGCTCAGAGTGATGGGGAGGGCGGTGCTCTGAGTGATGGGGAGGGCGGTGCTCTGAGTGATGGGGAGGGCGCTGCTCTGAGTGATGGGGAGGGCGGGGCTCTGAGTGATGGGGAGGGCGGGGCTCTGAGTGATGGGGAGGGCGGGGCTCTGAGTGATGGGAGGGCGGTGCTCTGAGTGATGGGGGAGGGGCCTGGCTCTGAGTGATGGGGAGGGCGGGGCTCTGAGTGATGGGGAGGGCGGGGCTCTGAGTGATGGGGAGGGCGGAGCTCTGAGTGATGGGGAGGGCGGGGCTCTGAGTGATGGGGAGGGCGGTGCTCTGAGTGATGGGCGGGGCAGTGCTCTGAGTGATGGGCGGGGCAGTGCTCTGAGTGATAGGCGGGGCGGTGCTCTGAGTGATGGGGAGGGCGGTGCTCTGAGTGATGGGGAGGGCGGGGCTCTGAGTGATGGGGAGGGCGGGGCTCTGAGTGATGGGGAGGGGCCTGGCTCAGAGTGATGGGGAGGGCGGGGCTCTGAGTGATGGTGAGGGCAGTGCTCTGAGTGATGGAGAGGGCGGTGCTCTGAGTGATGGGGAGGGCGGTGCTCTGAGTGATGGGGAGGGGCGGGGCTCTGAGTGATGGGGAGGGCGGTGCTCTGAGTGATGGGGAGGGCGGTGCTCTGAGTGATGGGGAGGGCGGTGCTCTGAGTGATGGGGAGGGGCCTGGCTCTGAGTGATGGGGAGGGCGGGGCTCTGAGTGATGGGGCGGGGCCTGGCTCTGAGTGATGGGGAGGGCGGTGCTCTGAGTGATGGGCGGGGCGGTGCTCTGAGTGATGGGCGGGGCTGTGCTCTGAGTGATGGGGAGGGCGGTGCTCTGAGTGATGGGGAGGGCGGTGCTCTGAGTGATGGGGAGGGCGGGGCTCTGAGTGATGGGGCGGGGCCTGACTCTGAGTGATGGGGAGGGGCCTGGCTCTGAGTGATGGGGAGGGCGGTGCTCTGAGTGATGGGGAGGGCGGGGCTCTGAGTGATGGGGAGGGCGGGGCTCTGAGTGATGGGGAGGGCGGTGCTCTGAGTGGTGGGGAGGGCGGGGCTCTGAGTGATGGGCGGGGCGGTGCTCTGAGTGATGGGGAGGGCGCTGCTCTGAGTGATGGGGAGGGCGGTGCTCTGAGTGATGGGAAGGGCGGGGCTCTGAGTGATGGGGAGGGCGGTGCTCTGAGTGATGGGCGGGGCCTGGCTCTGAGTGATGGGGAGGGCGCTGCTCTGAGTGATGGGGAGGGCGGGGCTCTGAGTGATGGGGAGGGCGGTGCTCTGAGTGATGGGGAGGGGCCTGGCTCTGAGTGATGGGCGTGGGCGGTGCTCTGAGTGATGGGGAGGGGCCTGGCTGAGAGTGATGGGGCGGGGCCTGGCTCTGAGTGATGGGGAGGGCGGGGCTCTGAGTGATGGGGCGGGGCCTGGCTCTGAGTGATGGGGAGGGCGGTGCTCTGAGTGATGGGCGGGGCGGTGCTCTGAGTGATGGGCGGGGCCTGGCTCTGAGTGATGGGGAGGGCGGGGCTCTGAGTGATGGGGAGGGCGGTGCTCTGAGTGATGGGGAGGGCGGGGCACTGAGTGATGGGGAGGGCGGTGCTCTGAGTGATGGGGAGGGCGGTGCTCTGAGTGATGGGGAGGGCGGGGCTCTGAGTGATGGGGAGGGCGGGGCTCTGAGTGATGGGCGGGGCCTGGCTCTGAGTGATGGGGAGGGCGGTGCTCAAAGTGATGGGGAGGTCGGGGCTCTGAGTGATGGGGAGGGGCCTGGCTCTGAGTGATGGGGAGGGCGGGGCTCTGAGTGATGGGGAGGGGCCTGGCTCTGAGTGATGGGGAGGGCAGTGCTCTGAGTGATGGGGAGGGCGGTGCTCTGAGTGATGGGGAGGGCGGTGCTCTGAGTGATGGGCGGGGCGGTGCTCTGAGTGATGAGGAGGGCGGGGCTCTGAGTGATGGGGAGGGTGGTGCTCTGAGTGATGGGGAGGGCAGTGCTCTGAGTGATGGGCGGGGCAGTGCTCTGAGTGATGGGGAGGGCGGCGCTCTGAGTGATGGGGAGGGGCCTGGCTCTGAGTGATGGGGAGGGCGGTGCTCTGAGTGATGGGGAGGGCGGGGCTCTGAGTGATGGGGAGGGCGGGGCTCTGACTGATGGGGAGGGCGGGGCTCTGGGTGATAGGGCGGGGCCTGGCTCTGAGTGATGGGGAGGGCGGGGCTCTGAGTGATGGGGAGGGCGGTGCTCTGAGTGATGGGGAGGGGCCTGGCTCTGAGTGAAGGGGAGGGCAGTGCTCTGAGTGATGGGGAGGGGCCTGGCTCAGAGTGATGGGGAGGGCGGGGCTCTGAGTGATGGAGAGGGCGGTGGTCTGAGTTATGGGGAGGGCGAGGCTCTGAGTGATGGGGAGGGCGGGGCTCTGAGTGATGGGGAGGGCGGGGCTCTGAGTGATGGGGAGGGCGGTGCTCTGAGTGATGGGGAGGGCGGTGCTCAGAGTGATGGGGAGGGCGGTGCTCTGAGTGATGGGGAGGGGCCTGGTCTCTGAGTGATGGGGAGGGCGGTGCTCTGAGTGATGGGCGGGGCCTGGTCTCTGAGTGATGGGGAGGGCGGTGCTCTGAGTGATGGGCGGGGCGGTGCTCTGAGTGATGGGGAGGGCGGTGCTCTGAGTGATGGGGGAGGGGCCTGGCTCTGAGTGATGGGGAGGGCGGTGCTCTGAGTGATGGGGAGGGGCCTGGCTCTGAGTGATGGGGAGGGCGGGGCTCTGAGTGATGGGGGAGGGGCCTGGCTCTGAGTGATGGGGAGGGCGGTGCTCTGAGTGATGGGGAGGGCGGTGCTCTGAGTGATGGGGAGGGCGGGGCTCTGAGTGATGGGGAGGGCGGTGCTCTGAGTGATGGGGAGGGCGGTGCTCTGAGTGATGGGGAGGGCGGTGCTCTGAGTGATGGGGAGGGCGGGGCTCTGAGTGATGGGGAGGGCGGTGCTCCGAGTGATGGGGAGGGCGGAGCTCTGAGTGATGGGCGGGGTGGTGCTCTGAGTGATGGGGAGGGCGGGGCTCTGAGGGATGGGGAGGGCGGTGCTCTGAGTGATGGGGAGGGCGGTGCTCTGAGTGATGGGGAGGGCGGTGCTCTGAGTGATGGGGAGGGCGGTGCTCTGAGTGATGGGGAGGGCGGGGCTCTGAGTGATGGGGCGGGGCCTGGCTCTGAGTGATGGGGAGGGCGGGGCTCTGAGTGATGGGGAGGGCGGTGCTCTGAGTGATGGGGAGGGGCCTGGCTCTGAGTGATGGGGAGGGCGGGGCTCTGAGTGATGGGGAGGGGCCTGGCTCTGAGTGATGGGTGGGGCGGTGCTCTGAGTGATGGGGAGGGCGGTGCTCTGAGTGATGGGGAGGGCGGGGCTCTGAGTGATGGGGAGGGCGGTGCTCTGAGTGATGGGGAGGGCGGTGCTCTGAGTGATGGGCGGGGCGGTGCTCTGAGTGATGGGGAGGGGCCTGGCTCTGAGTGATGGGGAGGGGCCTGGCTCAGAGTGATGGGGAGGGCGGGGCTCTGAGTGATGGGGAGGGCGGTGCTCTGAGTGATGGGGAGGGCGGGGCTCTGAGTGATGGGGAGGGCGGGGCTCTGAGTGATGGGGAGGGCGAGGCTCTGAGTGATAGGGAGGGCGGGGCTCTGAGTGATGGGGAGGGCGGTGCTCTGAGTAATGGGGAGGGCGGTGCTCTGAGTGATGGGGAGGGCGGTGCTCTGAGTGATGGGGAGGGCGGGGCTCTGAGTGATGGGGAGGGCGGGGCTCTGAGTGATGGGGAGGGCGGTGCTCTGAGTGATGGGGAGGGCGGTGCTCTGAGTGATGGGGAGGGCGGGGCTCTGAGTGATGGGGAGGGGCCTGGCTCTGAGTGATGGGGAGGGCGGTGCTCTGAGTGATGGGGAGGGCGGTGCTCTGAGTCATGGGGAGGGGCCTGGCTCTGAGTGATGGGGAGGGCGGTGCTCTGAGTGATGGGCGGGGCGGTGCTCTGAGTGATGGGGAGGGCGGGGCTCTGAGTGATGGGGAGGGCGGTGCTCTGAGTGATGGGGAGGGCGGTGCTCTGAGTGATGGGGAGGGCGGGGCTCTGAGTGATGGGAGGGCGGTGCTCTGAGTGATGGGCGGGGCGGTGCTCTGAGTGATGGGTAGGGCGGGGCTCTGAGTGATGGGGAGGGCGGTGCTCTGAGTCATGGGGAGGGGCCTGGCTGTGAGTGATGGGGAGGGCGGTGCTCTGAGTGATGGGGAGGGCGGTGCTCTGAGTGATGGGGGAGGGGCCTGGCTCTGAGTGATGGGGAGGGCGGGGCTCTGAGTGATGGGGAGGGCGGGACTCTGAGTGATGGGGAGGGCGGTGCTCTGAGTGATGGGGAGGGCGGTGCTCTGAGTGATGGGGAGGGGCCTGGCTCAGAGTGATGGGGAGGGCAGTGCTCTGAGTGATGGAGAGGGCGGTGCTCTGAGTGATGGGGAGGGCGGTGCTCTGAGTGATGGGGAGGGGCCTGGCTCTGAGTGATGGGGAGGGCGGTGCTCTGAGTGATGGGGAGGGCGGGGCTCTGAGTGATGGGGAGGGCGGGGCTCTGAGTGATGGGGCGGGGCGGTGCTCTGACTGATGGGGACGGCGGTGCTCTGAGTGATGGGGAGGGCGGTGCTCAGAGTGATGGGGAGGGCGGGGCTCTGAGTGATGGGGCGGGGCCTGACTCTGAGTGATGGGGAGGGCGGGGCTCTGAGTGATGGGGAGGGTGGGGTTCTGAGTGATGGGGAGGGCGGTGCTCTGAGTGATGGGGAGGGCGGTGCTCTGAGTGATGGGGAGGGCGGTGCTCTGAGTGATGGGGAGGGGCCTGGCTCTGAGTGATGGGGAGGGCGGGGCTCTGAGTGATGGGGAGGGCGGGGCTCTGAGTGATGGGGAGGGCGGTGCTCTGAGTGATGGGGAGGGCGGTGCTCTGAGTGATGGGGAGGGCGGGGCTCTGAGTGATGGGGAGGGCGGTGCTCTGAGTGATGGGGAGGGCGGGGCTCTGAGTGATGGGGAGGGCGGGGCTCTGAGTGATGGGGAGGGCGGTGCTCTGAGTGATGGGCGGGGCGGTGCTCTGAGTGATGGGGAGGGGCCTGGCTCTGAGTGATGGGGAGGGGCCTGGCTCAGAGTGATGGGGAGGGCGGGGCTCTGAGTGATGGGGAGGGTGGGGCTCTGAGTGATGGGGAGGGCGGTGCTCTGAGTGATGGTGGAGGGGCATGGCTCTGAGTGATGGGGAGGGGCCTGGCTCTGAGCGATGGGGAGGGCGGGGCTCTGAGCGATGGGGAGGGCGGGGCTCAGAGTGATGGGGAGGGGTCTGCTCTGAGTGATGGGGAGGGGCCTGGATCTGAGTGATGGGGAGGGCGGTGCTCTGAGTGATGGGCGGGGCGGTGCTCTGAGTGATGGGCGGGGTGGGGCTCTGAGTGATGGGCAGGCGGTGCTCTGAGTGATGGGGGAGGGGCCTGGCTCCGAGTGATGGGGAGGGCGGAGCTCTGAGTGATGGGGAGGGCGGGGCTCTGAGTGATGGGGAGGGCGGTGCTCTGAGTGATGGGGAGGGGCCTGGCTCTGAGTGATGGGGAGGGCGGGGCTCTGAGTGATGGGGAGGGCGGGGCTCTGAGTGATGGGGAGGGCGGTGCTCTGAGTGATGGGCGGGGCGGTGCTCTGAGTGATGGGGAGGGCGGGGCTGAGTGATGGGGAGGGCGGTGCTCTGAGTGATGGGGAGGGCGGTGCTCTGAGTGATGGGGAGGGCGGTGCTCTGAGTGATGGGGAGGGGCCTGGCTCTGAGTGATGGGGAGGGCGGTGCTCTGAGTGATGGGGAGGGCGGGGCTCTGAGTGATGGGCGGGGCGGTGCTCTGAGTGATGGGGAGGGCGGTGCTCTGAGTGATGGGGAGGGCGGGGCTCTGAGTGATGGTGTGGGCGGAGCTCTGAGTGATGGGGAGGGCGGGGCTCTGAGTGATGGGGAGGGCGGTGCTCTGAGTGATGGGGAGGGGCCTGGCTCTGAGTGATGGGGAGGGCGGGGCTCTGAGTGATGGGGAGGGCGGGGCTCTGAGTGATGGGGAGGGCGGTGCTCTGAGTGATGGGCGGGGCGGTGCTCTGAGTGATGGGGAGGGCGGGGCTCTGAGTGATGGGGAGGGCGGTGCTCTGAGTGATGGGCGGGGCGGTGCTCTGAGTGATGGGGAGGGCGGGGCTGAGTGATGGGGAGGGCGGTGCTCTGAGTGATGGGGAGGGCGGTGCTCTGAGTGATGGGGAGGGCGGTGCTCTGAGTGATGGGGAGGGGCCTGGCTCTGAGTGATGGGGAGGGCGGTGCTCTGAGTGATGGGGAGGGCGGGGCTCTGAGTGATGGGCGGGGCGGTGCTCTGAGTGATGGGGAGGGCGGTGCTCTGAGTGATGGGGAGGGCGGGGCTCTGAGTGATGGTGTGGGTGGGGCTCTGAGTGATGGGCGGGGCGGTGCTCTGTGTGATGGGGAGGGCGGTGCTCTGAGTGATGGGGAGGGCGGTGCTCTGAGTGATGGGGAGGGCGGTGCTCTGAGTGATGGGGAGGGCGGTGCTCTGAGTGATGGGGAGGGTGGGGCTCTGAGTGATGGGGCGGGGCCTGGCTCTGAGTGATGGGGAGGGCGGGGCTCTGAGTGATGGGGAGGGCGGTGCTCTGAGTGATGGGGAGGGCGGGACTCTGAGTGATGGGGTGGGCGGGGCTCTGAGTGATGGGGAGGGCGGGGCTCTGAGTGATGGGGAGGGCGGTGCTCTGAGTGATGGGGAGGGCGGTGCTCTGAGTGATGGGCGGGGCTCTGAGTGATGGGGGAGGGGCCTGGCTCTGAGTGATGGGGAGGGCGGTGCTCTGAGTGATGGGGAGGGCGGTGCTCTGAGTGATGGGGAGGGCGGGGCTCTGAGTGATGGGGAGGGCGGGGCTCTGAGTGATGGGCAGGGCAGTGCTCTGAGTGATGGGGAGGGCGGTGCTCTGAGTGATGGGGACGGCGGTGCTCTGAGTGATGGGGAGGGCGGGGCTCTGAGTGATGGGGAGGGGCCTGGCTGTGAGTGATGGGGAGGGCGGGGCTCTGAGTGATGGGGGAGGGGCACTGGTGGGAATGTAAGTTGTGAGGAGGATGCAAGGAGGCTTCAAGGGGATACAAACAGGCTAAGTGAGTGGACAAGAACATGGCAAATGGAATATAATGTGGAGAAATGTGAAGTTATCCATTTTGGTAGGAAAAATAGAAAAGCAGAGTATTTTATAAATGGTGAGAGATTGGGAAATGTTGGTGTTCAGAGGGACCTGGGTGTCCTTGTACATGAATCACTGAAAGTTAACATGCAGGTACAGCAAGCAATTAGGAAAGCAAATGGTATGTTGGTCTTTATTACAAGAGGATTTGAGTATAAGAGTAAAGACGTCTTCCTGCAATTATATAGGGCCCTGGTGAGACCACACCTGGAGTATTGTGTACAGTTTTGGTCTCATAACCTAAGGAAGGATATACTTGCCATAGAGGGAGTGCAACGTAGGTTCACCAGACTGGTTCCTGGGATGGGGGGGATTGTCCTATGAGGAGAGATTGAGTAGACTGGCCAATATTCTCTAGAGTTTAGAAGAATGAGAGGTGATCTCATTAAAACATACAAATTCTTACAGGGATTGACAAGGTAGATGTTTCCCCTGGCTGGGGAGTCTCGAACCAGGGGTCACAGTCTCAGGATAAGGGGTCGGCCATTTAGGACTGAGATGAGGAGAAATTCCTTCACTCAGAGGGTGGTGAATCTTTGGAATTCTCTACCCCAGAGGGATGTGGAGGCTCAGTCATTGAGTATATTCAAGACAGAGAGCGATAGATTTTTGAATATTAAGGGAATCAAGGGATATGGGGATAGTTCAGGAAAGTGGAGATGAGGTCGATGATCAGCCATGATCTTATTGAATGGCGGAGCAGGCTCGAGGGGACAAATAGCCGACTCCTGCTCCTATTTCCTATGTCACTGTAGCCCCTCTCCCACACCGAGTTACTGTTCCTGTAGCCCCTCTCCCACATCGAGTTACTGTTCCTGTAGACCCTCTCCCACACCGAGTTACTGTTCCTGTAGCTCCTCTCCCACACCATCGAGTTACTGTTCCTGCAGACCCTCTCCCACACCGAGTTACTGTTCCTGTAGACCCTCTCCCACACCGAGTTACTGTTCCTGTAGCCCCTCTCCCACATCGAGTTACTGTTCCTGTAGACCCTCTCCCACACCGAGTTACTGTTCCTGTTGCCCCTCTCTCACACCGAGTTACTGTTCCTGTAGCCCCTCTCCCACACCGAGTTACTGTTCCTGTAGCCCCTCTCCCACACCGAGTTACTGTTCCTGTAGACCCTCTCCCACACCGAGTTACTGTTCCTGTAGCCCCTCTCCCACACCGAGTTACTGTTCCTGTAGACCCTCTCCCACACCGAGTTACTGTTCCTGTAGACCCTCTCCCACACCGAGTTACTGTTCCTGTAGACCCTCTCCCACACCGAGTTACTGTTCCTGTAGCCTCTCTCCCACACCGAGTTACTGTTCCTGTAGACCCTCTCCCACACCATCGAGTTACTGTTCCTGTAGACCCTCTCCCACACCATCGAGTTACTGTTCCTGTAGCCCCTCTCCCACACCATCGAGTTACTGTTCCTGTAGACCCTCTCCCACACCGAGTTACTGTTCCTGTAGCCCCTCTCCCACACCATCGAGTTACTGTTCCTGTAGCCCCTCTCCCACACCGAGTTACTGTTCCTGTAGACCCTCTCCCACACCGAGTTACTGTTCCTGTAGACCCTCTCCCACACCGAGTTTCTGTTCCTGTAGACCCTCTCCCACACCAAGTTACTGTTCCTGTAGACCCTCTCCCACACCGAGTTACTGTTCCTGTAGCCCCTCTCCCACACCGAGTTACTGTTCCTGTAGCCCCTCTCCCACACCGAGTTACTGTTCCTGCAGACCCTCTCTCACACCGAGTTACTGTTCCTGTAGACCCTCTCCCACACCAAGTTACTGTTCCTGTAGACCCTCTCCCACACCGAGTTACTGTTCCTGTAGCCCCTCTCTCACACCACCGAGTTACTGTTCCTGTAGCCTCTCTCCCACATCGAGTTACTGTTCCTGTAGACCCTCTCCCACACCGAGTTACTGTTCCTGTAGACCCTCTCCCACACCGAGTTACTGTTCCTGTAGCCCCTCTCCCACACCGAGTTACTGTTCCTGTAGACCCTCTCCCACACCATCGAGTTACTGTTCCTGTAGCCCCTCTCCCACACCGAGTTACTGTTCCTGTAGCCCCTCTCCCACACCGAGTTACTGTTCCTGTAGACCCTCTCCCACACCGAGTTACTGTTCCTGTAGCCCCTCTCCCACACCGAGTTACTGTTCTTGTAGACCCTCTCCCACACCGAGTTACTGTTCCTGTAGACCCTCTCCCACACCGAGTTACTGTTCCTGTAGCCCCTCTCCCACACCATCGAGTTACTGTTCCTGTAGACCCTCTCCCACATCGAGTTACTGTTCCTGTAGACCCTCTCCCACACCGAGTTACTGTTCCTGTAGCCCCTCTCCCACACCGAGTTACTGTTCCTGTAGACCCTCTCTCCCACACCACCGAGTTACTGTTCCTGTAGACCCTCTCTCCCACATCGAGTTACTGTTCCTGTAGCCCCTCTCCCACACCATCGAGTTACTGTTCCTGTAGCCCCTCTCCCACACCGAGTTACTGTTCCTGTAGCCCCTCTCCCACACCGAGTTACTGTTCCTGTAGCCCCTCTCCCACACCGAGTTACTGTTCCTGTAGCCCCTCTCTCACACCACCGAGTTACTGTTCCTGTAGCCTCTCTCCCACACCGAGTTACTGTTCCTGCAGACCCTCTCCCACACCATCGAGTTACTGTTCCTGTAGACCCTCTCCCACACCGAGTTACTGTTCCTGTAGACCCTCTCCCACACCATCGAGTTACTGTTCCTGTAGCCCCTCTCCCACACCGAGTTACTGTTCCTGTAGACCCTCTCTCCCACACCATCGAGTTACTGTTCCTGTAGCCCCTCTCTCACACCGAGTTACTGTTCCTGTAGCCCCTCTCCCACATCGAGTTACTGTTCCTGTAGACCCTCTCCCACACCGAGTTACTGTTCCTGTAGCCCATCTCCCACACCGAGTTACTGTTCCTGTAGACCCTCTCCCACACCGAGTTACTGTTCCTGTAGCCCCTCTCTCACATCGAGTTACTGTTCCTGTAGACCCTCTCCCACACCATCGAGTTACTGTTCCTGTAGCCCATCTCCCACACCGAGTTACTGTTCCTGTAGACCCTCTCCCACACCGAGTTACTGTTCCTGTCGCCCTCTCCCACACCGAGTTACTGTTCCTGTTGCCCCTCTCTCACACCGAGTTACTGTTCCTGTAGCCCCTCTCCCACACCATCGAGTTACTGTTCCTGTAGCCCCTCTCCCACACCATCGAGTTACTGTTCCTGTAGCCCCTCTCCCACATCGAGTTACTGTTCCTGTAGCCCCTCTCCCACACCGAGTTACTGTTCCTGTAGCCCCTCTCCCACACCGAGTTACTGTTCCTGTAGCCCCTCTCCCACATCGAGTTACTGTTCCTGTAGACCCTCTCCCACACCGAGTTACTGTTCCTGTAGCCCCTCTCTCCCACACCATCGAGTTACTGTTCCTGTAGCCCCTCTCCCACACCGAGTTACTGTTCCTGTAGCCCCTCTCTCCCACACCATCGAGTTACTGTTCCTGTAGACCCTCTCCCACACCGAGTTACTGTTCCTGTAGCCCCTCTCCCACATCGAGTTACTGTTCCTGTCGCCCTCTCCCACACCGAGTTACTGTTCTTGTAGCCCCTCTCCCACACCATCGAGTTACTGTTCCTGTTGCCCCTCTCCCACACCGAGTTACCGTTCCTGTAGACCCTCTCCCACACCGAGTTACTGTTCCTGTTGCCCCTCTCCCACACCGAGTTACTGTTCCTGTAGACCCTCTCCCACATCGAGTTACTGTTCCTGTAGCCTCTCTCCCACACCGAGTTACTGTTCCTGTAGCCCCTCTCTCACACCGAGTTACTGTTCCTGTAGCCCCTCTCCCACACCATCGAGTTACTGTTCCTGTAGACCCTCTCCCACACCATCGAGTTACTGTTCCTGTAGACCCTCTCCCACATCGAGTTACTGTTCCTGTAGCCCCTCTCCCACACCGAGTTACTGTTCCTGTAGACCCTCTCCCACACCGAGTTACTGTTCCTGTAGACCCTCTCCCACACCGAGTTACTGTTCCTGTAGACCCTCTCCCACACCGAGTTACTGTTCCTGTAGCCCCTCTCCCACACCGAGTTACTGTTCCTGTAGACCCTCTCCCACACCGAGTTACTGTTCCTGTAGACCCTCTCCCACACCGAGTTACTGTTCCTGTAGCCCCTCTCCCACACCGAGTTACTGTTCCTGTAGACCCTCTCCCACACCGAGTTACTGTTCCTGTAGACCCTCTCCCACACCGAGTTACTGTTCCTGCAGACCCTCTCCCACACCGAGTTACTGTTCCTGTAGCCCCTCTCCCACACCATCGAGTTACTGTTCCTGTAGACCCTCTCCCACACCGAGTTACTGTTCCTGTAGACCCTCTCCCACACCGAGTTACTGTTCCTGTAGCCCCTCTCCCACACCGAGTTACTGTTCCTGTAGCCCCTCTCCCACACCGAGTTACTGTTCCTGTAGACCCTCTCCCACACCATCGAGTTACTGTTCCTGTAGCCCCTCTCCCACACCATCGAGTTACTGTTCCTGTAGCCTCTCTCCCACACCGAGTTACTGTTCCTGTAGACCCTCTCCCACACCGAGTTACTGTTCCTGTAGCCCCTCTCCCACACCGAGTTACTGTTACTGCAGACCCTCTCCCACACCGAGTTACTGTTCCTGTAGACCCTCTCCCACACCGAGTTACTGTTCCTGTAGCCCCTCTCCCACACCGAGTTACTGTTCCTGTAGCCCCTCTCTCCCACACCGAGTTACTGTTCCTGTAGACCCTCTCCCACACCGAGTTACTGTTCCTGTAGCCCCTCTCCCACACCATCGAGTTACTGTTCCTGTAGACCCTCTCCCACATCGAGTTACTGTTCCTGTAGCCCCTCTCCCACACCGAGTTACTGTTCCTGTAGCCCCTCTCCCACACCGAGTTACTGTTCCTGTAGACCCTCTCCCACACCGAGTTACTGTTCCTGTAGACCCTCTCCCACACCGAGTTACTGTTCCTGTAGACCCTCTCCCACACCGAGTTACTGTTCCTGTAGCCCCTCTCCCACACCATCGAGTTACTGTTCCTGTAGCCCCTCTCCCACACCATCGAGTTACTGTTCCTGTAGACCCTCTCCCACACCATCGAGTTACTGTTCCTGTAGCCCCTCTCCCACTCCGAGTTACTGTTCCTGTAGACCCTCTCCCACACCGAGTTACTGTTCCTGTAGCCCCTCTCCCACATCGAGTTACTGTTCCTGTAGACCCTCTCCCACACCGAGTTACTGTTCCTGTAGACCCTCTCCCACACCGAGTTACTGTTCCTGTAGCCCCTCTCTCACACCGAGTTACTGTTCCTGTAGCCCCTCTCCCACATCGAGTTACTGTTCCTGTAGACCCTCTCCCACATCGAGTTACTGTTCCTGTAGACCCTCTCCCACACCGAGTTACTGTTCCTGTAGACCCTCTCCCACACCGAGTTACTGTTCCTGTAGACCCTCTCCCACACCGAGTTACTGTTCCTGTAGCCCCTCTCTCACACCGAGTTACTGTTCCTGTAGCCCCTCTCCCACACCATCGAGTTACTGTTCCTGTAGCCCCTCTCTCACACCGAGTTACTGTTCCTGTAGCCCCTCTCCCACACCATCGAGTTACTGTTCCTGTAGCCCCTCTCCCACACCGAGTTACTGTTCCTGTAGACCCTCTCTCACACCGAGTTACTGTTCCTGTAGACCCTCTCTCACACCGAGTTACTGTTCCTGTAGACCCTCTCTCCCACACCGAGTTACTGTTCCTGTAGCCCCTCTCCCACACCGAGTTACTGTTCCTGTAGCCCCTCTCTCACACCGAGTTACTGTTCCTGTAGCCCCTCTCCCACACCATCGAGTTACTGTTCCTGTAGCCCCTCTCTCACACCGAGTTACTGTTCCTGTAGCCCCTCTCCCACACCATCGAGTTACTGTTCCTGTAGCCCCTCTCCCACACCGAGTTACTGTTCCTGTAGACCCTCTCCCACACCGAGTTACTGTTCCTGTAGACCCTCTCCCACACCGAGTTACTGTTCCTGTAGACCCTCTCCCACATCGAGTTACTGTTCCTGTAGACCCTCTCCCACACCGAGTTACTGTTCCTGTAGACCCTCTCCCACACCGAGTTACTGTTCCTGTAGCCCCTCTCCCACACCGAGTTACTGTTCCTGTAGCCCCTCTCCCACACCATCGAGTTACTGTTCCTGTTGCCCCTCTCTCACACCGAGTTACTGTTCCTGTAGCCCCTCTCCCACACCGAGTTACTGTTCCTGTAGCCCCTCTCCCACACCGAGTTACTGTTCCTGTAGCCCCTCTCTCACACCGAGTTACTGTTCCTGTAGCCCCTCTCCCACACCATCGAGTTACTGTTCCTGTAGACCCTCTCTCCCACACCGAGTTACTGTTCCTGTAGCCCCTCTCCCACACCATCGAGTTACTGTTCCTGTAGACCCTCTCCCACATCGAGTTACTGTTCCTGTAGACCCTCTCCCACACCGAGTTCCTGTTCCTGTAGCCCCTCTCCCACACCGAGTTACTGTTCCTGTAGCCCCTCTCCCACACCATCGAGTTACTGTTCCTGTAGACCCTCTCCCACACCGAGTTACTGTTCCTGTAGCCCCTCTCCCACACCATCGAGTTACTGTTCCTGTAGACCCTCTCCCACACCGAGTTACTGTTCCTGTAGCCCCTCTCCCACACCGAGTTACTGTTCCTGTAGCCCCTCTCCCACACCGAGTTACTGTTCCTGTAGACCCTCTCCCACACCGAGTTACTGTTCCTGTAGCCCCTCTCCCACACCGAGTTACTGTTCCTGTAGACCCTCTCCCACACGGAGTTACTGTTCCTGTAGACCCTCTCCCACACGGAGTTACTGTTCCTGTAGACCCTCTCCCACACCGAGTTACTGTTCCTGTAGACCCTCTCCCATACCGAGTTACTGTTCCTGTAGACCCTCTCCCACACCGAGTTACTGTTCCTGTAGCCCCTCTCCCACACCGAGTTACTGTTCCTGTAGCCCCTCTCCCACACCGAGTTACTGTTCCTGTAGACCCTCTCCCACACCATCGAGTTACTGTTCCTGTAGACCCTCTCCCACACCGAGTTACTGTTCCTGTAGACCCTCTCCCACACCGAGTTACTGTTCCTGTAGACCCTCTCCCACACCACCGAGTTACTGTTCCTGTAGCCCCTCTCTCACACCGAGTTACTGTTCCTGCAGACCCTCTCCCACACCACCGAGTTACTGTTCCTGTAGACCCTCTCCCACACCGAGTTACTGTTCCTGTAGCCCCTCTCCCACATCGAGTTACTGTTCCTGTAGACCCTCTCCCACACCGAGTTACTGTTCCTGTAGCCCCTCTCCCACACCGAGTTACTGTTCCTGTAGCCCCTCTCCCACACCGAGTTACTGTTCCTGTAGCCCCTCTCCCACACCGAGTTACTGTTCCTGTAGACCCTCTCCCACACCATCGAGTTACTGTTCCTGTAGCCCCTCTCCCACACCGAGTTACTGTTCCTGTAGCCCCTCTCTCACATCATCGAGTTACTGTTCCTGTAGACCCTCTCCCACACCGAGTTACTGTTCCTGTAGCCTCTCTCCCACACCGAGTTACTGTTCCTGTAGCCCCTCTCCCACACCAAGTTACTGTTCTTGTAGACCCTCTCCCACACCATCGGGTTACTGTTCCTGTAGACCCTCTCCCACACCGAGTTACTGTTCCTGTAGACCCTCTCCCACACCGAGTTACTGTTCCTGTAGACCCTCTCCCACACCATCGAGTTACTGTTCCTGTAGCCCCTCTCCCACACCACCGAGTTACTGTTCCTGTAGCCCCTCTCCCACACCATCGAGTTACTGTTCCTGTAGACCCTCTCCCACACCATCGAGTTACTGTTCCTGTAGCCCCTCTCCCACACCGAGTTACTGTTCCTGTAGACCCTCTCCCACGTCGAGTTACTGTTCCTGTAGCCCCTCTCTCCCACACCGAGTTACTCTTCCTGTAGACCCTCTCCCACACCGAGTTACTGTTCCTGTAGACCCTCTCCCACACCGAGTTACTGTTCCTGTAGCCCCTCTCCCACACCGAGTTACTGTTCCTGTAGCCCCTCTCCCACACCGAGTTACTGTTCCTGTAGCCCCTCTCCCACACCGAGTTACTGTTCCTGTAGACCCTCTCCCACACCGAGTTACTGTTCCTGTAGCCCCTCTCCCACACCATCGAGTTACTGTTCCTGTAGCCCCTCTCCCACACCGAGTTACTGTTCCTGTAGCCCCTCTCCCACACCGAGTTACTGTTCCTGTAGCCCCTCTCCCACACCATCGAGTTACTGTTCCTGTAGCCCCTCTCCCACACCGAGTTACTGTTCCTGTAGACCCTCTCCCACACCGAGTTACTGTTCCTGTAGCCCCTCTCCCACACCGAGTTACTGTTCCTGTAGCCCCTCTCCCACACCATCGAGTTACAGTTCCTGTAGCCCCTCTCTCCCACACCGAGTTACTGTTACTGCAGACCCTCTCCCACACCGAGTTACTGTTCCTGTAGCCCCTCTCTCCCACACCGAGTTACTGTTACTGTAGCCCCTCTCTCCCACACCATCGAGTTACTGTTCCTGTAGCCCCTCTCCCACACCATCGAGTTACTGTTCCTGTAGCCCCTCTCCCACACCGAGTTACTGTTCCTGTAGCCCCTCTCCCACACCATCGAGTTACTGTTCCTGTAGCCCCTCTCCCACACCGAGTTACTGTTCCTGTAGCCCCTCTCCCACACCATCGAGTTACTGTTCCTGTAGCCCCTCTCTCCCACACCGAGTTACTGTTCCTGTAGCCCCTCTCTCACATCATCGAGTTACTGTTCCTGTAGCCCCTCTCCCACACCGAGTTACTGTTCCTGTAGACCCTCTCCCACACCGAGTTACTGTTCCTGTAGCCTCTCTCCCACATCGAGTTACTGTTCCTGTAGACCCTCTCCCACACCGAGTTACTGTTCCTGTAGACCCTCTCCCACACCGAGTTACTGTTCCTGTAGACCCTCTCCCACACCGAGTTACTGTTCCTGTAGACCCTCTCCCACACCATCGAGTTACTGTTCCCGTAGCCCCTCTCTCCCACACCGAGTTACTGTTCCTGTAGCCCCTCTCCCACACCATCGAGTTACTGTTCCTGTAGCCCCTCTCCCACACCGAGTTACTGTTCCTGTAGCCCCTCTCCCACACCGAGTTACTGTTCCTGTAGACCTTCTCTCACACCGAGTTACTGTTCCTGTCGCCCCTCTCTCCCACACCGAGTTACTGTTCCTGTAGCCCCTCTCCCACATCGAGTTACTGTTCCTGTAGACCCTCTCCCACACCGAGTTACTGTTCCTGTAGCCCCTCTCCCACACCATCGAGTTACTGTTCCTGTAGCCCCTCTCCCACACCGAGTTACTGTTCCTGTAGACCCTCTCTCACACCGAGTTACTGTTCCTGTAGCCCCTCTCCCACACCGAGTTACTGTTCCTGTAGCCCCTCTCCCACACCATCGAGTTACTGTTCCTGTAGACCCTCTCCCACACCGAGTTACTGTTCCTGTAGCCCCTCTCCCACACCATCGAGTTACTGTTCCTGTAGACCCTCTCCCACACCATCGAGTTACTGTTCCTGTAGACCCTCTCCCACACCATCGAGTTACTGTTCCTGTAGCCCCTCTCCCACACCGAGTTACTGTTCCTGTAGCCCCTCTCCCACACCGAGTTACTGTTCCTGTAGACCCTCTCCCACACCATCGAGTTACTGTTCCCGTAGCCCCTCTCTCCCACACCGAGTTACTGTTCCTGTAGCCCCTCTCCCACACCGAGTTACTGTTCCTGTCGCCCCTCTCTCCCACACCGAGTTACTGTTCCTGTAGCCCCTCTCCCACATCGAGTTACTGTTCCTGTAGACCCTCTCCCACACCGAGTTACTGTTCCTGTAGCCCCTCTCCCACACCGAGTTACTGTTCCTGTAGCCCCTCTCCCACACCGAGTTACTGTTCCTGTAGCCCCTCTCCCACACCATCGAGTTACTGTTCCTGTAGCCCCTCTCCCACACCGAGTTACTGTTCCTGTAGCCCCTCTCCCACACCATCGAGTTACTGTTCCTGTTGCCCCTCTCTCACACCGAGTTACTGTTCCTGTAGCCCCTCTCCCACATCGAGTTACTGTTCCTGTAGACCCTCTCCCACACCGAGTTACTGTTCCTGTAGCCCCTCTCCCACACCGAGTTACTGTTCCTGTAGACCCTCTCCCACACCGAGTTACTGTTCCTGTAGCCCCTCTCCCACACCGAGTTACTGTTCCTGTAGCCCCTCTCTCACACCGAGTTACTGTTCCTGTAGCCCCTCTCCCACACCGAGTTACTGTTCCTGTAGCCCCTCTCCCACACCATCGAGTTACTGTTCCTGTAGCCCCTCTCCCACACCGAGTTACTGTTCCTGTAGCCCCTCTCTCCCACACCGAGTTACTGTTCCTGTAGCCCCTCTCTCCCACACCGAGTTACTGTTCCTGTAGCCCCTCTCTCCCACACCGAGTTACTGTTCCTGTAGCCCCTCTCCCACACCATCGAGTTACTGTTCCTGTAGCCCCTCTCCCACACCGAGTTACTGTTCCTGTAGACCCTCTCCCATACCGAGTTACTGTTCCTGTAGACCCTCTCCCACACCGAGTTACTGTTCCTGTAGCCCCTCTCCCACACCATCGAGTTACTGTTCCTGTAGACCCTCTCCCACACCGAGTTACTGTTCCTGTAGCCCCTCTCCCACACCGAGTTACTGTTCCTGTAGACCCTCTCTCACACCGAGTTACTGTTCCTGTAGACCTTCTCTCACATCGAGTTACTGTTCCTGTAGCCCCTCTCCCACACCGAGTTACTGTTCCTGTAGACCCTCTCCCACACCATCGAGTTACTGTTCCTGTAGACCCTCTCCCACACCGAGTTACTGTTCCTGTAGCCCCTCTCCCACACCGAGTTACTGTTCCTGTAGACCCTCTCCCACACCGAGTTACTGTTCCTGTAGCCCCTCTCTCACACCGAGTTACTGTTCCTGTAGACCTTCTCTCACATCGAGTTACTGTTCCTGTAGACCCTCTCCCACACCATCGGGTTACTGTTCCTGTAGACCCTCTCCCACACCATCGAGTTACTGTTCCTGTAGCCCCTCTCCCACACCATCGAGTTACTGTTCCTGTAGCCCCTCTCCCACACCGAGTTACTGTTCCTGTAGACCCTCTCCCACATCGAGTTACTGTTCCTGTAGACCCTCTCCCACACCGAGTTACTGTTCCTGTCGACCCTCTCCCACACCGAGTTACTGTTCCTGTAGCCCCTCTCCCACACCGAGTTACTGTTCCTGTAGCCCCTCTCCCACACCGAGTTACTGTTCCTGTAGACCCTCTCCCACACCGAGTTACTGTTCCTGTAGCCCCTCTCCCACACCGAGTTACTGTTCCTGTAGCCCCTCTCCCACATCGAGTTACTGTTCCTGTAGCCCCTCTCCCACACCGAGTTACTGTTCCTGTAGACCCTCTCCCACACCGAGTTACTGTTCCTGTAGACCCTCTCCCACACCGAGTTACTGTTCCTGTAGACCCTCTCCCACACCGAGTTACTGTTCCTGTAGCCTCTCTCCCACACCATCGTGTTACTGTTCCTGTAGCCTCTCTCCCACACCGAGTTACTGTTCCTGTAGCCCCTCTCCCACACCGAGTTACTGTTCTTGTAGCCCCTCTCCCACACCGAGTTACTGTTCCTGTAGCCTCTCTCCCACACCATCGAGTTACTGTTCCTGTAGCCCCTCTCACACCGAGTTACTGTTCCTGTAGCCCCTCTCCCACACCGAGTTACTGTTCCTGTAGCCCCTCTCCCACATCGAGTTACTGTTCCTGTAGACCCTCTCCCACATCGAGTTACTGTTCCTGTAGACTCTCTCCCACATCGAGTTACTGTTCCTGTAGACCCTCTCCCACACCGAGTTACTGTTCCTGTAGCCCCTCTCCCACACCATCGAGTTACTGTTCCTGTTGCCCCTCTCCCACACCGAGTTACTGTTCCTGTAGCCTCTCTCCCACACCATCGAGTTACTGTTCCTGTAGCCCCTCTCACACCGAGTTACTGTTCCTGTAGCCCCTCTCCCACACCGAGTTACTGTTCCTGTAGCCCCTCTCCCACATCGAGTTACTGTTCCTGTAGACCCTCTCCCACATCGAGTTACTGTTCCTGTAGACTCTCTCCCACATCGAGTTACTGTTCCTGTAGACCCTCTCCCACACCGAGTTACTGTTCCTGTAGCCCCTCTCCCACACCATCGAGTTACTGTTCCTGTTGCCCCTCTCCCACACCGAGTTACTGTTCTTGTAGCCCCTCTCCCACACCGAGTTACTGTTCCTGTAGACCCTCTCCCACACCATCGGGTTACTGTACCTGTAGACCCTCTCCCACACCGAGTTACTGTTCCTGTAGCCCCTCTCCCACACCGAGTTACTGTTCCTGTAGCCCCTCTCCCACACCGAGTTACTGTTCCTGTAGCCCCTCTCCCACACCGAGTTACTGTTCCTGTAGCCTCTCTCCCACACCGAGTTACTGTTCCTGTAGACCCTCTCTCACACCGAGTTACTGTTCCTGTAGCCCCTCTCCCACACCGAGTTACTGTTCCTGCAGACCCTCTCCCGCACCGAGTTACTGTTCCTGTAGACCCTCTCTCCCACACCGAGTTACTGTTCCTGTAGCCCCTCTCCCACACCATCGAGTTACTGTTCCTGTAGCCCCTCTCTCACACCGAGTTACTGTTCCTGCAGACCCTCTCCCACACCGAGTTACTGTTCCTGTAGACCCTCTCCCACACCGAGTTACTGTTCCTGTAGCCCCTCTCCCACACCGAGTTACTGTTCCTGTAGACCCTCTCTCCCACACCATCGAGTTACTGTTCCTGTAGACCCTCTCCCACACCGAGTTACTGTTCCTGTAGACCCTCTCCCACACCGAGTTACTGTTCCTGTAGCCCCTCTCCCACGTCGAGTTACTGTTCCTGTAGCCCCTCTCTCCCACACCGAGTTACTCTTCCTGTAGACCCTCTCCCACACCGAGTTACTGTTCCTGTAGACCCTCTCCCACACCGAGTTACTGTTCCTGTAGCCCCTCTCTCCCACACCGAGTTACTGTTCCTGTAGACCCTCTCCCACACCGAGTTACTGTTCCTGTAGACCCTCTCCCACACCGAGTTACTGTTCCTGTAGCCCCTCTCCCACACCGAGTTACTGTTCCTGTAGCCCCTCTCCCACGTCGAGTTACTGTTCCTGTAGCCCCTCTCTCCCACACCGAGTTACTCTTCCTGTAGACCCTCTCCCACACCGAGTTACTGTTCCTGTAGCCCCTCTCCCACACCGAGTTACTGTTCCTGTAGACCCTCTCCCACACCATCGAGTTACTGTTCCTGTAGACCCTCTCTCACACCGAGTTACTGTTCCTGTAGACCCTCTCCCACACCATCGAGTTACTGTTCCTGTAGCCCCTCTCCCACACCATCGAGTTACTGTTCCTGTAGACCCTCTCCCACACCATCGAGTTACTGTTCCTGTAGACCCTCTCTCACACCGAGTTACTGTTCCTGTAGACCCTCTCCCACACCATCGAGTTACTGTTCCTGTAGCCCCTCTCCCACACCATCGAGTTACTGTTCCTGTAGACCCTCTCCCACACCATCGAGTTACTGTTCCTGTAGACCCTCTCTCACACCGAGTTACTGTTCCTGTAGCCCCTCTCCCACACCGAGTTACTTTTCCTGTAGACCCTCTCCCACACCATCGAGTTACTGTTCCTGTAGCCCCTCTCCCACACCGAGTTACTTTTCCTGTAGACCCTCTCCCACACCATCGAGTTACTGTTCCTGTAGACCCTCTCTCCCACACCATCGAGTTACTGTTCCTGTAGCCCCTCTCCCACACCGAGTTACTGTTCCTGTAGCCCCTCTCTCCCACACCGAGTTACTGTTCCTGTAGACCCTCTCTCCCACGTCGAGTTACTGTTCCTGTAGCCCCTCTCTCCCACACCGAGTTACTGTTCCTGTAGCCCCTCTCCCACACCGAGTTACTGTTCCTGTAGCCCCTCTCCCACATCGAGTTACTGTTCCTGTAGCCTCTCTCCCACACCGAGTTACTGTTCCTGTAGCCCCTCTCCCACACCGAGTTACTGTTCCTGTAGACCCTCTCCCACACCGAGTTACTGTTCCTGTAGCCCCTCTCCCACATCGAGTTACTGTTCCTGTAGACCCTCTCCCACACCGAGTTACTGTTCCTGTAGACCCTCTCTCACACCGAGTTACTGTTCCTGCAGACCCTCTCTCACACCGAGTTACTGTTCCTGTAGACCCTCTCCCACACCGAGTTACTGTTCCTGTAGCCCCTCTCCCACGTCGAGTTACTGGTCCTGTAGACCCTCTCTCACACCGAGTTACTGTTCCTGTCGCCCTCTCCCACACCGAGTTACTGTTCCTGTAGCCCCTCTCCCACACCGAGTTACTGTTCCTGTAGCCTCTCTCCCACACCGAGTTACTGTTCCTGTAGCCCCTCTCCCACACCGAGTTACTGTTCCTGTAGCCCCTCTCTCCCACATCGAGTTACTGTTCCTGTAGCCCCTCTCCCACACCGAGTTACTGTTCCTGTAGACCCTCTCCCACACCGAGTTACTGTTCCTGTAGCCCCTCTCCCACACCACCGAGTTACTGTTCCTGTAGACCCTCTCCCACACCATCGAGTTACTGTTCCTGTAGACCCTCTCCCACACCATCGAGTTACTGTTCCTGTAGACCCTCTCCCACACCGAGTTACTGTTCCTGTAGCCCCTCTCCCACACCGAGTTACTGTTCCTGTAGACCCTCTCCCACACCGAGTTACTGTTCCTGTAGACCCTCTCCCACACCATCGAGTTACTGTTCCTGTAGCCCCTCTCCCACACCGAGTTACTGTTCCTGTAGACCCTCTCCCACACCGAGTTACTGTTCCTGTAGACCCTCTCCCACACCATCGAGTTACTGTTCCTGTAGACCCTCTCCCACACCGAGTTACTGTTCCTGTCGACCCTCTCCCACACCGAGTTACTGTTCCTGTAGCCCCTCTCTCCCACACCGAATTACTGTTCCGGTAGCCTCTCTCCCACATCGAGTTACTGTTCCTGTAGCCCCTCTCCCACACCGAGTTACTGTTACTGTAGACCCTCTCTCACACCGAGTTACTGTTCCTGTAGCCCCTCTCCCACACCGAGTTACTGTTCCTGTTGCCCCTCTCTCACACCGAGTTACTGTTCCTGTAGCCCCTCTCCCACACCGAGTTACTGTTCCTGTTGCCCCTCTCCCACACCATCGAGTTACTGTTCCTGTAGACCCTCTCCCACACCATCGAGTTACTGTTGCTGTAGACCCTCTCCCACACCGAGTTACTGTTCCTGTCGACCCTCTCCCACACCATCGAGTTACTGTTCCTGTAGACCCTCTCTCACACCGAGTTACTGTTCCTGTTGCCCGTCTCCCACACCATCGAGTTACTGTTCCTGTAGACCCTCTCTCACACCGAGTTACTGTTCCTGTAGCCCCTCTCCCACACCATCGAGTTACTGTTCCTGTAGACCCTCTCTCACACCGAGTTACTGTTCCTGTTGCCCGTCTCCCACACCATCGAGTTACTGTTCCTGTAGCCCCTCTCCCACACCGAGTTACTGTTCCTGTAGCCCCTCTCCCACACCATCGAGTTACTGTTCCTGTAGACCCTCTCTCACACCGAGTTACTGTTCCTGTTGCCCGTCTCCCACACCATCGAGTTACTGTTCCTGTAGACCCTCTCCCACACCGAGTTACTGTTCCTGTAGCCCCTCTCCCACACCGAGTTACTGTTCCTGTAGCCCCTCTCCCACACCGAGTTACTGTTCCTGTAGACCCTCTCCCACACCGAGTTACTGTTCCTGTCGACCCTCTCCCACACCGAGTTACTGTTCCTGTAGCCCCTCTCTCACACCACCGAGTTACTGTTCCTGTAGCCCCTCTCCCACATCGAGTTACTGTTCCTGTAGCCCCTCTCACACATCGAGTTACTGTTCCTGTAGACCCTCTCCCACACCGAGTTACTGTTCCTGTAGACCCTCTCCCACACCATCGAGTTACTGTTCCTGTAGACCCTCTCCCACACCGAGTTACTGTTCCTGTAGACCCTCTCCCACACCATCGAGTTACTGTTCCTGTAGCCCCTCTCCCACACCGAGTTACTGTTCCTGTAGACCCTCTCTCACACCGAGTTACTGTTCCTGTAGCCCCTCTCCCACATCGAGTTACTGTTCCTGTAGCCTCTCTCCCACACCATCGAGTTACTGTTCCTGTAGCCCCTCTCCCACACCGAGTTACTGTTCCTGTAGACCCTCTCCCACATCGAGTTACTGTTCCTGTAGCCCCTCTCCCACATCGAGTTACTGTTCCTGTAGCCTCTCTCCCACACCATCGAGTTACTGTTCCTGTAGCCTCTCTCCCACACCGAGTTACTGTTCCTGTAGCCTCTCTCCCACACCGAGTTACTGTTCCTGTAGACCCTCTCTCACACCGAGTTACTGTTCCTGTAGACCCTCTCCCTCACCGAGTTACTGTTCCTGTAGACCCTCTCTCCCACACCGAGTTACTGTTCCTGTAGCCCATCTCCCACACCGAGTTACTGTTCCTGTAGCCCCTCTCCCACACCATCGAGTTACTGTTCCTGTAGCCCCTCTCTCACACCGAGTTACTGTTCCTGTAGCCCCTCTCCCACACCGAGTTACTGTTCCTGTAGCCCCTCTCCCACACCGAGTTACTGTTCCTGTAGACCCTCTCCCACACCGAGTTACTGTTCCTGTAGCCCCTCTCCCACACCGAGTTACTGTTCCTGTAGCCTCTCTCCCACACCGAGTTACTGTTCCTGTAGCCTCTCTCCCACACCGAGTTACTGTTCCTGTAGACCCTCTCCCACACCGAGTTACTGTTCCTGTAGACCCTCTCTCCCACACCGAGTTACTGTTCCTGTAGACCCTCTCCCACACCATCGAGTTACTGTTCCTGTAGCCTCTCTCCCACACCGAGTTACTGTTCCTGTAGCCCCTCTCCCACACCGAGTTACTGTTCCTGTAGACCCTCTCCCACACCATCGAGTTACTTTTCCTGTAGCCCCTCTCCCACACCGAGTTACTGTTCCTGTAGACCCTCTCCCACACCATCGAGTTACTGTTCCTGTAGCCCCTCTCCCACACCGAGTTACTGTTCCTGTAGACCCTCTCCCACACCATCGAGTTACTGTTCCTGTAGACCCTCTCCCACACCGAGTTACTGTTCCTGTAGACCCTCTCCCACACCATCGAGTTACTTTTCCTGTAGACCCTCTCCCACACCATCGAGTTACTGTTCCTGTAGCCCCTCTCCCACACCGAGTTACTGTTCCTGTAGACCCTCTCCCACACATCGAGTTACTTTTCCTGTAGCCCCTCTCCCACACCGAGTTACTGTTCCTGTAGACCCTCTCCCACACCATCGAGTTACTGTTCCTGTAGCCCCTCTCCCACACCGAGTTACTGTTCCTGTAGCCCCTCTCCCACACCATCGAGTTACTGTTCCTGTAGCCCCTCTCCCACACCGAGTTACTGTTCCTGTAGACCCTCTCCCACACCGAGTTACTGTTCCTGTAGCCCCTCTCCCACACCGAGTTACTGTTCCTGTAGACCCTCTCCCACACCGAGTTACTGTTCCTGTAGACCCTCTCCCACACCGAGTTACTGTTCCTGTCGCCCCTCTCCCACACCGAGTTACTGTTCCTGTAGACCCTCTCCCACACCGAGTTACTGTTCCTGTAGACCCTCTCCCACACCGAGTTACTGTTCCTGTAGCCCCTCTCCCACATCGAGTTACTGTTCCTGTAGCCCCTCTCCCACACCGAGTTACTGTTCCTGTCGACCCTCTCCCACACCATCGAGTTACTGTTCCTGTAGCCTCTCTCCCACACCATCGAGTTACTGTTCCTGTAGACCCTCTCCCACATCGAGTTACTGTTCCTGTAGACCCTCTCCCACACCGAGTTACTGTTCCTGTAGCCTCTCTCCCACACCGAGTTACTGTTCCTGTAGCCCCTCTCCCACACCATCGAGTTACTGTTCCTGTAGACCCTCTCTCACACCGAGTTACTGTTCCTGTAGACCCTCTCCCACACCGAGTTACTGTTCCTGTAGCCCCTCTCCCACACCGAGTTACTGTTCCTGTAGCCCCTCTCCCACACCGAGTTACTGTTCCTGTAGACCCTCTCCCACACCGAGTTACTGTTCCTGTAGCCCCTCTCCCACACCGAGTTACTGTTCCTGTAGCCCCTCTCCCACGTCGAGTTACTGTTCCTGTAGCCCCTCTCTCACACCGAGTTACTGTTCCTGTAGCCCCTCTCCCACATCGAGTTACTGTTCCTGTAGACCCTCTCCCACACCATCGAGTTACTGTTCCTGTAGACCCTCTCCCACACCGAGTTACTGTTCCTGTAGCCCCTCTCTCACACCGAGTTACTGTTCCTGTAGCCCCTCTCCCACATCGAGTTACTGTTCCTGTAGACCCTCTCCCACACCATCGAGTTACTGTTCCTGTAGACCCTCTCCCACACCGAGTTACTGTTCCTGTAGACCCTCTCTCACACCGAGTTACTGTTCCTGTAGACCCTCTCCCACACCGAGTTACTGTTCCTGTAGCCCCTCTCCCACACCATCGAGTTACTGTTCCTGTAGACCCTCTCCCACACCATCGAGTTACTGTTCCTGTAGCCCCTCTCCCACACCGAGTTACTGTTCCTGTAGACCCTCTCCCACACCGAGTTACTGTTCCTGTAGACCCTCTCCCACACCATCGAGTTACTGTTCCTGTAGACCCTCTCCCACACCGAGTTACTGTTCCTGTCGACCCTCTCCCACACCATCGAGTTACTGTTCCTGTCGCCCCTCTCTCACACCGAGTTACTGTTCCTGTAGCCCCTCTCTCCCACACCGAATTACTGTTCCGGTAGCCTCTCTCCCACATCGAGTTACTGTTCCTGTAGCCCCTCTCCCACACCGAGTTACTGTTACTGTAGACCCTCTCTCACACCGAGTTACTGTTCCTGTAGCCCCTCTCCCACACCGAGTTACTGTTCCTGTAGCCCCTCTCTCACACCGAGTTACTGTTCCTGTAGCCCCTCTCCCACACCGAGTTACTGTTCCTGTTGCCCCTCTCCCACACCATCGAGTTACTGTTCCTGTAGACCCTCTCCCACACCATCGAGTTACTGTTGCTGTAGACCCTCTCCCACACCGAGTTACTGTTCCTGTAGCCTCTCTCCCACACCGAGTTACTGTTCCTGTAGCCCATCTCCCACACCGAGTTACTGTTCCTGTAGCCCCTCTCTCCCACACCGAGTTACTGTTCCTGTAGCCCCTCTCCCACATCGAGTTACTGTTCCTGTAGACCCTCTCCCACATCGAGTTACTGTTCCTGTAGACCCTCTCCCACACCGAGTTACTGTTCCTGTAGACCCTCTCCCACACCATCGAGTTACTGTTCCTGTAGACCCTCTCTCCCACACCGAGTTACTGTTCCTGTAGCCTCTCTCCCACACCGAGTTACTGTTCCTGTAGACCCTCTCCCACACCACCGAGTTACTGTTCCTGTAGACCCTCTCCCACATCGAGTTACTGTTCCTGTAGACCCTCTCCCACATCGAGTTACTGTTCCTGTAGACCCTCTCCCACACCGAGTTACTGTTCCTGTCGACCCTCTCCCACACCGAGTTACTGTTCCTGTAGCCCCTCTCCCACACCACCGAGTTACTGTTCCTGTAGCCCCTCTCCCACACCGAGTTACTGTTCCTGTAGACCCTCTCCCACACCGAGTTACTGTTCCTGTAGCCTCTCTCCCACACCGAGTTACTGTTCCTGTAGCCTCTCTCCCACACCGAGTTACTGTTCCTGTAGACCCTCTCCCACACCGAGTTACTGTTCCTGTAGCCTCTCTCCCACACCGAGTTACTGTTCCTGTAGACCCTCTCCCACACCGAGTTACTGTTCCTGTAGCCTCTCTCCCACACCGAGTTACTGTTCCTGTAGCCCCTCTCCCACACCGAGTTACTGTTCCTGTAGACCCTCTCCCACACCGAGTTACTGTTCCTGTAGACCCTCTCCCACACCGAGTTACTGTTCCTGTAGCCCCTCTCCCACACCGAGTTACTGTTCCTGTAGACCCTCTCTCACACCGAGTTACTGTTCCTGTAGCCCCTCTCCCACACCGAGTTACTGTTCCTGTAGACCCTCTCCCACACCGAGTTACTGTTCCTGTAGCCTCTCTCCCACACCGAGTTACTGTTCCTGTAGACCCTCTCCCACACCATCGAGTTACTGTTCCTGTAGCCTCTCTCCCACACCGAGTTACTGTTCCTGTAGACCCTCTCCCACACCATCGAGTTACTTTTCCTGTAGACCCTCTCCCACACCATCGAGTTACTGTTCCTGTAGCCCCTCTCCCACACCGAGTTACTGTTCCTGTAGCCTCTCTCCCACACCGAGTTACTGTTCCTGTAGACCCTCTCCCACATCGAGTTACTGTTCCTGTAGCCCCTCTCCCACACCATCGAGTTACTGTTCCTGTAGACCCTCTCCCACACCGAGTTACTGTTCCTGTAGCCCCTCTCCCACAGAGTTACTGTTCCTGTAGCCCCTCTCCCACACCATCGAGTTACTGTTCCTGTAGACCCTCTCCCACAGCGAGTTACTGTTCCTGTAGCCCCTCTTCCACACCGAGTTACTGTTCCTGTAGCCCCTCTCCCACACCATCGAGTTACTGTTCCTGTAGACCCTCTCCCACACCGAGTTACTGTTCCTGTAGCCCCTCTCCCACATCGAGTTACTGTTCCTGTAGCCCCTCTCCCACACCGAGTTACTGTTCCTGTAGCCCCTCTCCCACACCATCGAGTTACTGTTCCTGTAGCCTCTCTCCCACACCATCGAGTTACTGTTCCTGTAGACCCTCTCACACCGAGTTACTGTTCCTGTAGCCCCTCTCCCACACCATCGAGTTACTGTTCCTGTAGACCCTCTCCCACACCATCGAGTTACTGTTCCTGTAGACCCTCTCCCACAGAGTTACTGTTCCTGTTGACCCTCTCCCACACCATCGAGTTACTGTTCCTGTAGCCCCTCTCCCACACCGAGTTACTGTTCCTGTAGACCCTCTCCCACACCATCGAGTTACTGTTCCTGTAGACCCTCTCCCACATCGAGTTACTGTTCCTGTAGCCCCTCTCCCACACCATCGAGTTACTGTTCCTGTAGCCCCTCTCCCACACCGAGTTACTGTTCCTGTAGCCCCTCTCCCACACCGAGTTACTGTTCCTGTAGCCCCTCTCCCACACCGAGTTACTGTTCCTGTAGACCCTCTCCCACACCATCGAGTTACTGTTCCTGTAGACCCTCTCCCACATCGAGTTACTGTTCCTGTCGCCCCTCTCCCACACCGAGTTACTGTTCCTGTAGCCCCTCTCCCACACCGAGTTACTGTTCCTGTAGCCCCTCTCTCACACCATCGAGTTACTGTTCCTGTAGCCCCTCTCCCACACCGAGTTACTGTTCCTGTAGACCCTCTCCCACACCGAGTTACTGTTCCTGTAGCCCCTCTCCCACATCGAGTTACTGTTCCTGTAGCCCCTCTCCCATACCGAGTTACTGTTCCTGTAGCCCCTCTCTCACACCGAGTTACTGTTCCTGCAGACCCTCTCCCACACCATCGAGTTACTGTTCCTGCAGCCCCTCTCCCACACCGAGTTACTGTTCCTGCAGACCCTCTCCCACACCATCGAGTTACTGTTCCTGTAGACCCTCTCCCACACCATCGAGTTACTGTTCCTGTAGCCCCTCTCCCACACCGAGTTACTGTTCCTGTAGCCCCTCTCTCACACCGAGTTACTGTTCCTGTAGACCCTCTCCCACATCGAGTTACTGTTCCTGTAGACCCTCTCCCACACCGAGTTACAGTTCCTGTAGCCCCTCTCCCACACCGAGTTACTGTTCCTGTAGCCTCTCTCCCACATCGAGTTACTGTTCCTGTAGCCCCTCTCTCCCACACCACCGAGTTACTGTTCCTGTAGCCCCTCTCCCACACCATCGAGTTACTGTTCCTGTAGCCTCTCTCCCACACCGAGTTACTGTTCCTGTAGCCCCTCTCCCACACCGAGTTACAGTTCCTGTAGCCCCTCTCTCACATCGAGTTACTGTTCCTGTAGACCCTCTCCCACACCATCGTGTTACTGTTCCTGCAGCCCCTCTCCCACACCGAGTTACTGTTCCTGTAGCCCCTCTCCCACACCATCGAGTTACTGTTCCTGTAGCCCCTCTCACACATCACCGAGTTACTGTTCCTGTTGCCCCTCTCTCACACCGAGTTACTGTTCCTGTAGACCCTCTCTCCCACACCATCGAGTTACTGTTCCTGTAGCCCCTCTCTCACACCGAGTTACTGTTCCTGTAGCCCCTCTCCCACACCATCGAGTTACTGTTCCTGTAGCCCCTCTCCCACACCATCGAGTTACTGTTCCTGTTGCCCCTCTCTCACACCGAGTTACTGTTCCTGTAGACCCTCTCTCCCACACCATCGAGTTACTGTTCCTGTAGCCCCTCTCCCACACCGAGTTACTGTTCCTGTAGACCCTCTCCCACATCGAGTTACTGTTCCTGTAGACCCTCTCCCACACCGAGTTACTGTTCCTGTAGACCCTCTCCCACACCGAGTTACTGTTCCTGTAGCCCCTCTCCCACACCGAGTTACTGTTCCTGTAGACCCTCTCCCACACCATCGAGTTACTGTTCCTGTAGCCCCTCTCCCACACCGAGTTACTGTTCCTGTAGCCCCTCTCCCACACCGAGTTACTGTTCCTGTAGACCCTCTCTCACACCGAGTTACTGTTCCTGTAGCCCCTCTCCCACACCGAGTTACTGTTCCTGCAGACCCTCTCCCACATCGAGTTACTGTTCCTGTAGACCCTCTCTCCCACACCGAGTTACTGTTCCTGTAGACCCTCTCCCACACCACCGAGTTACTGTTCCTGTAGCCCCTCTCTCACACCGAGTTACTGTTCCTGTAGACCCTCTCCCACACCGAGTTACTGTTCCTGTAGACCCTCTCCCACACCATCGAGTTACTGTTCCTGTAGACCCTCTCCCACACCGAGTTACTGTTCCTGTAGCCCCTCTCCCACACCGAGTTACTGTTCCTGTAGCCCCTCTCCCACACCGAGTTACTGTTCCTGTAGCCCCTCTCCCACACCGAGTTACTGTTCCTGTAGCCCCTCTCCCACACCGAGTTACTGTTCCTGTAGCCCCTCTCCCACACCGAGTTACTGTTCCTGTAGCCCCTCTCCCACACCATCGAGTTACTGTTCCTGTAGACCCTCTCCCACACCGAGTTACTGTTCCTGTAGCTCCTCTCCCACACCATCGAGTTACTGTTCCTGTAGCCCCTCTCCCACACCGAGTTACTGTTCCTGTAGCCCCTCTCCCACACCGAGTTACTGTTCCTGTAGCCCCTCTCCCACACCATCGAGTTACTGTTCCTGTAGACCCTCTCCCACACCGAGTTACTGTTCCTGTAGCTCCTCTCCCACACCATCGAGTTACTGTTCCTGTAGACCCTCTCCCACACCGAGCTACTGTTCCTGTAGCCCCTCTCCCACACCGAGTTACTGTTCCTGTAGACCCTCTCCCACACCGAGTTACTGTTCCTGTAGACCCTCTCCCACACCGAGTTACTGTTCCTGTAGCCCCTCTCCCACACCATCGAGTTACTGTTCCTGTAGCCCCTCTCCCACACCATCGAGTTACTGTTCCTGTAGCCCCTCTCCCACACCGAGTTACTGTTCCTGTAGACCCTCTCCCACACCGAGTTACTGTTCCTGTAGCCCCTCTCCCACACCGAGTTACTGTTCCTGTAGCCCCTCTCCCACACCATCGAGTTACTGTTCCTGTAGCCCCTCTCTCACACCGAGTTACTGTTCCTGCAGCCCCTCTCTCCCACACCGAGTTACTGTTCCTGTAGCCCCTCTCCCACACCATCGAGTTACTGTTCCTGTAGACCCTCTCCCACACCGAGTTACTGTTCCTGTAGCCCCTCTCCCACACCATCGAGTTACTGTTCCTGTAGCCCCTCTCCCACACCGAGTTACTGTTCCTGTAGCCCCTCTCCCACACCGAGTTACTGTTCCTGTAGACCCTCTCCCACACCATCGAGTTACTGTTCCTGTCGCCCCTCTCCCACATCATTGCGTTTGAACGGCCACTCCGTGCGTGTCAGCGATTGAGGCTTGGATTGATTGGCCGCGGGTCAGAGCAGGAGCTGGGAGATGCTGATTGGGTTTGAGTGCGGCTCACTCTGTGGACGCGGTCTCTGGTGTTGATTCTGCACCGTTTCACACTGTAGTCGAGAGGGTTTACGGAGCAGGAAGCTGTGTTTCACCTCTCGAGCTCTCTGAACAGGGTGATTGTGAAACTATGGATGGCCAGGATCAGATTGTCTTGATCTCTCAGTGGCTGCTCTGAGCTCGGGCTGGAGGTGCAACACCGGACAGTTGGTCTCCCTCCATTGGTTTAAGGCAGCCAGAACGGAATTGAATTGCTTTGGTGGAGTGTTCCCACACCAGGCATATTTGGCAGCAGATAAACAGAGCGCCACAGCTCCAGCTCTGAGTGTTTGCATCGGTGCCCCACTTCTCAGTTCATCAGATCTCATTGATTCATAGAATAGGAGGCCATTCGGCCCATCGTGTCTGCGCCAGCTCTTTCGAGGAGCAATCCAGTCAGTCTCACTCCCCGCTCTGTCCCCTATCCCTGCAAGATTTTCTCCTTCAAGTTTTTATCCAATTCCCTTTTGAAGGCTACTATTGAATCTGTTTCCACCACCCCATCAGGCAGCGCATTTCAGATCCTAACCACTCGTTGTGTAAAAGATTTTCCTGATGTCGCCTTTGGTTCTTTTGCCAATCACCTTTACTGTGTCCCCTCCGGTTACTGACCCTTCTACCATTCATAGGATAATCTTCACATTTTCTCTCAGATATTCTGTAACGAATTACATCTCTGGACCCATCTTTTGTTTCCATGTTGCTTCCATTACCAGGAACAGGAGGAGGCCATTCAGCCCCTCGAGCCCATTACACTGGACCAGGAGGAGGCCATTCAGCCTCTCGAGTCTGTTACACACAGACAGGAGGAGGCCATTCAGCCCCTCGAGCCTGTTACACAGGAACAGGAGGAGGCCATTCAGCCTCTCGAGCCTGTTACGCCAAAAAAAGCGCCAGAGCGGAAGATTGGGAACAGTTTAAGATAGAGCAAAGGAGGACAAAGGGCTTAATCAAGAGGGGCAAAATAGCTTACGAAAGCAAGCTGGCGGAAAATATAAAAACTAACTCCAAAAGCTTTTATAAGTATATCAAGAGGAAAAGACTGGTGAAAACCAAAGTTGGCCCATTGCAGTCAGATACGGGGGAATATATAACGGGAAATAAAGAAATGGCAGACCAACTAAATGCATACTTTGGGTCAGTCTTTACGAAGGAAGACACAAAAAACCTCCCTGGGATATCGGGAAAAATAGGGACATTTGCAAAGGAGGAACTGACGCAAGTCAATATCTCTAAGGATATGGTGTTAAGGAAGCTAAAGGGATTGAAGGCGGACAAATCCCCAGGGCCTGATAACATGCATCCTAGGGTGCTGAAGGAGGTGGCCCTAGAGATAGCGGATGCACTAAGTATGATTTTTCAGAATTCATTAGACTCGGGAACAGTGCCCATGGATTGGAGGGTAGCTAACGTTACCCCACTATTCAAAAAGGGGAGTAGGGAAAAAGCAGGTAATTACAGACCTGTAAGCCTTACATCAGTTGTGGGCAAAATGCTGGAGTCCATCATTAAGGATGAAATAGCGGAGCACTTAGCAAATGGGGACAGGATAGGACAGAGTCAACATGGATTTACAAAGGGTAAATCGTGCTTGACTAATCTATTGGAATTTTTTGAGGGAGTAACTGGTAAAATAGATGGGGGAGAGCCAGTAGATGTGGTGTACCTGGACTTCCAAAAGGCCTTCGATAAGGTCCCACATAAAAGATTAGCAGGGAAAATTGAAGCTCATGGGATAAAGGGGAAAGTATTGACGTGGATAGAGAACTGGCTGTCAGATAGAAAACAGAGAGTTGGAATAAACGGCTCATTTTCTGAATGGCAGGCAGTAACAAGTGGGGTACCACAGGGATCTGTCCTGGGTCCCCAGCTGTTCACAATTTACATTAATGACCTGGATCAGGGAGTCGAATGCAGCATTTCCAAATTTGCAGACGACACTAAACTAGGAGGGGGGGTGGGCTCAGAGGAGGAGACCAGGAAGCTCCAGAGCGATTTGGACAGACTGGGTGATTGGGCGGATAAATGGCAGATGCACTATAATGTGGACAAGTGCGAAGTTATCCACCTTGGGTGCAGGAACGGGAGGGCAAATTATTATTTAAATGGCAATAAATTGGGAGAGGGGGAAGTACAGAGAGACCTGGGTGTTCTTGTACACCAGTCACTGAAGGCGAGCATGCAGGTGCAACAGGCGATCAAGAAGGCAAACGGTATGCTGGCCTTCATAGCAAAAGGGTTGGAATACAGGAACAGGGATACCTTGCTGCAGCTGTACAGGGCACTGGTGAGACCACACCTCGAGTACTGTGTACAGTTTTGGTCGCCTCATCTGAGGAAAGATGTTCTTGCCATGGAGGGGGTGCAGCGGCGATTCACCAGGCTGATACCAGGAATGGCGGGATTGACCTATGAGGAGAGACTATGTAGTTTAGGGATGTACACACTGGAGTTTAGAAGATTGAGAGGGGACCTCATAGAAGTGTATAAAATTCTGACAGGTCTAGACAGACTAGATGCAGAAGGGATGTTTCCCTTGGCGGGTGAGAACAGAACTAGAGGACATAATTTAAGGATAAGGGCTAAACCATTTAGGACAGAAATGAGGGGGAATTTCTTCACTCAGTGGGTGGTGAACCTGTGGAACTCATTGCCACAGAGGGCAGTGTACGCCAGCTCATTAAATATATTTAAGAGGGAATTAGATATATTTCTACAGGCAAAAGGGGTTAAGGGTTACGGAGAGAAGGCGGGGACGGGATACTGAATTGGAGGATCAGCCATGATCTCATTAAATGGCGGAGCAGGCTCGAAGGGCCGGATGGCCTACTCCTGCTCCTATCTTCTATGTATCTATGTATCTATGTAACAGGAGGAGGCCATTCAGCCCCTCGAGCCTGTTACACAGAGGAGCCCATTCAGCCCCTCGAGCCTGTTACACAGGAACAGGAGGAGGCCATTCAGCCCCTCGAGCCTGTTACACAGGAGGCGGCCATTCAGCCTCTCGAGTCTGTTACGCACAGACAGGGGGAGGCCATTCAGCCCCTCGAGCCTGTTACACAGGAACAGGAGGAGGCCATTTGGCCCCTCGAGCCTGTTACACAGGAACAGGAGGAGGCCATTCAGCCTCTCGAGCCTGTTACACAGGAACAGGAGGAGGCCATTCAGCCCCCTCGAGCCTGTTACACAGGAACAGGAGGAGGCCATTCAGCCTCTCGAGCCTGTTACACAGGAACAGGAGGCCATTCAGCCCCTCGAGCCTGTGACACAGGAACAGGAGGAGGCCATTCAGCCTCTGTATGGGTAGAACTGAGAAATAACAAGGGGCAGAAAACGTTAGTGGGAGTGGTATATAGACCTCCAAACAGTAATACGGAGGTTGGGGACGGCATTAAAAGGGAAATTAGAGAAGCATGCAGTAAGGGCACAGCCATCATCATGGGTGACTTTAATTTACATATAGATTGGGCTAACCAAATTAGTAAAAATACTGTGGAGGAGGAATTCCTAGAATGTTTACGAGATGGTTTTCTGGAACAATATGTCGAGGAACCAACCAGAGATCAGGCCATCTTAGACTGGGTATTATGCAACGAGAAATGATTAATTAGCAATCTTGTTGTACGAGGCCCCTTGGGTCAGAGTGATCATAATATGATAGAATTCTTCATTAGGATGGAGAGTGAAGTAGTTGACTCAGAGACTAGGGTCCTGAATTTAAATAAAGGAAACTACGATGGTATGAGGCGCGAATTGGGTAGGATTGATTGGGGAATGTCACTCAAGGGGTTGACGGTGGATAGGCAATGGCAAACATTCAAAGACTGCATGGATGAACTACAGAATTTGTACATCCCAGTGTGGCATAAGAATAAAACAAAAAGGGTGACTCAACCGTGGCTAACAAGGGAAATTAGGGATAGCATAAGATCCAAGGAGAGGGCATATAAATTGGCCAGAAAAAGCAGTAGCCCTGAGGATTGGGAGCAGTTTAGGATTCAACAAAGGAGGACAAAGGGATTAATTAAGAAGGGGAAAATAGAATATGAAAGTAAGCTTGCTGGGAACATAAAAACTGACTGTAAGAGCTTTTATAGATATGTGAAGAGAAAAAGATTAGTGAAATCAAGTGTAGGTCCCTTGCAGTCAGAAGCGGGGGAAGTTATAATGGGGAACAAAGAAATGGCAGCCCAATTAAATGCATATTTTGGTTCTGTCTTCACAAAGGAGGACACAAATAACCTCCCAGAGATGTTGGAGAACATACGGTCTGATGAAAGGGAGAAACTGAAAGAAATCAGTATTTGCAGGGAAATGGTGTTCGGGAAATTGACGGTATTGAAGGCCGATAAATCCCCAGGGCCTGATAATCTACATCCTAGGGTACTTAAGGAAGTGGCCCTAGAAATAGTAGATGCATTGCTGATCATCTTCCAACATTCGATGGAATCTGGAACTGTACCCATGGATTGGAGGGTAGCTAATGTTACCCCACTATTCAAAAAGGGTGGTAGAGAGAAAGCGGGGAATTACAGACCGGTAAGCCTGACATTGGCAGTGGTGAAAATGCTAGAGTCCATTATAAAGGATGTAATAGCTGAGCATTTGAAAAACAGTGACAGGATCGGACAAAGTCAACATGGTTTTACAAAAGGTAAATCGTGCTTGACTAATCTACTGGAATTTTTTGAGGATGTAACTGGGAAAATAGATAAGGGAGAATCAGTAGATGTGGTGTATTTGGACTTTCAAAAGGCTTTCGATAAGGTCCCGCATAAGAGATTAGCGGGTAAAGTTAAGGCACATGGGATTGGGGGCAAGGTATTGACTTGGATAGAGAACTGGTTGGCGGACAGAAAGCAGAGAGTAGGAATTAATGGGTCTTTTTCCGAGTGGCAAGCAGTGACTAGTGGGGTACCGCAGGGATCGGTCCTTGGGCCCCAGCTATTCACAATATAAATTAATGATCTAGATAAGGGAATTAAATGTAATATCTCCAAGTTTGCAGATGACACAAAGCTGGGTGGGAGTGTGAGCAGCGAGGAGGATAGCGAGAAACTCCAGGATGATCTGGACAGGTTGGGTGAGTGGGCAGAAGCGTGGCAGATGCAATATAACGTGGATAAGTGCGAGGTTATCCACTTTGGTGTCAAAAACAGAAAGGCAGACTATTATCTGAATGGCAATAGATTGGGAGAAGGGGAAGTGCAACGAGACCTGGGTGTCCTTGTGCACCAGTCGCTGAAAGTAAGCATGCAGGTGCAGCAGGCGGTGAAGAAGGCAAATGGTATGTTGGCCTTCATAGCCAAAGGGTTTGAGTATAGGAACAGGGATGTCCTGCTGCAGTTGCACAGGGCTTTGGTGAGACCACACCTTGAGTACTGTGTGCAGTTTTGGTCGCCTTATCTGAGGAAGGATGTTCTTGCCATGGAAGGAGTTCAGCGAAGATTCACAAGGCTGATACCTGGGATGGCAGGAATGACATATGAGGAGAGATTGGGTCGATTGGGCTTATACTCGCTGGAATATAGAAGAATGAGAGGGGATCTCATCGAAACATATAAAATTCTGACAGGTCTGGACAAACTAGATGCAGGAAGAATGTTCCCGATGGTCAGAGAGTCCAGAACCAGGGGTCATAATCTATGGATAACGGGTAAACCATTTAGGACTGAGATGAGGAAGAATTTCTTCACCCAGAGAGTGGTGAACCTGTGGAATTCTCTACCACAGAAGGTAGTTGAGGCGAAGTCATTAAATATATTCAAGGATGAGTTAGATATATTTCTTAAAGCTAAAGGTATCAAGGGATATGGGGAGAAGGCAGGTACAGGGTACTGAGTTTAGATGATCAGCCATGATCTCATCGAATGGTGGAGCAGGCTCGAGGGGCCGAATGGCCGACTCCTGCTCCTATCTTCTATGTTAACAGGAGGAGGCCATTCAGCCCCTTGAGCCTGTTACACAGGAACAGGAGGCCATTCAGCCCCTCGAGCCTGTTACACAGGAACAGGAGGCCATTCAGCCTCTCGAGCCTGTTACACAGGAACAGGAGGAGGCCATTCAGCCCCTCGAGCCTGTTACACAGGGACAGGAGGAGGCCATTCAGCCCCCTCGAGCCTGTTCCACCATTCAATCAATTCATGCCAGTTCTGTACCTCAACCCCATTTTCCTGCCTTTGCTCCATATCGTTCGATAAGCTTAGCCAACAACAATCTATCGGTCTCCGTCTTGAAATTGCCCTCCAGCATTCAGAGCCTTTTTGGAGGAGAGAATCCACAAGTTCAAGAAGGCGGCTCACCACCACCTTCTCGAGGGCAATTAGGGATGGGCAATAAATGCTGGCCTTGCCAAAGATGCTCACATCCCATGAACGAACAAATAATTTTTAATTTTTTTTTTAAAAGATTTCCAGCACCCTTTGTGTGAAGAAGTGCTTCCTGACATCACCCCTGAACGGCCTGGCTCTGATTTTAAGGTTCTGCCCCCTTGTTCTGGACTCCCCCCACCACAGGAAATACTTTCTCTAACCGATCAAATCCCTTTATCATTTTAAACGCCTCGATTAGATCACCTCATAATTATCTAAACTCGAGGGAATACAAGCCTCGTCTGTGCAGCCTGTCCTCATAATTTAACCCTTTTAGCCCCGGTATCATTCTGGTGAGTCTGCGCTGCCCCCCCTCCAAGGTCAGTATATCCTTCCTGAGGTGCGGGGCCCAGAACTGAACCCAGTGCCCCAGATGGGGTCTGACCAGAGCTCAGTCCAGCTGTAACAGAACTTCCACCCCTTCCTGTTCCAGCCCTCGAGACAAAGCCCAACGTTCCCCTGGCCTTCCTGATTACTGGTTTTTAGTGACTGTGTAATTGGATTCCCTGAACCTCTCTGCTCCTCCACAGTTACTCATCTCTCGCCAGTAAGGATTCCAATTTCCCTGTCTGGGTCCACAGTGGGTGACCTCACACTCTCCCCACATTGAACCCCATCTGCCACAGTTTTATCCACTCACTGAATCGAGCAATGTCCCTTTGATCTTCCCATTTTACCATGACTGATTAATTGTTAAAGCACAGAGACAGACCAACACAGACAGCTCAATATTTGTTTTTTCCAGTAAAGGTTTTAAATTCATCAGCTCTCCATAAATAAGCAGACTCCAGTGTCCACAAAGTTTTAAAAAATGTTCCTGGAATCTGGGCGTCGCTGGCAAGGCCGGCATTTATTGCCCATCCCTAGTTGCCCTTGAGAAGGTGGTGGTGAGCCGCCTTCTTGAACCACTGCAGTCCGTGTGGTGAAGGTGCTCCCACAGTGCTGTTAGGGAGGGAGTTCCAGGATTTTGACCCAGCGACGATGAAGGATCGGCGATATACTTCCAAGTCAGGATGGTGTGTGACTTGGAGGGGAACTTGGAGGCGGTGGTGTTCCCATGCGCCTGCTGCCCTTGTCCTTCTAGGTGGTCGAGGTCTGTGCAGATGATGCAGCCACGGTGCGCAGCGGTGGATACGGAGTCGAGTGACAGGGGACACCAAACAGGCAGAGTCCCCCGTTTCCCACACGGAGCCCCTCTTGTTCCAACCCAGATGTTTCCCTCACACACAGAGCCCCTCCTGTTCCCATCCAGATGTTCCCCAGACACGGAGCCCATTTTGTCCCCATCCAGATGTTGCGCGCAGCCTCTCATTTGGCCGTGAATCTCTGTTGCATCAGTCTGTAGTTGAGGAGGTCCTGCTGGGAGACCGATGGTTGGAGTGTGGTGAGGGCTCGCTCAAAATCCTCGGGCATCAGAGTCAGCTCCGAGTGCTCGGTGTCAAGGCCTGTGAACACACGGGGAGGGTAGTAAGTTGAGGAATCACAGCAGTCAAGCTAACTACAGCACAGGCACAGCCACACCAATCCATATTCACACCTGGCCTCACTGCCCCGGCCCCTCAGGACGACCAAAGCGCTTTACAGCCAAATAAGTATTTTTGAAGCGGTCAGTTTTGCAATGTAGGAAACAAGACAGCCAATTTGTGCATAGCAAGATCCCATAAACAGCAAATGGGATAACAAGCAGATAATCTGTTTTTTTTAGTGATGGTGGTTGAGGGATAAATAATGCCCAGGACACCATAGAATCATAGAAAGTTACAGCACGGAAGGAGGCCATTTCGGCCCATCGTGTCCGCGCCGGCCAACAAAGAGCTATCCAGCCTAATCCCACTTCCCAGCTCTTGGTCCGTAGCCCTGCAGGTTACAGCATCCCAAGTGAACATCCAAGTACTTTTTAAATGTGGTTAGGGTTTCTGCCTCTACCACCCTTTCAGGCAGTGAGTTCCAGACCCCCACCACCCTCTGGGTGAAGAAATTTCTCCTGAAATCCCCTCTAAACCTTCCCCCAATTACTTTAAATCTGTGCCCCTGGTTTTTGACCCCTCTGCTAAGGGAAATAGGTCCTTTCTATCCACTCTATCGATGCCCCTCATAATTTTATACACCTCAATAAGGTCTCCCCTCAGCCTCCTCTGTTCCAAGGAAAACAGACCCAGCCTATCCAGTCCTTCCTCAGACCGAAGATTCTCTACTCCCGGCAACATCCTTGTAAATCTCCTCTGTACCCTCTCTCGTGCAATCACATCTTTCCTGTAATGTGGTGACCAGAACTGCACGCAGTACTCTAGCTGAGGCCTAACTAGTGTTTTATACAGTTAAAACATAACCCCCCTGCTCTTGTATTCTATTGAGAGGTCGCACAACACCAGGTTATAGTCCAACAGTTTTATTTGAAATCACAAGCTTTCGGAGCTATCGATCGCCCCTTCCTCAGGTGAAGTAGTAAAGAAATACAGACTCGACAAAGCATATATAGATAGAGAACAATGCATGTGTACCTTACAATTGCAGACAACTAAATTAAATCATCCTGACTATCTGCCGAGGTGTGATAAAGTTAATCAGGTCAACCAGGAAGGTACCACATCAAAGACATAGCAAGATACAACTGAGACAATGAGGTGGAGTCGCAGGGGGTCTAACGTGTCAAAAGCTGCCGTCTGTATGTAAAACGATAAGCTGTAAAAAAATTTTACTTTTTTACTGGGAAAATTTTAACTTTTTTACTGGGAATCACATCTGTGAACAAGCCAACGACGACTCGAGTCCGGATCACGTCATGTATCGTGACATAAACCCAAGATCCCGGTTGAGACTGTCTTCATGAGTGCGGAACTTGGCTATCAGTTTCTGCTCGATGATTTTGCGCTGTCGTGTGTTCCTAAGGTTGCCTTGGAGAACGCTTACCCGCAGATCCGAGGCTGAATGTCCTTGACTGCTGAAGTGTTCCCCGACTGGGAGGTAACAATCCTGCCTGGTGATTGTTGCGCGGTGCTCGTTCATACGTTGTCTCAGTGTCTGCATGGTCTCGCCGATGTACCATGCCGCGGTGCATTCTTTCCTGCAACGTATGAGGTAGACAACGTTGGCCGAGTCACATGAGTATGTATCATGTACCTGGTGGGTAGTGTCCTCACGTGTGATGGTGGTATCTGTGTTGATGATCTGGCATGTCTTGCAGAGTTTGCCGTGGCAGGGTTGTGTGGTGTCGTGGTCGCTGTTATCCTGAAAGCTGGGTAATTTGCTGCGAACGATGGTACTTCTGAGGTTAGGCGGCTGTTTGAAGGCAAGTAGTGGAGGCGTGGGGATGGCCTTAGCGAGGTGTTTGTCGTCATCGATGACATGTTGAAGGCTGCGAAGAACATGGCGTAGTTTCTTCTCCGCTCCGGGGAAGTACTGGACGACGTAGGGTACCCTGTTGGTTGTGTCCCGTGTTTGCCTTCTGAGGAGATCTATGCGATTTTTCGCTGTGGCCCGTCGGAACTGTCGATCGATGAGTCGAGCGTCATATTCCGTTCTTACGAGGGCGTTTTTCAGCGTCCGTAGGTGTCCATCGCGTTCCTCCTCGTCTGAGCAGATCCTGTGTATTCGCAGGGCTTGTCCATAGGGGATGGCTTCTTTAACGTGGTTAGGGTGGAAGCTGGAGAAGTGGAGCATCGTGAGGTTGTCCGTGGGCTTGCGGTAGAGTGAAGTGCTGAGGTGTCCGTCTTTGATGGAGATTCGTGTGTCCAGGAATGAAACCGATTCTGAGGAGTAGTCCATGGTGAGTTTGATGGTGGGATGGAACTTGTTTATGTTATCGTGTAGTCTTTTCAGTGATCCTTCGCCATGGGTCCAAAGGAAGAAAATGTCGTCGATGTATCTGGTGTACAGTGTTGGCTGGAGGTCCTGTGCAGCGAGGAAGTCTTGCTCGAACTTGTGCATGAAGATGTTGGCGTATTGGGGTGCGAATTTGGTCCCCATGGCTGTTCCGTGTGTTTGGGTAAAAAAATGGTTGTCGAAGGTGAAGACATTGTGGTCAAGGATGAAGCGGATGAGTTGTAGGATGGCGTCTGGAGATTGGCTGTTGTTGGTGTTGAGTACTGAGGCTGTCGCAGCGATGCCGTCATCGTGGGGGATACTGGTGTAGAGTGCCGATACGTCCATCGTGGCGAGGAGTGTTCCTGGTTCAACTGGTCCGTGGGTGCTGAGTTTCTGTAAGAAGTCTGTAGTGTCGCGACAGAAGCTGGGGGTTCCCTGTACGATGGGTTTCAGAATGCCCTCGACGTATTCTATGCCACGGCTAATAAAGGCAAGCATTCCGTATGCCTTCTTAACCACCTTATCTACCTGGCCTGCTACCTTCAGGGATCTGTGGACATGCACTCCAAGGTCCCTTTGTTCCTCTACACTACTCAGTGTCCTACCATTTAATGTGTATTCCCTTTCCTTGTTAGCCCTCCCCAAATGCATTACCTCACACTTCTCTGGATTGAATTCCATTTGCCACTGTTCTGCCCACCTGACCAATTTATTGATATCTTCCTGCAGTCTACAGCTTCCTTCTTCAGTATCAACCACACAGCCGATTTTAGTATCATCTGCAAACTTCTTAATTATACGCCCTATATTCAAGTCAAGATCGTTGATATATACCTCAAAAAGGGACCTAGTACTGAGCCCTGCGGAACCCCACTGGAAACAGCCTTCCAGTCATAAAAACACCCATCAACCATTACCCTCTGCTTCCTGTCTCCGAGCCAGTTTTGAATCCAACTTGACACTTTGCCCTGGATCCCATGGGCTTTTAACTTCGTGACCAGTCTGCCATGTGGAACCTTATCAAAAGCCTTGCTAAAGTCCATATACACTACATCAAACGCACTACCTTCATCTACCCTCCTTGTTACCTCCTCAAAAAATTAAATCAAGTTTGTCAGACACGACCTTCCCTTAACAAATCCGTGCTGACTATCCTTGATTAATCCGTGTCTTTCTAAATGAAGATTTATCCTGTCCTTCAGAATT
>JASTWF010000197.1:600000-822103 GCA_030390025.1 Squalus acanthias | reverse complement strand
GAATTATGGTCACTAGCACCAAAATGCTCCCCCACTGATACGCCTTCTACCTGCCCAGTTTCATTACCTGAAACTAAGTCCAGAACAGCCCCCTCCCTTGTTGGGCTTGGTACATACTGGCTAAAAAAGTTCTCCTGGATGCCTTTTAGGAATTCCACACCCTCTATACCATTCACGCTAATTTTATCCCTGATAATATTGGGGTAGTTGAATCACCTCCTAATTTCGGCCCATCGTGTCTGTGCCGTAAATCTCCTCTCTACCCACTCTAGAGTTATCGCATCTTTCCTGTAATGTGACCAGAACTGTACACAGTACTCTAACTGCGGCCTAATTAGGGTTTGATACAGTTTCCAGCATAACCTCCCTGCTCTTGTATTCCATATTCCTTAGCTAATAAAGGAAAGTATCTAGTATGCCAACTTAAGCGCCTTTTCTACAGAGGTAGAGAGAGAGAGGGTGGAGCAGAAAGATGTACAAGTTACATTGGGCGATTGGGGGGAGCAAGCGATGGAAATGAATCCCCGGGGTGTTAAACAGACACATTGAGGGCAGCCTGGGCTGAGGGCGCTCAGTCACTCCCCTCTGAAGGAAGCTGTTCGCCAAGGATTCCAACTCCCAAAACACACTCTCTCTGCATCGTCAAGTTGCAGCTTCTGGAGAGAGAGCCAGTGAAATGAAAATTGATTAAAACAAAGCAAACAATGAATTAAAAAATCACACAGCTCTGACAAAGTAAATTTTGAGGTTTTTTTTGCTGATTTGTCATCCTTTACTGGTTTCTAAAAAAATCCCAATCCTCTGGACTAACACTAATCTTTGCAACATTGTCTGCCTTTTCTTTAAATTTGATACCATCCTTAACTTCCTTAGTTAGCCACGGATGGTGCATCCTTCTCGTAGAGCCTTTCTTTCTCACTGGAATACATCTCTGTTGAGATTTGAGCTATGTCCTTAAGTGTCTGCCACTGCTGATCTACCGTCTTACCCTTTAATCTATTTTCCCAGTCCACTTTAGCCAACTCTGTCCTCATACCCTTGTAATTGCCTTTTATTTCAGTTCAGGACACGAGTTTCAGACCCAAGTTTCTCAACCTCAAACTGAATTTGAAATTCTACCATGCTACGATCACTCTTTCCGAGGGGATCCTTTACTATGAGATCATTAATTAATCCTGTCCCATTAAACATTACCAGATCTAAAATAACCTGCTCCCTGATTGGTTCCTCAACGTATTGCTCTGAGAAACTATCTCGAATACACTCTGTGAAATCGTCCTCAAGGCTACCCCTTGCCAATTTGATTTGTCCAATCTATATGATGATTAAAATCGCCCATGATTAATACAGTACCTTTCTTGCATGCCCCCAGTATAGCTACTGTCAGGGGGCCTGTATACTACTCCCACCAGTGACTTCTTACCCTTACTATTTCTTATCTCCACCCAAACTGATTCTACATCTTGAGCTTCTGAGCCAATGTCATTCCTCACCACTGCAGTGATCTCATCCTTTATTAACAGAGCTACCGCACCTCCTATTCCTTTCTGCCTATCATACCCATTTATTTCTATTTGTGCTGTCACCTCGTCCATCTTGTTACGAATGCTGCGTGCATTCAGATAAAGAGCCTTTAATTTTACCTAATCATTTATCCTTTCTCTGATTATTTTCTCCACAGTCCTCTGGGTAAAGAATTCCAATGATTCACAACCACTTGGGTGAAGAAATTTCTCCTCAGTGTATATTTCAGTTTGCGTGTATATTTGCTGTGTAAGTGTGCAAATTTCAGTGTGCGTGTATTTATATTTCAGTGTATTTATATTTCTCTCTCCTTCTCCCTGTCCCTATCTCTGTCATCCCGGGATGTGTGTCTGTCAAGCCTGGGGACATCCCCTCATTCCCCAGAAAGTGCGAAACTCTCTTTAAACCAGAATTAAGCTGCTGATTCTTTGGGACACTTGTTCAAATCACCGTCCCGGGATTTACTTTTGAATCTTGAGATTCTGGAAGGGTGTGACAGAGGGGCTTTTCTGCAGAGGCTGGGAGCGGGGCAGTGACGACACACTGGAGACACCACCCCCCCCCCCCAAAGCCTGTCTCTCCCTGTGTGTTTAACCCCTGTCAACTCTCGCTGTCTCTCTCCCTCTGACTCTCCCTGTTTCTGTCTCTTTTTCTTTCTCCCCCTTTTATTTCTCCCTGTCTGAGATTTAATCTTGATTGAAATGTACTCTGAAATGTTTCTGTCTATCATTTAAAATCACGACAAATCCAATTGCTGTGGGTGGCATTGTTTTACATATTAAGGTGTAAAAATTTGCTTGCTTTGCAAAAAGAGAGAGAGCGAGCGCGAGCGAGAGAAAGCTAGAGAGAAACAACAACAACAATAACTTATATTTGTATAGAGCCTTTAACGTAGTGAAACCTCCCAGGGCGCTTCACAGGAGTGTTAGAAAACAAAATTTGTCATCGAGCCACATAAGAGAAAGATGGAGAGAGAGAGACAGAGAAAGATGGAGAGAGAGAGACAGAGAAAGATGGAGAGAGAGAGACAGAGAAAGCTGGAGTGAAATAGACACTGTAATAAATCCACACTCGGAACCACAGTAACATGAATTAAAATGACTGCCGCGCATCTCATTGAACCCTCAAGTTAATCGCCCTGCCCAAAACACGCGCATTACTGTGGAATTATTACACGGGTTCACATTGAGGACTTGAATTTCCTCTTGGGGCCCTCTTTGTCCCCCACCAGGGGTTAACGTGTTTGTGCCACATTGCAAGGCCGGGACGTTAAACCTGTTCAAAACTCAAGGCGCACAATCCAACAGGAACAAGTTAACCCGAGGCCCCAGAATCCCAGGCTCCCCGAGAGGAAATGAAAGCCCGGGGTAATAAACAGACACAAACTCACGTGGGCCCATTGGGTGCAGCGTCTGGCGAAGGACTGGGATTGTCCACTGCGGAGGAAGCTCTTATCCCGGGTATTCCTCGTCCCAAAGCGCTCTCGCTCTCTCTGCATCTTGTTACAGCTTTGCAAATATAATAAATGTCCTTGGAAGAAGAGAGAGAGAGAAAAGAGATTGGTTAAGAAACAAAGCAATGAAAATAAAAGCACAGCAAGAGCCCAGGGCTCCCTCTGTCAGTTACACAGACAATCTCTCAGCAACATCCCATTACAAACAAACCCCGGTTAGAAACCAGAGAATCTAAAGAGTTAAAGATTGAGACAGAGATAATTTGCACACAGCACAAAAACACACACAGCAGACTGAGAGAGATGGCCCTTCTCCTGGAGGGGGAGGGATTGGAACTGGGACCCGCCCACCCCAAGGTCAGCAGATTGCAGAGTCTACCCCTTCAGCCATTGACATTTTGGCTTTGCTCCCTAGGGGGCCTGTCCATTGACATGTTGGCTTTGCTCCCTAGGGGGCCTGTCCATTGACATGCTAATCCATGGATGGCCCAGGGCAGCACTCTGGCAAGGGACATACTTTTCGTGATCTGTTAATCTGTTCTGAACTACACAGGATGCAGAGTGTTTATTGTAAAGACAGGAGATGGTGGAATATAAAAAAAAAACAAGGTTTCCAGACCTGATGAGGCAGAAGGTGTTAACACACATTCCACTTCTGCATCTCTTGTGTCTTTGGAGCAGGTTCTGTGTAACTTTAACATCCTCTCAGCATTTACCATGTCATGCCCATCAAGAATTGTATACATTTCAATGAGATCACCTCTCATTCTTCTAAACTCTAGCGAATATAGCCCTAGTCTACTCAATCTCTCCTCATGGGACAACCCCCTCATCCTATTGATCCATTCGAATCTAAATTATAATCTTTGTTTGATGGAATCCTTCACTCCTGTGTACACAGACAGTGAAACTCAGGCCTAAAATTCATTCAAATCTCAGTAAGAATATGCAGAACAGACTTTAATTGTCTTTTATTTGCTTCATTTTTTTCAGATGAACCCAGAAATTTTCAGACCAACATTCTTCCACATGTGAATCCCTCCTTTTCATTTAAATCAAATCACGGTAATAGTTTAATCTCCAATCTGAACCCCTATCTTCTATTTCCAGCTTCGCTTTTCTCCCTTCTGATTCTACCCTCAGGTTCCCATCCCCCTGCCAAGCTCGTTCAAACCCTCCCCAACAGCACCAGCAAAACTCCCCGCGAGGATAGTGGTCCCGTTCCCGTTGAGGTGCAACCCGTCTGGCTTGTAGAGGTCTCACCTCCCCCAGAAACGGACCCAATGCCTCAGGAATCTAAAGCCCTCCCTCCTACACCATCTCTCCAGCCACGCATTCGTCTGCTCTACCTTCCTATTTCTGTACACACTAGCACATGGCACTGGTAGCAATCCGGAGTCAGAGAGTTATGCAGCACAGAAAGAGGCCCTTCGGCCCATCGTGTCCGTGCCGGCCATCAAGCCCTGTCTATCCTAATCTCATTTTCCAGCACCTGGTCCGTAGACTTGTATGCTATGGCGTTTCAAGTACTCATCTAAATGCTTCTTGAATGTAGTATTGGTTCCTGCCTCTATCACCCTTTCAGGCAGTGAGTTCCAGATTCCAACCACCGTCTGGTTGAAAAAGTTTTTCCTCAAATCCCCTCGAAACCTCCTGCCCCTTACCTTGAAACTATGCCTCCTGGTTATTGACCCGTCTACTAAGGGGAAAAGTTCATTTCTATCTATGCCCCATCATAATTTTGTACACCTCAATCAGGTCCCCCCTCAACCTTCTCTGCTCTAAGGAAAACAACCCCGTCCTGTCCAGTCTCTCTTCATAGCTGAAACGCTCCAGCCCAGGTAAAATACTGGTGAATCTCCTCTGCACCCTCTCCAATGAAATCACATCCTTCCTATAGTGTGGCGACCAGAACTGCACACAGTATTCCAGCTGTGGCCTAACTAGCGCTTTGTACAGCTCCATGATAACCTCCCTGCTCTTTTATTCTATGCCTCGTCTAATGAAGGCGACTATTCCATATGCCTTCTTAACCACCTTATCCACCTGTCCTGCTGCCTTCAGGGATCTATGTACATGCACACCAAGGTTCCTGTCCTTCCTCGGGTCTTACCATTCATTGTGTATTCCCTTGCCTTGTTAGTCTTCCCAAAATGCATCACCTAACACGTTTCATGTTTAAATTCCATTTGCCTCTGTTCTGCCCATCTGACCAACCCGTCTATATCGTCCTGTAGCCCGAGGCTTCCCTCATCGATATTTTCCACTCCACCAAGTTTTGGGTCATCTGCGAACATACTGATCATACCTCCTACATTCATATCTAAATCATTAATGTACACTACAAACAGCAAGGGACCCAGCACCGATCCCTGCGGTAGACCACTGGACACAGGCTTCCAGTCACAAAAACAACCTTCGAACATTACCCTCTGCCTCCTGCCACTTAGCCAATTTTGGATCCTATCTGCCAAACTGCCCTGGATCCCTGGCTCTTACCTTCTTGACCAGTCTCCCATGCGGGACTTTGTCAAAAGCCTTACTGAAATTCATCTAAACTACTCTAAACGACTCTCGTTCTCTCGGTCTCTGTCTCCCTCTCCCTCTCCCTCTCTCTGTCTCTCTCGCTCTCTGTCCCCCTATCTCTCTGTCACCCTCTCTCTCTGTGTCTCCCTCTCTCTCTCTGTCCCCCTCTCCCTCTCTGTCCCCCTCTCTCTCTGTCCCCCATCTATCTCTCTGTCCCCCTCTCCCTCTCTGTGCCCCTCTCCCTCTCTGTCCCCCTCTCTCTCTGTCCCCCTCTCTCTCTCTGTCCCCCTCTCTCTCTGTGTCCCCCCCTCTCTCTCTGTCCCCCTCTCCCTCTCTGTCCCCTCTCTCTCTCTGTCCCCCTCTCTCTCTCCCTCTCTGTCCCCTCTCTCTCTGTCCCCTTCTCCCTCTCCGTCCCCTCTCTCTCTCTGTCCCCCTCTCTCTGTCCCCCTCTCCCTCTCTGTCCCCTCTCTCTCTCTGTCCCCCTCTCTCTCTCCCTCTCTGTCCACTCTCTCTCTGTCACCCTCTCTCTCTCTGTCCCCCTCTCCCTCTCTGACCCCCTCTCCCTCTCTGTCCCCTCTCTCTGTCCCCCTCTCTCTCTGTCCCCCTCTCTCTCTCTCTCTCTGTCCCCTCGCTCTCTCCCTTTCCGTCTGTCGCTCTCTCTCTCTCTCTCCCTCTCTCTGTACCACTCTCTCTCTCTGCCCCCCTCTCTCTCTCTGTCGCTCTCTCACTCGCTCTCTCTCTGTCCCTTTCTCTCTCTCTGTCACCCTCTCTCTCTGTCCCTCTCTCTCTCTCTCTCTCTCTGTCCATCTCTCTCTCTCTCTCTCTCTGTCCCTCTCTCTCTCTTTCTCTGTCCCCCTCTCTCTCTGTCCCCCTTTCTCTCTGTCCCCCTCTCTCTGTCTCTCTCCCTGTCCCTCTCCCTCTCTGCCCCTCTCTCTCTCTCTCTCTCTCTGTCCCCCTCTCTCTCTGCCCTAGTCTACTCAATCTCTCCTCATGGGACAACCCCCTCATCCTGGTGATCCTATCGAATCTAAATTATAATCTTTGTGTGATGTAATCCTTCACTCCTGTGTATACAGATAGTGAAACTCAGGCATAAAATTCATTCAAATGTCATTAAGAATACACGGAACAGACTTTAATTGTCTTTTATTTGCTTCTTTTTACTGAGATGAACTCAGAAATCTTCTGACCAACATTCTTCCACATATGAATCCCTCCTTTCCATTTCAATCAAATCACGGTATTAGTTTATTATTATTTAATCTACATTTTATATACATCTATTATTTTATATTTATTATTATTTTCAGAATAATCCATTTGTTGTTTTTCTAGACTGGACTCTATTGGGGAATGTTTGTGGAGTTTTTTCAGAGCAAAAGCTGCTGTGGGATTTTTCCATTCATTTTATTCCACTCCACTCAAATCACAGAATGCAGACATTTCCTTTACAGAAGTAAAGAACATATGTTATTATTATTATTATTTATTCTTGATTTTAATGGCTTCTTTTCACTCTCCCTACATGCCCATCTCTTGGGGCGTCAATCAACCCCTACATGCATTTCACCCCCTCCAATCCCCCAGCCCCTTTTGGTCCTGAGCTCCACTTTCGCTCACTCACAACAGGAGCCGAGCTGGCGAGCAGCAGCCGCCATTCCTTCCTTCCTTCCTCCCTGCACCATGTGCTGCATGCCTGGGTATGTGTGAGCAGCAGCACAGCCTGTGAGCGGCTCCAGACAATGGCACAAAGCAGCGGGGCGTTACCCCATTCTGCAACACAAGTGGCGCCCATTTAAAATCAAATTAAAATGCAAAGCACTATTATATTGAAAAGTGCTATTTCATTGCAAAGGACTATTCCATTGCAAAGTGCTATTTCATTGCAAAGGACTATTATATTGCAAAGAGCTATTCAGTAGCAAATTACTGTTATATTGAAAAGAACTATTCCATTGTAAAGTGCTTTTTCCTTGCAAAGGACAATAATACAATTATGTAAATTTACCGCATAGAAGGTGGCCATTCGACCCATCGGGCCAATGCCAGCTCTCTGCAAGAGAACTTCAACTGGACCCACTCCCCTTCCCTGTCCCCGTAGATCTGAGAATTTTTCCTTCACGTACTTATCCAATTCCCTTTTGAAAGCCACGATTGAATCTGCCTCCACCAGTCTTTTCAAATACACCACACCCATTGGTTCCCCTTCATCCAAACACACTACCCCTATTGGTTCGGTTTTATCCAAATGCACCACACCTATTGGTTCCCCTTTATCCAAATACACCACACCCATTGGTTCCCCTTCATCCAAATACACCACACCTATTGGTTCCCCTTTATCCAATTACATCACACCTATTGGTTCCCCTTTATTCAAATACACCACACGCATTGGGTCCCCTTTATCCAATTACATCACACCTATTGGTTCCCCTTTATTCAAATACACCACACCCATTGGTTCCCTTTTATCCAAATACACCACAGCTATTGGTTCCTCTTTATCCAAATACACCACACCTATTGGGTCCTCTTTATCCAAATACACAACACCCATTGGTTCCCCTTTATCTAAATGCACCACACCTATTGGTTCCCCTTTATCCAAATACACCACACCTATTGGTTCCCCTTTATTCAAATACACCACACCCTTTGGTTCCCCTTTAGCCAAATACACCACACCCATTGGTTCCGCTTTATCAAATTACATCACACCTATTGGTTCCCCTTTATCCAAATACACCACACCAATTGGTTCCCCTTTATCCACTCTGCTCGTTTCACCCTCAAAGAACTCTAGTAAATTTGTCAAACACGATTTCCCTTTCATAAAACTATGTTGACTCTGCTTGATTGTATCATCATTTTCAAATGTCCTGCTATTACTGCCTTAATAATGGATTCCAGCATTTTCCCAATGAGAAATGTTAGGCTAAATGTCTTATCGTTTCCTGCTTTCTGTCTCCCTCCTTTCAGTACATGAAGGAAAAGGGAAAAGAAAGAAATGCAGTTAGGCTGAGATGAGGCAGTTGCAATGGAAGGAGACTAGTGTGGAGCATAAACGCCAGCACAGACTTGAATGGCCTGTTTCTATGCTGTATATTCTATTTCATGTAATACTCTAAACTACAGCTCAGCTCTGTCTGCCTATCTAGTGACGAAGCTGCTACTCTGGAAGCTGCAAATGAATTGCTGCACTAAATAGCTAAACTGACTCTTTACAGAAGAGCTCAGACGGAATGCAAAGAGCTCGTGGTCCTGTCCTGAAAGACAATGCCGGAACTGTCAATCAGAAATAGCGCTGTGTTCGAAAGACAGTGTTTGCCCCAACGCTGGTTGTATTTTCAGATCACCAGCAATTTCTGGTGTAATTCAGTTGTTGGCATTTTCACGCTAATTATTAAAATCATGGACTGGAAACATTGGGACCCGCCTCTGGGCTGCGCTGAGTATTTCTGATTCTTCATTAATTGAATAATTGAGGTAACCGGATATTTCACCGCTCTCTTCAACTGCTCTCTGAACTTGAACTGGGTAACCCATAAATAAATGTGTTTGTGCAGCAACTTAAATTACCAGCATAATTCCGACTTGATCTAAGATCCATAAAGAATTATTATAATATTCCGGATTTGTTCTTGTAATGTATAATAAAATAAATTTATAGCATATGCCAACCACAGAAGTATGAAGCTGCCGGATATGGTGAAGAGTAACATCACAGACTTCCTTCTGCTCTCCATCTCTGGGTCTCTGCGATTTTCTCCTTTGCTCTCACCCATCAGTCCCTTACGGACTCGAGTGGCCAATAAAATGTGTCTGACTGTCAGAGCGTTGAGCAAAAAATTAAAGCTAATGGGAGCAATGGGGTTAAAACCGTATCAAACCAGGTAAATCCCACCCACCCGGGCTCAGTAAAATAGCTCGGGATTGTATCACAGAACCACGGTACATTGTCGATTATCTCTCCAGGTTCATATATAAAGTAGAAGGGAACATTTTTTAAACAGAGCAGAGTGCCGGTTGTTGCCAGAACCACAGCCGCAGTTTTCCCGGTGCAATAATGTGTTTTCAGCTTCTGGCAACAAATGGCCACAAATCGATCGAAGCTGAAAGTGACGGTGAACCAGACAGAACAGTCTGTGGCTGCACAGGACAGGACAATGATAACACGGCACACAGGGGTGATGTCCAGAATGGAAACTGGGAAATAATAACAATAGATCTTGTTCAGTATGATCTCAGTGACAATGACCAGTAGATGCGCCGTTGCTATGCCCACCAGGTGGCGAGTGTTGCAGATGGTGAGCCCGCACTTTCCCCGGGACAGGATCACAATCGCCACTAAATTCACTGTAAAAAAGAAAAGGGAAAAGAGACTGGAAATTACTGATCAAACATTCTCCGGGTCTGAGCCCAGACAGTAAGGGCTGGATTTCAACAGCATAAATGGGTGGGTTGAGGTCGGGTCTGAGGTTAAAATTTAAAAAATTCTCAATCCAGTCATGAACAAGCCTCCAAACCGCTCGCTTCCCTGTTCAACCGAGGCTGGACAGTGGGTCAACATCCGACCGCTCCCAAGAGGGGCTGGCAATGTAAATATTTTTAGGAAGCTGGTTGGCTCTGGTTGAACCTGTTTTACAGGATTAAATGTGACCGGCCGGGTTCCCAGGCCTCTTGAATCGCGGCAACTGAAGGGCCAGCAAGAAAGTTTTGGAGAGAAGCTAAGTGTCCTCAAGGCACTGCTTGTGGGCCAGGAGTAGCAGGAGTGCATTCCCCCAGCTCACAATCTCCGCCCACAGATAATCCCATACAAAGAAACCACGTGTTGAATCTCCACAGCTGGCGTGAACCTGGACTTCCGGGTTTCCCGTTCGAAGCTCCGCCCCCGCCCACGTCACTCGCCACTTCTCAATTCCAGGCCTTAGTATTTGAGCAAAATCAAATGACTGACACTGCAGCAAATCTGTTAAAATACAGAGAATGCTGGAAGCACCCAGCAAGTCAGGCTGCCTCTGTGGAGTGAGTTAAACTGTCTGGTCGATAACCTTTCAACAGCACTGGAAGATATTCGAGATTACCGGTTTTTAAGCAATGATAGAGCCAGAGAAAAGTTGGGTAGAGGTAAGTTATGATTGTGCTAGGCGAATGGGGACATTAAATAAAGAGAAGATGGTCCAGAGGAGGTTTAAATGGTGAAAGCAGAATAACAGAGGGGGAGGGAAGCATGTAAAATCTGGCAAAGAGGAGAAAGTTCCACTGGTCGGGTAATGTGACAGAGAAAGGTGGATAGACCCAAGCGGTGCGGACCAGCCCACTGGTCGTGTACAGATAGGGGATCCTCACCCCAAGCAACATCCCGCACCTCCTCCACTCCCACTGGCTCTGGTGTAGCCATCTCCAGTACCAGCACATGCCGACTGATGAAACGGGAGCTGTGGTTAGAATTTGAAGTTTTTAATCTCAGTGTTGAGTCCGGCAGGAAATAAAGTGCCTAATGATCAATCCGGTGCTGTTCCTCATTACGTTTCAGTGGATCAGTCCTGGAGCCCGACGATAGAGTGGTAAGAGTTGGCTTGGAATGGAGAACTCAATTGGCAAGCGAAGCTCAGGTTGTGGTATCCTGCAAAACAATCACCCAAACTCTGTTTATTAATCCCAAATGTACAGGAGACTGCATCGTGAGCAGCGAATCCAGTATACTGAACTGGAAGAAGTACAATTAAATCGCTGTTTCACGAGGAAGAAGTGATTGAGCCCCTGGACGGTGGGTAGGATGGAGCTGAAAACTAAGGTGCTGCATCTCCGCTGCTGGCATAGGAAGGTGCCGGGGGAACGGGAGCAGATGTTGGGGCTGCTGGAAGTGTGGACCAGAGGTCCGCGCGGGGCGAAGACGTGAGGGAAGATATGTTTTGTGGGGGCCTTAGCTCGCTGTGGCAGTAATGGCGCAGGATGATCCGTTCAATGTGGAAGTGGGAGGACTGGAAGGTGGGGACAGGGGAAACCTATCGTGGGAGGGAAATGGCGGATGGCAGTAAGGTGGAAAATGGGATTGACATGGCCGAGGACCCTATCTAGCACAGTAAATGGGAATCCTTGGCTGAGGAACAAGGAAGACATTTCCGAAGCACTGATGTGGAAAATTGAACATGCGAAGGCGAGGGAGGGGCAAAAATCAGAAGGAAAGTTTGTTAAATTTACAAGTTCAGAGCGAAAGAAGGAAATGGCACCAACACAGTCATCAAAGTACCGGAAAAAAATATGTGAAGGAGGGGACCTGAGTAGGATTGGGAACTCAAATGCTCCACGTATCCCACGAAAAGGCAGCCTAGCTAGGACCCATCCGGGCTCCCATAGCGACACCATTTGAGTGTGGGGTTATCCCAATATTCATACCCGAGGTCCACGCTCCTGTACTTTGCAGCAGGGGCACTGCACGGGGGTCAGGATCAGGAACCAGCGGTTGTTTTCATTCCCAGCCGAGGGCCGGTGAGGGGGTAGGAGTTACAGTGGGAATGTCGACTGAATGGAAACAAACTAATAAATTGAAAATGGGGCCCTCGGAATGTACCAGCTGGAGACGGTGGAGAGAAACTGGCCGGACAACGACCTCTTGATGTCTGTCAGACGAAGTCTCATCCGCTGTGAGTTTAAGGACAGCTCGTGTTTACTGGACATTGTACTGGAGATAGGCGGACTATATTCATGCGTTTTGTGGGACAGTAGGGTCATAATGAATCTTTCGATGATTATTCAGAGCCTGTAGAAGGGAAAGATGTCTGTGAGGAGGGAAACTAAACTGTCAAATAATAATTGAATACATTCATCATACAACTAAAATATATTTAAGGTAGAAGGGGGGATAATTGATGAAGTGATCAAAGAGAGGATAAAACCTCTGGTTCAGAGGGATTGTATCCACACAGACTAAAACAGATAAACAAAAGGTAGCGGAAGGTCTATTATATATTGGTAAAAAAAATCATTAGAAAAGGCAATACTGTCAGTGGACTATCGGACAGCTACTGTTCTTCCTGTATTTAAAACGGAAGATTGACGAATTCCAATGCACTATAGAGCAGTTTAACGCAGTAGATGTAATATGCGTTGACTTTCTTAAGGCCATCGTTAAGGTACCACATAGCAAACTCATGACTAATCTTAGAGCAAGTGGAGGTAGGGGCCAAGCATCAGAATGGATAGCAAGCTGGCTACACAAAGAGAAAACTGGGATCAGGGGCTAAAGGTTTTTACTCAAGTTGGCGGAAGGTGAGAAGTGTTGTTCCACAAGGATCGGCGCTGGGACCACTGTTGTTCACCATTTACATTAACTTGCAAAATGGGCGTTTAAATGGAAAATTAATTTTAATATAGCTAAGTGTGAGGTGCTGTATTTTGGTTGGAAGAATGATGTACTCAACTAATCCTTGGAAAATAAGAGTATGAATGGGATAGAGGGCAAAAGGTTTCATTGGTACAGATTCACAAAACATTTGAAGTAGCCACGCAGGTTAACAAGGCCATAAAATGCAAACAAATTACTGGGTTACATTTCTAGTGGAATAGAATCGAAAAGCAAAGAGGTTATATTAAACTTATACAGAACCTTGCTTATACCTCACTTAACGTATTGTGTTCAGTCTGGACTCCATATTACAAAAAGGATATCCAGGCACTGCAGAAGATCCAAATATTTTACAAGGATGACACCAGAACTGAGAGATTGTAACTGTCAGGAAAGATTGAAGAGCCTGGCTCTCTTTTCTTTAGATAAGAGAAGTCTGAGGGTGTGACGTAGTAGAGACATTTGAATGGATGAAGGCGTTTGATGGGATGGACGTAGAGCAATTGTTTCGAATTGTGGGGGAGTCTAAATCATGAGTTTATCGATATAATACAGTCAGCAACAAATCCAATAATGAATTCAGGAGAAATGTCTCTACTCAGAGAGTGGTTAGATTGCAGAACTTGTTACAACAAGTAGTTGAGATGAACAGCATAGATGCAATTAAGGGGAAGATAGACAAGTTCTTGAGGGAGAAAGGAATAGAAGGATATGCTGATAGGATGAGAGGGGCTGGGATGGGGAGAGGCTCGTGTCGAGCATAAACCAGAAATAAACTTGTTGGACCGAATGGCCAGTTTATTTGCTGTAAATTCTATGTAATTCTCTGTAACATAAATGTTAATTAATCATAGTCATCATTTGATTCACAACATTGCAGATATTGAAGTAATTTATTTATTGAAGCAGTGCACTATTATTTCATTATTAATGTTATTATTAACTACCCCGGACTGCTCTCTGTATTATGAAACCCGGATATATATGTTCTTCAGATATACGTGCCTCTCCTCGCAGGGACACAACTCATTCTGTGAAGGGCAGAGATCGGTACTAGTTACCTGTGTGGAGACTCTGAATCATAGTTAAGAACTGGTTCGTCAAACCTTAATCAGGTACAGAAGTGGATAATCAATAACCACAGCCCAATATTCTTCCTGTGTATTCCCAAGATAATAAAATTCATGGCCCACAGATTCACACACCGCATCGTGGAAGTGAATTAATCAGCCTCAATACAGCCAAAGTATTTGCAGTAACTAAACTCAGAGTAAGAAAAATTATTGTACAGAATATTTGAATAACGTAACTGTGCTGTCCTGCTGTTTGCATGTCAGAAATAGTTGACACCTGTTTGTGTTGGTGCAGTTCAACAGAAAACAGAGCAATATCAATGCATTTTCTTTATACGCATATTCACAAACATCATCAACCAACAGCAAAAATATTCCCATTTGCCATCGATTACATCAGTAAAACACGGAAGGAAATTTCATGGAGTGGAGAGATCAGTCACCACAAACAATGATTTCAAAATAGAACCGGCCTGTTCCATTTCAATAAGTGACCCACACTCAGTACAGTTCTAAAGTCACCGATACTCCCAGTAATACATGGCCACTGGGGTCAGGTGTTCCACTTCGGTTGGTGACCCACACTCAGTCCAGTTCTAAAGTGAAAGATACTCCCATTAATACCTTCTCTCAGAGAGTTGTCTGCACTGAGGACTGATTTAATAGGACACGATATTCCACTAAAGACAGCGAATTGATAATTCAGCGAGCCGGTGACCTGCAAAACAATGCTTTATTCTCATGTGAGGCAATGAAATTAGAGCACAGAGGTGATTTCAGGACTTTATCAAAAATATATCACTGATCGGGTGCCTGTAAAACATAGAAACATGGAAGATAGGAGCAGGAGTAGGCCATTCGGCCCCTCGAGCCTGCTCCGGCATTCAATGAGATCATGGCTGATCATCCAAATTCAGTACCCTGTCCCTTCCTTTTCCCCTAGACCAGCATGTAACATTATCAGTCACAGAGCAAAACCAGCTCATTAACAGATTTACACAACTTCAATGGTTATATTCACTTTCCATGAACAGCAATGATGACAATGATTATGTAGTATATTTTCTCCACACTATGATATATTTCACGCATTTTCTGTGTGAAGCGTTGTGTTCGTTTGTGCTGCAGGCAATCTGAGCCAATACATTCCCAGAGCCTTTCATTTATACCCATCAGGATCTCCACGAGGACATAGAGGTTGCAACATCGTTCAAAATAGACATATAAAAATTGAACAGATTACGACAGCCGAGTTAAGTCCCTGTTGTGATAGAACATATTTAGTGCTGCGATTAAAATTGAAAACTCGAAAGACTGGAGAATTCTGATCACATTAATTCACTAATGGAAATTGCCAGCTGTATTCTCCCAGCAATCGGGTTGTTGTTACAAACACCATCAGACCCTTTTATCCAGTCATGTTATTTCGCAGATGTCCTTCACTCTGCTGCGATCATTCAGTAATTATATTCCAAATGTTAGAGTGGACTCTCAGGGCTGCACTACTGCACTCTGGGATGGTGCTGCCCTCTTTAACTGTGGCCATTCAGTAATTATTTCCAAATGTTAGAGTGGCCTCTCTGGGCAGCTCTACTGCAATCTGAGCGCTGTCCTGTTTATGTGTGGCCGTTCAGTAATTAAGTTCCAAATGTTAGAGTGTCCCTCTCAGAGCTACTCTGTTGCACTCTGGAATGTGTCTTTCCTCTTTAACCGCAGTTTTTCAGTGAAACAATTAAATTGAGAATGTGTGTCTATAGTTCCTCAAACTAATACAGCCCCTCAATCTAATACAGTACCTCAAACTAATACATATCCTCAAACTAATGCAGCGCCTCAAACTAATACAGACCCTCAAACTAATACTGTACATCGTACTAATAAAGCATTTCACTCTAATATAGCACCTCCAAATGTTACAGCAAATCAAACTGATAATACGACTACATCTAATAAAAACAGACTACATCAGCACTTCCAACTAATCGGCATCTCACACGAACACAGCACCTCAAATCAAAACAGCACCTCAAACTAATACAGCAACTCCGAATGATATAGTACCACAAACTCAAGCACAACTGAAACTCATATATCATTCACATAATACAGCCCCTTAAAGGCTAGTGCGGTTGGGGAGGGTGTCAAATAGCTTGGCTGGGATGAGCAGAACATTTGGCAACGGATGGCAGAAAATTAGTAAGGGTGTTTGGAAGGCAGAGGAAACAAAGAAATTAGACAACACATTGGTTTGGCAGTGCCTAATGGTAAATACTTCAATGCAATGAGTCTAGTGAATAATTCAGACAGATTGAGGGCACAGATAGACTTGTGGAATTATGATATCATAGCTATTACTGAATCATGGCTCAAATAAGGGCAGGAATGGCAGCTCAATATTCCTGGTTATATCATATTCAGACGAGATAGAGAGGGGGGAAAGGAGAGGGGGTCGAAATATTGGTTAAAGAAACAATTACAGCTGCGAGGAGGGATATGTTGGAAGCATAATCAAATAAGGCCATATGGGTTGAACTGAAGAACAAAACAGGGTTAATTTCACTGGTGGGCGTATACTATAATCAAAAAAATAGTCAGAGGGAGATAGAAGAGCAAATATTTAGACAAATTTCGGAGAAGTTCACAAACAATAGGGCAGTAATAGTAGGGGATTTCAACTGCCCTCTTATTAACTGGGATAGAATCGGTGTAAAAGGTATAGAGGTTGCAGAATTTTTAAATGCAATTAGGAGAACTTTTTTAGCCAGTACGGAGCAAGCCCAACATGAGTGGGGGCAGTTGTGTACAGTTTTTTCGAATGAGGCTGGGCAGGTGTAAGTTGTATCACTGGGAGATCATTTTGGTGTTAGTGATCATAATTCAGTTAGATTTAGCGTAGTAAAGGAAAAGGACAACGATAGATCAGGAATAAAAGTTCTCGATCGGTGAAACACCAATTTTACTAAGCTGAGATGTGAGTTATCAAAATTAGACTGGGAACAGCTACTTTAAGGTAAATCAGTGTCAGAGCAGTGGGAGGCATTTAAAAAGGAGATAATGAGGGTTCAGTGCAAATATTGCCTAAAAAAGACAAGAGTGAGATTCCAAAATCCAGAACCCTCTGGATATCAGGCAGCATGCAGGGAAGGATAAGGCAAACAAGGGAAGCATACGTCAGATAGCGAGAGCTAAATACTGCAGAGACACTAGAGGAGTATAGAAAGGGGCGGGGGAGAAATTAAAAAGGAAATTAGGAAAGCAAAGAGAGAGCAAGAGAAAATATTGTCAAATATAATCAAAGAAAACCCAAATATGTTTTGATGAATACAGAAAGAGCAAGAGAATAACTATAGAAAGATAAGGGCCTATTAGAGAGTGTGGCGGCGGGAGACGTGGGGACAGTTCTCAATGAAGACTTTGCGGCACTCTTCACAAAAAAGAGGGAGGATGCAGACATTTTATTTAAGGAGGAGTGAGAAATATTAGATGAAATAACCATTGTAAGAGAGGAAGTATTATGCGCTTTAGTATCTTTGAATGTAGATAAATCGCCAGGCGCAGAAGAAATGCATCCCAGGCTGTTAAGATACGCAAGGGTGGAAATAGCGGAGGCTCTGATCGTCATTTTGCAATCGTCTCTGGCTACATGCATGGTGCCGGTTGACTGGAGATCTCTTAACGTTTTACCCTTTTTTTAGAAGTGGAGAAAGTGATAAATCAGTAATTCCAGGCCAGTCAACCTAAACTCCAGGATACATTTCTGAGGCACAGTGTTAATCGTCATTTATAAAAGCCCGGATTAATCAAGGACAAACAGCATGGATTTGTTCTGATTGACTAACTTGATTGAATTTTTTGAGGAGGTAACAAGTAGGGTCGATGAGGGTAGCGTGTTTGATGTATTCTACATGGATCTTAGCAAGGCTTTTGACGCGATCCCATTCGGCAGACTGGTCAGAAAAGTAAAAGTCCATGGGTTTCAAGGGAAAGTGGAAAGTTGGATCCAAAATTGTTTTAGTGGCAAGAAGCAAAGGGTAAGAGTTGACGGGTGTTTTTCTGATGTAAGGCTGTTTCCAGTGGGGTTCTGCAGGGCTCAGTACAAGCTCCCTTGCTTTTTGTGCTATATATCAATGATTTGCACTTCAGTGCAGTGCGCATTGTTAAGACTGTTTTCAGATGAAACAAATATTGTCCGTGTGGTTGATAGTTAGGAGGAAAGCTGCAGACTGCAGGAAGATATCAATGAACTGGTCAAGGGCGCAAATTGAACTCAATATGGAGAATTGTGTGGTGATGCAGTTGGGGAGGGCTGACAAGGCAAGGAAATACACATATATTGGTATGATACTGAGAAGTGTAGAGAAACAGAGCGACTTGCAGTGCATGTCCACAGATGGATAAGAAGGTTAAGAAGTCATATGGGATACTTTCTTTTTTATACCTGGGATGTGGGCGGCGCTGGCCAGGCCTGTGTTTAATGTCCATTCCTACTTGCCCTTGAAAAGGTGGTGGTGAGCCTCCTTCTTGAACTGCTGCAGTCCTTGTGGTGAAGGTACTCCCACAGTGCTGTTAGGGAAGGAGTTCTAGGATTTTGACCCAGCGACGATGAAGGAACGATGTTGTGTAACTAGGAGGGAAACTTTGATGTGATGGTGTTCCGATGCTGCTGCTACCCTTGTTCTTCCAGTTAGCAGAGGTCGTGTGTTTGGGAATTGCTGCCGATGAAGCCTTGGCGAGTTGATGCAGTACATCTTGTAGATGGTACACACTGCAGCAATGTTGCAACGTTGGAGGATGGAGTGAAAGTTTAATGTTGTGGATGGGGCGGCAATCAAGCGAGCAGCTTTGTCCTGGATGGTGTCGAGCTTCTTGAGAGTGTTTGGAGCTGCACTCATCCAGACAAGTGTACGTGTGACTTAAAGATGGTGGAAAGTCGTTTGGGAGTCAGGAAGTGTGATACTCGCCGCAGAATACCCGAGGCATAGAATACAAGAGCAGGGAGGGTATGCTAGAACTGTATAAAACAATAGTTAGGTCACAGCTAGAATATTGCATACAGATTTGGTCACCATATTTCAGGAAAGATATGATTTCACTCGAGAGGGTACAGAGCAGATTTACGAGGATATAGCCGGGACTGGAGAATATTTGCTAAGAGGGAAGATTGGATAGGCTGGGGTTGTTTTCTTTGTAACAGAGTAAGTCGAGCGGAAATTTAGTTGAGTTGTATAAAATTATGAACGGCCTGGATAAATTGGATGGGAAGGACCTATTTTGCTTCACACCGTGGCCAACAACCAGGGGCCATTGAATTAAAGTATTTGTAGAGGGATTAATGGGGATTTGGTGAGACATTGTTTCACCCAGAGGATGGTGATGGTCTGGAACTCACTGCTTGAAAGGGTGGTAGAGGCAGAAATCCTCATCGCATTTAAAAATTACTTGGATATGCATTAGAAGTACCGTAACCTTCAGGGCTACAGACCAGCAGCTGGAATGTGGGATTAGGCTGGATAGCTGTTTTTAGGCGGCAGACACGATGGCCCGAATGGCCTCCTTCTGTTCTGTAGATTTCTATGATTATATGATTCGTTACCTGTTAAAAATATTCAACTAGGTTCGTTAGACATGACGCATTCTTTACAAATCCAGCTGGTTCTCTCTGATCAGCTGATATTTGTCCAGGTGCTCAGTTACTCTGTTCCCAATAACAGATTCTAGTCACTTCCCAGAACAGACGATCGAGTAATAGGCCAATAATGTCATAGTCTGACTGTCCGACAATAATGGAGTAATATAGACAATTTTCCAAATCAAGGAGACTTTTCCAGAATGAAGAGAGTTTTGGAAGATCATGACTAGATCACCTATAATTTCCTCACCTACTTCTTTAATACCCTGGGGTGGAAACCTCCAGGACCTGCAGATTTGTCAATCACTGTCTCATTGTTTCCTCCATTACCGTGTATTTACTTATCTTAAATCTGGTAAGTTCCTCTCCTCGAATTATTTCTAGTTTTCCTCCTAACACTTCTCTTTTCCTTCACCCAGTACCGTGAAAACCGTTACAAAGTAATTATTTAGAAAGACTTGTGAACCTTGGTGTCCAGCTCGATCCTGAGCTCACCATCCTCCCCCCGCACCCAATCCTTTAGCAGCCTGCTTTCTATCACCGTCAAACCACTGCCTGTTCACCCTCTGCGGCCAAAACTCTAATCAGCCTTGATCACTTCGAGGCTCAATTTCTCCAACACTCTCCCTACGGACTTCCTGACTTTCAAACTTCACAAACTGCTTCCTGGCTGACTCCTTCCCTCTCTCAGCGATCTCCTTCAGCCATACATCGCTCTGCACAAACTCCGTATCTCTCTCCACTCCTGTGACATCAGATTACTCCTCATTCACCGCTCCCTCTGCTCCAACATCTGTAGACATTCCTCAAGCCCCTGCATCCTGGACATCTGGAACTGCCGCCCTCCATCTGGTCCCCTCCCTCCATGCATTCAAAACCCTTCTCAATTCCATTCTATCTCACTAGGCGCCCATCACCCTACCGCTCTTTACCGTTTACCCTACCTCCCACCTGCTCAATGTTTCGAAGCATGTCCTACCTCTCTGGTGTCACTCTCTTGTCTCTTGTACAGTCCTGCAAAGGTGCAATTAGGAAATGTGTGACATCTGAACTGTAGTCCTGATCTTCAAAGATGTGCTAAAATAAAACAATTGAAGAGTTCGAAGAGGGAGATTACCAAAGATTGTAAGTGAATCACCCGCAATATTCCAGCAGCAACCACAAGAACAGCATGAAGTAGCTTGGGAACGGACAGCGGCTGATCTCTCGAGGTTTCTATATATTAAACATATCTGGAAAGGTAGTATCAGTACTGGTGACCATAATTGTCGTAAAAACCAAACTGGATCACTAATGTACAGTAGGGACGGAAATCTTTCATCTTTACCCGGTCTGGCCTATATATGACTCCAGACCCAAAGCAATGTGACTGACTCTTAACTGCCCTCTGAAATGGCCAAGCAAACCACTCAGTTGTATTCGAGAAGGCGGCTCAGCCCCTTCGAAGGCAATTAGGGATGGACAATAAATTTTGGCGCCTTCCACATCCCGTGAATGAATAAATAAAACTCGTTAAATATCTTTCGGAGGGGGACATGACGTTTAATCCCATTTGCTGAAATTTGCTGTTTTAATATTGTTTCCATTGAATAGTTGTTTCTGTGCCTGGGCAGTATCCAAAGAAGAGAAAGGGGCAGAATATTCATGGGGCCATCGCCCGCCAGAGATGGACTGACCCAAACTGATTTTGGGCAGAAACCAACATAAAACGCCAGAGATCTTTGGGTCAATAATCCAAGAAAAATGTTTGCGGATACAAAACTTTCCAATCATTGGATGGAGGTGGAATAATGAGAAAAATAAACTGTTTGTAATTAAAAGGGAATGGAATCTGCTTCACTCTGGAGTTTGGGGACATGGAATCTGGGTGTCATGGAGTGATAAAAGTGTGAATGCGATCACTTTACAGCAACGTGACACCAACCTCGGGATTGCGGACTTCTGGCTGCTGTTTCCAGGCAGCCGCAAAGATGGAATGGATTCCTGGGGGGAGAAAATGTCCACTTACCTTTTTAGACTTCCTTCACTTTGTTACCTGACCATCTCAGAACCCCGACCAAAGGGGAGCAGCGACACGGGCCACTGACAGAATCCTCATACACACTTCAAAATGAGCCAGCACCTGGAGAAACATCAATGGGAGACACCGTTAGACCATCCCCATAATTTCCCTGTCATTACAATGTCTCTGCATGTTGTAGGTAGAGATGCTGCAGCCCACTTCCACAGGGGAAGACTTGGGACTCCTAGGAATGGAGGGACTGCATCACGGGTCTCTACCCCTTTGATTACAGCTTTGCACCTGGGTAAGTAATCTCCAGACGCATAGAAGATGAATTCGGGAGCGTGAATCACATCCAACGAGTCCTCCTCCTGCCCATGTATGATGCAATCCTGGGCATTGTCCTTCGTTCACTGATCATTATATACAAATGATATCCCTCTGTGACATCATCAGAAAACATGTGACCCGATTCCACAAGTAGCCAATGGCACTCTCCGCCTCCTTCACTGAACCCAGGGTGCAGCTGCACTCCAACTGAGTGTCCAACAGTGAAAACTCGCTGCGATAAAATCCACTCCAGATAAATAAAGGGTGAATTGAAGCCGTCCACTTTGACCCCACAAGCACCATCGCAATACGAGCATCAACTCTATGAGTCTCCCCACTGCAAACTCAGGCCAGACCCAGAGGTTTGTTACCTTTGTGTCCTGCTCGACCCTGAGATCAGCTTCCTCCCCCCACACGCAATCCATTACCAGCCTGCTATCTCTCACCGCCCAAACATTGCCTGCTCACTCTCTGCTGCAAAAACCCCAATCCAGCATTCATCACCTCGATGCCCAATCTCTCCAATGCTCTCCCTACCGATCTCCCCATTAACCCGCCTCCACAATCTAAAAGGTATCCCGAATGCCTCAGTGCAAGTTCTTGACCTGAACAAAGTTCAAACCCTTGTGTTCTGCCTTCATGCGAGGTTCCACTCGCCCCCTCTGCGCCAGTGAATTGATATGAAGAACGTTGCCGCCACTTTCCATCCCTTCATCCCTGACTTGCTCTCTATCTCAGCGATCTCTTCCAGCCCCACATCACTGTGCGCACTCTCCGCTCCTCTCTCTGCTCCTGCGGCCCAGCATTACTCTGCAGTAACCGCTCCTCCTGCACCGCCATCGGCAGACGTTCGTCACAAAACTGCGGCCAGGGCATTTCGAACTCGCGCCCTCAACTGGATCCCTCCCGGCTGCCTTCAAAAACCTCCTCAATAACCTTCTCTCTCACTAGGTGTTCACCACTCTTCCCCGCTTTAGCCTTTCACACACCTGCTTGGTGCCCAGTCTGTGCTCCCTGCCATGTACAATGTCCTGCGCCATCTCTCGGTAAGTGTGGAGTACTGTACTAATTTAAGTTGTCATGGTTGAACTGAGATATCAGATTGGTGCTATCGAGCGTTGATGCTCCAGATATTGGGATGGCAGGGCCTGGGTGCACCCGCTGCCCTCCTCATCAGAGTGAAAACCAGAATGGCAAGCTGCTTACCAGAGGAATGGAGGAAACATCACAGCCGAGAGATAGTGGGCAACTGCCCTACAACTCCGAGCGGCTGGTTGGATTCAGTAACCTGCAGCTGGAAAACAATAGGTCTATTTGTAACTATCATTATATTTATTTCAATTTACTTGTAATTAATATCAGCTGAATCAATTACTTTAATATTAAATTGTGCTGTTCTGTCCTTTCCCCTATTTCTATGGACTAAACTCACTCACAGTGTCAGCTGCCAACTCCAGCTCCAGCCCACGGTAACTGCAACTGATCAATTGTAACCAGGGGCTCAAACCTGTCTCCATGTGACATCACAAAGGGAGCCAGCAGCCAATCGCACAGCAGCCAGCGCAAGCTCCGCCCACTGGCGGGATGACATGGTCATTGAGCCAGGCTCTGTTCCTGGTGCAGTCTCACTGGACTGGAGAACAGTTTGCAGGAACAGCCCAGTTGTGTTATGGCCCTGTCTCCGACCCCAGCTCTTGTCTATCGACGCCCCAGCCAGAGAGCACAGATCCCAATATTAGGTTTTATGAATCTTGTGTCCCAAACTCCTAATATAAGGTCCCACTATTCAATGTCCCCCACCTCACAATATCTCCACTCATGCTTCCTCTCCTATTTAACTGGGAATTAAGCATTCCCCAGATGCTTAGATGAGGAATATATGGACTTGAGTCACATCCAAAGATTCCTTGATCTGTCATTGTATGATATAAACCTGTATCTTAACTGCATTTACTCGCCTTGTTTCCATAACGCTTAATAACCTAGCTGAACAAAAATCTATCAATGTCAGTGTTTAAATTGTGGATAAACAATCCTTAACAGCGTTTAGGGGGGAGAGTTCCAGATTTCACCAGCCTTTGCGTGAAGAACCGCTTCCTGCCGTCACCCATGAATGTACCAGCTTTAATTTTGACATGGTGCCTCCCTTGATCGCTCCACCCCACCAGAACAATATGTTTCTCTCTATTTACCATTTCAACTCCTATTGATTAGGGATATTGCGATAGGGCCGGTGAATGGAGTTGAGGCAGTAGATCAGCCATGATCTCATTGAATGTTGGAGCAGGCTCGAAGGGCCGAAAGGCCTACTCCTGCTCCTATTTCTTTTATTCTTATGTTCTTATGGTATCAGTCTGGTGAATCTGCGGCGCCCAGAACTGAAAGCCCGGCTCTAAATGGGGTCTAACCAGATCTTTTTATAACTGTAGCATAACTTCCGTTCCTTTATATTCCAGCGGCTTGAGATAAAGGGCATTAGCTTTCCTTTTAAATTATTTTTGACACCTGTCCACGAGCATTTAGTAATTTCTGTACTTGAATCCCTAAATCTCGCTGCTCCGCAACCGTTCCTAACATCTCACCATTGAGAAAATCCCCTGATTTGTCTTTCCTATGTCTAAAGTGGATGAGCTCACACTTCCCCACATTGAACTCCATCTGCGCAGTGTTTTCCCACACACACAATCAATGTCTCTTTCAACTTTCTGCTCCCCTCTACAATATTTACTCTGCCATCTAACTTGATGTTGTCAGCAAACTTGGATATATGGCTTTCTACTGCTTCCTCCAAGTCATTTATGAATATAGTGAAAAGCTGAGTCCCCAGTACTTATTTCTCACATCCTGCCAATTTGAGTACTTACCAATTATCCCCACTCTCTGTCTCCTACCTCCAAACCAATTATCTACCAGGGCAATAAATTCCCTCCAATTCTATGGGCTCTAATTTATGTTAACAGTCTCTTATTTGTAACCTTATCAAATACCTCCTGCAAGGACATATAAATAACATCCACAGACTCTCCTTTATATGGAAGGAAGCAAAGGGTAAAGGTCGACGGCTGGATGTGATGGAACATAGTGACACAGGAACAGGAGGAGGCGATTCAGCCCCTCGAGACTGTTCGGCCATTCAATGAGATCCTGTCTGATCTGCGACCTAACTCTATATACCTTTGTCCCATATGATGGAATGTTGTTTCCAGTGGGGTTCCACAGGTCTCAGTCCTAGGTCCCTTTTGTTGTATGTATTAATGATTTAAATTTCAATGCAGGGGGATTGATGAAGAAGTTTACAGTTGATAGAATAATTGTAAAGCTGTAGACTGCAGGAAGCTATCAATGGACTGGTCAGGTGGACAGATGAGAAGCAAGTGGAATTCAATCTAGAGAAGCGTGAGGTAATGCATTTTGGGAGGGCTAACAAGCGAGTACACACTACATGGTAGGATAGTGAGAAGTGTAGAGGAGCAGAAGGACCTTGGAGTGCATGTCCACAGATCCCTGAAGGTAGCAGGACAGGTAGAGAAGGTGGTTACGAAGACAGACTGGATACTTTCCTTTATTAGCTGAGGCATAGAATATAAGAAGAGAGTCGTTATGCTTGAAATCTATAAAACACGAGTTAGGCTAGAGCTAGAGGGCTGTGTACAATTCTGGTCACCACATTACAGGAAGGATGTGATTGCACTAGAGTGGGTGGAGAGGAGTTTTACGAGGATGTTGCCAGGACTGGAGACATGTAGCTATGAGGAAAGTTTGGATAGACTGGAGTTGTTTACATTTGAACAAAGGAGGCTGAAATGATATTAAATTGAGGTGTATAAAATTATGAGGGGACTAGATGGACTGTACAGGAAGGACCTATATCCCTTAGCAGAGAGGTCAACAGCCAGGGACATAGTTTTCAAGTAATTGGTAGAAGGATTAGAGGGGAAATGAGGAACAAATTCTTCCACCAGAGGGTGTTGAGTTCTGTAGCTAACTGCCTGAAAGGGTGGTAGAGGCTTAAACCTCACCACATGTAAAAAATACTTAGATTGCACTTGGAGTTTTGTATCCTACAAGGCTACGGATCAAGAGATGGAAAGTGGGATTAGGCTGGAGAGCTCTTTGTCGGCCGGCACAGACACGCTGGGCCAAATGGACTCCTTCTGTGCATTAAATTTCTATAATTCTATGATTATATTATGCATGTTAATCCTAGGTTGCGAGCCAAATACTATTCACACAGTGCAAATCAGATAAAAACCAAAACTGGGCTCAAAGTAACATACACGTGTTCACAAACATCGAGAAATCAATTAACACACTTAAAGCAGCACGTGCTTCTAGAAACTGAACCCGGAAATGATCATCACACTGACACATTTTAACAGATTTACAAACAAAGAAATGACGTAGAAACATTCTGAGCATTCTTAATGTGAAGCCCTCGGCTCTTTTACACATTCACACACACTTCCCTACACACTGAAACCACAAACAACAACATCTGCCTGCTGTGACAGGACTGATGTTAACCTCTGTTTCCAAAACTTTCTCCTCCTTCTCATCACTATCTTTGGCCGTTCTTCTAACAGGCACACCCATTGATCAGCACTTGCTTCAAAGGGGTTTGACTGAAGGTCCTCTACCAGGACCCATTCCTCTCTCCATGGTAACTCCACCGCTGTGTATTCTTGGATTGCTACTTCCACATTCCACCCGGGATACCCTCCCCGCCTCTGCCCAGAAAACCCTGTTTCTGCTTTGACGTGAACACCATATTCACTGGGATCTACCCACCCGGGACAATCTTTCTTTGTTTGACTATGTCAGGTCCCTGTTCCGATGCTACTCAATCAGTAGGGATAGAGATGTTGCAGTGATTCGTAAACCTGAAGAGTAACCAGCCAGAGAAAGTCACTCTACTCTGTTTATTCATTAATCAAAGTTATCTTTAATGATTTAAATGTCTCACACAGCATTAAAACAATTAACACAAGCATCAAGCAATGTATATGACCTTTAAACCAAGGATCTCAGCATCAAGGCAATAGAGTGATCAGCTCTCTCACAGCCTTGAAGTTTCTTTTTTTTTGTTCCTGCACGTCTTGCCTCTCGGCAACGCTTCTAAAGGCTCCTCAGACTCAGTAAAGAATCTGCCACAATCTCCCATTTTACATTATCTTTTTCAGTTGAGGTGTGAATTAAACTGGCTGGCCACTCAAACCATGTGGACCCAGATACTGTATTTAATTGTCTTTCTGAAGCATTTCGGACTATCTCAGTACTGTTTATCCAAGACGGCTGCTTTCATAAGCAATATTATTTTGAGAACTAAAAGTCTGATCGAAATTTCTGCCCACAGCTGCCTTTGGAGTTTAAACTTGAAATGTCAGAAGTTAAAGTCCAAAGGGGCAAAGTTAATGCTTTCCTTCATCCATCAGGTATTGTTCAGTTTCTGGGTGTTCAGTCAGCTTGTGGTCAGTTGGTCAGTTTCTGGATGTTCAGTCAGGTTGTGGTCAGTTGGTCAGTTTCTGGGTGTTCAGTCAGGTTGTGGTCAGTTGGATAGTTTCTGGGTGTTCAGTCAGGTTGTGATTAGTTGGATAGTTTCTGGGTGTTCAGTCAGGTTGTGATCAGTTGGATAGTTTCCGGGTGTTCAGTCAGGTTGTGATCAGTTGGATAGTTTCTGGGTGTTCAGTCAGGTTGGCATCAGTTGGTGAGTTTGCGGTGCTCAGTCAGTTTCCGGTCAGTTGGTCATTTTCTGGGTGCTCGATAAGAATGCGATCAGTTTCTGGGTGCTTGGTCAGGTTCTGGTCAGTTGGTCATTTTATGGGTGCTCGATCAGAATGTGGTCAGTTTCTGGGTGCTTGGTCAGGTTCTGGTCAGTTGGTCAGTTTATGGGTGCTCGATCAGAATGTGGTCAGTTTCTGGGTGCTTGGTCAGGTTCTGCTCAGTTGGTCAGTTTATGGGTGCTCGATCAGAATGTGGTCAGTTTCTGGGTGCTTGATCAGGTTCTGGGCAGTTGGCCAGTTTCTGGGTGCTCAATCAGAATGTGGTCAGTTTCTGGGTGCTTTGTCAGGTTCTGCTCAGTTGGTCAGTTTCTGGATGCTCGATCAGAATGTGGTCAGTTTCTCGGTGCTTGGTCAGGTTCTGGTCAGTTGGTCAGTTTCTGGATGCTCGATCAAAATTTGGTCAGTTTCTGGGTGCTTGATCATGTTCTGGTCAGTTGGTCAGTTTCTGTTTGTACAATCAGAATGTGGTCAGTTTCTGGGTGCTTGACAGGATCTGGTCAGTTGGTCAGTTTCGGGTTGCTCGATCAGAATGTGGTCAGTTTCTCGGTGCTTGGTCAGGTTCTGGGCAGTTGGTCAGTTTCGGTTTGCTCGATCAGAATGTGGTCAGTTTCTCGGTGCTTGGTCAGGTTCTGGGCAGTTGGTCAGTTTCGGGTTGCTCGATCAGAATGTGGTCAGTTTCTCGGTGCTTGGTCAGGTTCTGGTCAGTTGGTCAGTTTCTGTTTGTACAATCAGAATGTGGTCAGTTTCTGGGTGCTTGGTCAGGTTCTGGTCAGTTGGTCAGTTTCGGGTTGCTCGATCAGAATGTGGTCAGTTTCTCGGTGCTTGGTCAGGTTCTGGTCAGTTGGTCAGTTTCGGTTTGCTCGATCAGAATGTGGTCAGTTTATCGGTGCTTGGTCAGGTTCTGGGCAGTTGGCCAGTTTCTGGTTGCTCGATCAGAAGGTGATCAGTTTCTGGGTGCTTGTTCAGTTTCTGGTCAGTTGGTCAGTTTCTGGGTGCTTAGACAAATAATTTATTTGTTCTCGATGAGGTAGTGGGCAGTTGACCAGTTGAGGTGCTAAATTTTGGTGGATGGCAAATAGTCAGGTTTATTTAAATTATACATTCACGGGATTTGGGTGTCGCTAGCAAAACCAGCATTTATTGCCCTTCACCTATTGCCCTTGAGAAGGTGTTGTTGAGCCACTTTCTTGACCCGCCATCGTCCCTGTGATGAAGGTGCTCCCACAGTGCTGTTAGGCAGGAAATAGCAGGACTTTGACACAGCGACGATGAAAGGGCAGTGCTATATTTCCAAGTCAGGATGATGTGTGACTTGGAGGGGGACATGTAGGTGGTTGTGTTCCCATGCGCCTGCTTCCCTTACTCGTCAAGGTCGTAGAGATCACGGGTTTGAGAGGTGCTGTCGAATAAGCCTTGGCTTGTTCATGCAGTGCATCTTGTAGCTGGTATACATTACAGCCACTGTGCGCCAGTGGATGAGGAAGTGAATGTTTAAGGTGCTGGATTGGATGCCGGTCAAGCGGGCTGCTTTGGGCTGGATATTATCTAGCTGTATTGATTTGAGTGTTACCTTGTTTCCGGTGCTGCATTGGTTTGAGGTTCTGTATTAGTTTGAGGGAATATATTATGTGAAGAGCTGTATTACTTTGAGTTGCTTTATTCGAGCGCTGTATGAGTTTGAGGTGCTCTCTTAGGTTCAGGGACAGTATGAGTTGGAGATGATGCATTAATTTGAGGTGCTGTATTATAATAGTTATTTTTATTAGATGTAATAATTTAATTTGTTTGAAGGGTATATTGTTTTGAGGGGATGTATTTGTTTGAGGACCATCGACGCAAATTCCTCACTTTAATTGTTTAACTGAATGATCACAGTTAAAGAGGGCAGCCACATCCCAGAGTGCAGCAGAGCAGCACTAGGAGGGGTTCTCTAACGTATGAAATTTAATTGCTGAATGGCCACTGTTAAAGAATGCAGCCATATCCCAGAGTGCCGTACAGTCGTCCTGAGAGGACTGTCTAACATTTGAAATTGAATTAATGAATGAACACAGCAGAGCGAAGGACATAACCGAAACAATATGAGATCTAGAGATCGGTCTGATGGTGTTTGAAACAACACGCCCATTGCTGGCAGGATACAGCTGGCAATTCTCATTAGTTAATTAATGTGATCAGAATTTGATCAGTCTTTGGGATTTTCAATTTCAATCTCAGCGCTAAATATTTACTGTCACAATAGGGACTGAACTCGTCTGTCGTAATCTGTTTGTTTAATTTGTTTTTAAATCTATTTTGAACGATGTTGCAACCTCACTGTCCCGGTGGAGATCGCGCAGGGTATAAATTAAAGGCTCTGGGAATGTATTGCTGCAGAGTTTAATTCAGAGAGATTGCCTGCAGCACGAAGGGACAGATCGCTCTACAAAGACAATGCATCGAACAATTCAATTTGTCGAGAAAATATACTACATTATCCTTGCCATCATTGTTGTTCCTGGTTAGTGACTATAACCATAGATGTTGTGTAAATCTGTAGGTGAGCTGACATCTGTTTTTGCTCTGTGACTGATAATGTTACATGCTGTACTTTTGGTAACCGTTATACAGACACCCGATCAGTGACAACATTTCGTTAAATCAAATGTCCTGAATTACATCTGCTGTTCTGTTCCATTGCCTCAAGTGAAAGTAAATTTCTACATGTAGCTTATAGGAAGCTGAAACAAGTTATTGTTTTTCGTGGACTATCCTGCACTGTTGAATCAGTCCTCAGTGCGGGCACCTCTCTTAGGGAAGGTAATAGTGGAAGGGGCTGTCATTGCAGAATTGTACTGCGTGTGGGTCACTAACCGAAATGGAACACCTGATCCCAGTGGACATGTATTACTAAGATTATCTGTCACTGTAGAATTGTACTGAGTGTGGGTCACTAACCGGAGTGGAACACCTGACCCCAGTGGCCAAGTATTACTAGGATTATCTGTCACTGTAGAATTGTACTGAGTGTGGGTCACTAACAGGAGTGGAACACCTAATCCCAGTGGCCATGTATTACTGGGAGTATCTGTCTCTGTAGAATTCTACTGAGTGTGGGTCACTAACCGGAGTAGAACACTTGACCCCAGTGGCCATGTATTGTTGGGCGTGTATGCCACTGTAGAACTGTACTGAGTGTGGGTCACTAACCGGAGTGGAACATCTGACCCCAGTGACCATGTATTACTGGGAGTATCTGTCACTGTAGAATTGTACTGAGTGTGGGTCACTAACCGGAGTGGAACACCTGACCCCAGTGACCATGTACTCCTGGGCGTGTCTTTCACTGTAGAATTGTACTCTGTGTGTGTCATTCCCCGGAATGGAACAAGCTGGTTCTACTTTGAAATCATTGGTTTTAGGTACTGATCTCTCCCCTCCATGGAACTTCCTTCCTGTTTTACGAATGTAAGCGATGGCAAAGGGGAAGATTTCAGTTGTTGGTTGATGACATTTGATAATACACTTACAAAGTGAAATGCATTGATATTGCTCTGTTTCCTATTGAAGTGCACCAACACAACCAGGTGTCAACTATTTGCTGACCTGTATCCAGCAGGACATCACATTTACAATTCTGTAACTGATTAAGTGTTGACGGACCAGTTCTTATCTATGATTCAGAATCTCTACATAGGTAACCTGCATCGATCTCTGCCATTAGCTCAGTAAGGTCTGTCCTTGCGAGGAGAGACACTGAAGAACATACATATCGGTGCAGGTTACCTGTGCAGAGATTCTGAATCAGGATACAGAGATCAGTCCAGTGTTAATAAGTAACAGCATTAGTAAACTGTTAATAATGACTTAAAGTGTGCACTGCTACATAATAAACTACTTCAATATCTGCAATATTATGTAAGAAATGATGACTGTGATTAATTACTACTCATTTTAAAGAGAATTACATGTTATTTACAGTGCAGAAACTGGCAATTCTGACCAAGTGGATTGAGTCTGTGTTTATGCTCCACACGAGTCTCTACCCTTCCCAGCCCAACTAACCCTATCAGCTTATCTTTATAACCCTATCTCCTTCATGTACTTACCTACCTTACTCTGAAATGTATCTATGCTGTTCACCTCAACTATTCCATGGTGAAGTAAGTTCCATATTCTAACCACTCTCTGTTTAAAGAAGTCTCTCCTGAATTCCTGATTGAATTAATTAATGATGTGGAGATGCCGGCGTTGGACTGGGGTGGACAAAAATGAGAAGTCGCACAACACCAGGTTATAGTCCAACAGATTTATTTAATTTTACAAGCTTTCAGAGCTGTCGCTCCTTCCTCAGGTAAGTTAGCAGTGAGAGAATCTCCCAGAATTCACAATTTAAACACAGACAAAATCTATTCAAATATTTCCCTACATCAAAGACACACTAAGAGCACAGCCAAGACAATGAGATGTGTCCCAGGGGGTCCAACGTGTCAAACCACCTGCTGGCTGCATATCCTGTCGATTTGTGTTGGTTCTTGTGTTAGTCTTTTAAAAAAAAAACACCTGGGAAGACCGGCCATGATGTCAACTTACCTGAGGAAGGAGCGACAGCTCCGAAAGCTTGTAAAATTAAATAAATCTGTTGGACTATAACCTGGTGTTGTGCGACTTCGAATTAATTAATGACTGTCTTATATGGATGAACTCCAGATTTCGAATCATTCACAGGTGGAATTATCTTTTCTACGTCTATCCCATCAAACTCCTTCATCAGTCCAAAGGCCTGTATTAGGTCACCCCTCAGCCTTCTCTTATCTGGAGAAAAGAGCCCCAGACATTTCAATCCTTCCTGATAATTATAATCTCTCAGTTCTCGTATCATCCTTGTAAAATATTTCGACTGTCTCCAATGCCACGATTCTTTTTTAATCGGATGACCAGAACTGTACACTGTGCGCTCAGTGTGGTGTCACCAAGGTTGGATATAATTTTAATATAACCTCTTTGCTTTTCAATTCCATTCCTGTAGAAATTAACCGCTGTGCTTTGTTTGCATGTTTATGGGCTTGTCAAGCTGTGTTGCTACTTTCAATGATTTGTGAAGCTGTAACCCTGAAACCCTTTACCCCACTATCCCATTCAAACTCTTACTTTCGAAGGACTAATCGAGAACCTTATTCTTCTGACAAAATGCAGCACCTCACATTTAGCTGTATTGAAATTAATATTGTATTGTGTTGTGTTGCTATCTCCCTCTGTGTTACCTGCACTCCCAATTTGAATTCGTCTTTAAATATTACATTTGTGCTTCTGCCTCCCGAGTCCATATCGTTTATGCAAATAGTGAATAACAGTGTTTCCAGCGGCTATCCTTCGGGAACAACACCTCTCACCAACCGCCAATCTGAGTAAAAACCTTTAACCCCTACTACCTGTTTTATGTTTGTGTAACCAGCTTGCTATCAATTCTGCTGCTTGTCCCTATCTCCAATAGTTCTGTGAGTATTCATGAGTCTGCTATTTGCTAACTTATCGAATAGCTTTAGAAAATCAAAGTATTTTACATCTATTACATTACCCTTATTTACTCTTTCTGATAATTATTCAAAGAATTCACGAAGGTTGGTCAAGCATGACATTCCTTTTGTAATACGTGCTGACTTTTTATTATGTTTTGAGTTTCTAGATGTGTTTTTCTATTACGTCTTTGAGTAAGGATTTCATTATCTTTGAAAACACCAACGTTATGCTAACTGGCCTATAGTTCCATTGACTTGTACTATCTTCCGTATTTAATACAGGAATAACATTAGCTATCCGGAAGTCCCATGGCACTATTCCCTTTTCTAACGTTTGTTTACGAATGTATAATAATTTTTTAGCATGTTCATCAATATCTTCTATAAGCCCACCGTCTCCCACAGCTATCTTTATTATATATCCTTCCACCCCACTCCCTGGAAGGAATCTATTCCACTCTCCAGGTGTATCTACCACCGATGCATCTGCTCTGACGATGCCACCTTCCACACCAGTACTTCTGAAATGCCTTCATGTTTCCTCAGCTGAGGATTCCCCTCCATTGTGTTAGGCAGGGCCCTCGACCGTGTCAATACAATTTCCCGCGTTACTGACATTACCCCTTACCCTGCAAGCCGGAAACAAGATAGGTTTCCCCTTGTCCTCACCTTCCACTCCACCCACCTCCACATTCAACGGCGCATCCTCTGCCATTTAATCCGTGTCCAGCTAAGGCAGCCACCAAACACATCTCCCCCTCCTTCTCTTTGCTAGATTTCCCAGGCTTCTCTCCGTGATGTTACCATTTGCACCTCCTCTGGTCACATCTTTTGTTTCTTTAATTGTCCTATTCACCCTGTACCATCATCCCTCTTGTCATTGAATCACTCCGGCCCTATGGCCGATCACATTCCTTCCTCTTTGTACTTTGCTCCTCCATGCCAATATCTCCAGTTTCTATCATTGCTTTTAAACCGTTAACCTCTGATATCATGCAGTTCTGACGAAAAGTTATCGACCTCTTGTCGATTCTGAACCTGTCCCGGGGAAAGTGCGAGCTCTCCACTAGCGCCACTCGCTACCTGGAGGCCATATTTCTCTCTCCACAGACGCTGCCTGACCCGCTGAGTTTTCTCAGCATTCTCTGTTATTTCCCTCAGATTTACAGCAGTCTCAATATTTTGCTTTCCCTCAAATATGTAGGTCTGGATATTACCAGGTCGGGTTATATCGGCGGGGGCGCGGGGGTGGGTGGATTGTCGGACGGGTTAACTCCACCGCGTGGGTCTTTTGTCCCGGTCAGGTTCCCCACCCGGAAGTCAGCCGGATTGACAGTTCAACGGGGAGGACTGCGGAGCAGGTCGCAGGACCAGGTAGGTCCGATCCATGACCCCGGGAGAGTATTGTCTGATCCTGGGAGTTGCGATACCCTCCCCGGGAGAGTATTGTATTATCCTGGGTGTTGCGTTACCCCATCCCGGGAGAGTATTGTCTAATCCTGGGTGTTGCGATACCCCATCCCGGGAGACGGGTGTCTGATCCTGGGTGTTCCGATACCCCATCACGGGGGAGGGGTGTCTGATCCTGTGTGTTCCGATACCCCACCCAGGGAGAGGGGTGTCTGATCCTGGGAGTTCCGATACCCCACCCCGGGAAGGTGTGTCAGACCCTGGGTGTGCTGATACCGCACCCCGGGAGACGGGTGTTTGATCCTGGGTGTTCTGATACCGCACCCCGGGAGACGGGTGTCTTATCCTGGGTGTTCTGATACCCCACCCCGGGGAGGGGTTTCTGATCCTGGGTGTTCTGATGCCCCACCCCGGGAGAGGGGTGTCTGTTCCTGGGTGTTCCGATACCACACCCCGGGAGAGGGGTGTCTGATCCTGGGGCTTCCGATACCCCATCACAGGGGAGGGGTGTCTCATCCTGGGTGTTCCGATACCCCACCCCGGGAGAGGGGTGTCTGATCCTGGGTGTTCCGATACCACACCCCGGGAGAGGGGTGTCTGATCCTGGGTGTTCCGATACCACACCCCGGGGAGGGGGTGTCTGATCCTGGGTGTTCCGATACCACACCCCGGGGAGGGGGTGTCTGATCCTGGGTGTTCCGATACCCCACCCCGGGGAGGTGTGTCTGATCCTGGGTCTTCCGATACCCCATCACAGGGGAGGGGTGTCTCAATGGGTGTTCCGATACCCCACCCCGGGAGAGGGGTGTCTGATCCTGGGTGTTCCGATACCACACCCCGGGAGAGGGGTGTCTGATCCTGGGTGTTCCGATACCACACCCCGGGGAGGGGGTGTCTGATCCTGGGTGTTCCGATACCCCACCCCGGGGAGGGGGTGTCTGATCCTGGGTGTTCCGATACCCCACTCCGGGAAGGGGTTTCTGATCCTGGGTGTTCTGATACCCCACTCCAGGGAGAGGGGTGTCTGATCCTGGGTGTTCCGATACCCCACCCCGGGGAGGTGTGTCTGATCCTGGGTGTTCCGATACCCCACCCCGGGGAGGGGGTGTCTGATCCTGGGTGTTCCGATACCCCACTCCGGGAAGGGGTTTCTGATCCTGTGTGTTCTGATACCCCACTCCGGGGAGAGGGGTGTCTGTCCTGGGTGTTCTGATACCCCACTCCGGGAAGGGGTTTCTGATCCTGGGTGTTCTGATACCCCACCCCGGGGAGGGGTTTCTGATCCTGGGTGTTCCGATACCACACACCGGGAGAGGGGTGTCTGATCCTGGGTTTTCCGATACCCCATCACAGGGGAGGGGTGTCTCATCCTGGGTATTCCGATACCCCACCCCGGGAGAGGGGTGTCTGATCCTGGGTGTTCCGATACCACACTCCGGGGATGGGTGTCTGATCCTGGGTGTTCTGATACCCCACCCCGGGAGAGGGGTGTCTGATCCTGGGTGTTCCGATACCCCACCCCGGGGAGGGGATGTCTGATCCTGGGTGTTCCGATACCCCATCACGGGGGAGGGGTGTCTGATCCTGGGTGTTCCGATACCCCACCCCGGGGAGGGTGTGTCTGATCCTGGGTGTTCTGATACTCCACCCCGGGGGAGGTGTGTCTCATCCTGGATCTTCTGATACCCCACCACGGGGAGGGGTGTCTGATTCTGGTTTGGTTGTAATCCACGAACTCGGAAGGGGGTGTCCGAAACCGTGGGGAGTCTGCTCCCCGACCGGGTGGAGGGACGATCACCGACCCCGGGTGGTATTCAATACCAGAGCGCGGGGGTGTGTCCGATTCCAGGGGATCCGTTCCCGGACACCGGCGGAGAGGTGCCTGATCTCAAATAGCTTCTAATCCCGTGGAGCTGTTGTGGATCTTGGGGCAGTGTCGGTTCTGAAGGTGTGTCTTATCCCCGACCCGCTGGAGTCCGTTCCCCGGCCCTTGGGGGTCTTTCTATATTGGTTGGCTCTGATGGGTGTGGAGATTGGGAGGCCGGGGGAAGCACTCCTGCTCCTCCTGGCCCATAAGAACTGCTCTGAAGGCATTTCACATCAACGCAAAACTGTCCTCTCTCCCTTCAGCATCTGGCTTTCCCGAGGCCTGAGAAACTCTACCGGACACAAAAATCCCGTAAAACCGTTTAAATCAGAGGATGGCAGCAACAATAACATATATAAATTGCCAACCCGCCTCCTGGGAGCGCTGGCCGACCCACCCCCTGTCCCGCCTCCGTTAAACTCGGAAGTGGGTGGGTGGGATGGGGGCTGGCTCGAGTTGGAGATTTTTTAATTTTAAACTCTGTCCCGACAACAACCGAGCGGCTTTTAGGAGCTTGTCTTGTCTCAGACACGGATAATGTTTAATCAGTCATTTTCAGTCTCTTTCCCCGTCTCTTTGTTACAGTGAATTTGCTGGCGATATTGATTCTGTCCCGGGGAAAGTGCGGACTCTCCACCTGCACCACTCGCTACCTGGTGGCCATGGCAGCGACGGATCTACTGGTCATTGTCACTGAGGTCATACTGAGGCAGATCATTGCGTATTATTTCTCATTGTCTTTCCTGGACATCACCCCTGTGTGTAGTGTTATCGCTGTCCTGACCAATGCAGCCACAGACTGGTCTGTCTGGTTCACCGTCACTTTCACCTTTGATCGATTTGTGGCCATTTGTTGCCAGAAGCTGAAAACAAAATATTGCACCGGGAAAACTGCGGCTGTGGTTCTGTTAACAAGTTGCATTCTGCTCTGCTTAAAAAACGTTTCCCTCTACTTTACATATGAACCTGGAGAGAAAATCGACAATGTGCCGTGGTTCTGTGATATGAAGCCAAGCTATTATACTGAGCGCGGATGGGTGGGATTTGACTGGTTTAATATGGTTTTAAACACATTGCTCCCATTTGCTTTAATTTTGTTGCTCAACGCTCTGACAGTCAGACACATTTTAGTGGCCAGTCGAGTCCGTAAGGGACTGAGGGGTGAGAGCAAGGGAGAGAATCGCAGTGACCCAGAGATGGAGAGCAGAAGGAAGTCTGTGATTTTACTCTTCACCATATCCGGCAGCTTCATACTTCTGTGGTTGTTAACTGCTTTAGATTTCCTATATTATACCATTACAGGCAGAAATCCCGTAGATTACACTGATTCTTTAGTTATCTTTGGACAAGTCGGATTTATTCTGCGGAATTTAAGTTGCTGCACAAACACATTTATTTATGGGGTGACCCAGTCCAAGTTCAGAGAGCAGGTGAAGAGGACGGTGAAATATCCGGTTACCTCAATTATTCAATTAATTAAGAATCAGAAAAACTGAGCTTAGCCCAAAGGCGGGTCCCAGTGTTTCCAGTCCATGAATGTAATATTTAGCCCCAGATTCCATCAACAGAATCACACCAGGAATCGCTGGTGATCTGGAAATACAACCAGCGGCGGGGCAAGCACTGTGTTTAGAACACGGCACTATTTCTGACTGACAGTTCGCACACTATCTTTCGGGGCAGGAGCACTAGTTTGTTGCATTCCGTCTTAGCTCTTCTGTGAGGAGTCACTTCAGCTCTTTCGTGTAGGAATTCATTTGCAGGTTCCAGAGTAAGAGCCTCGTCAGTAGGTAGGCAGACAGAGCCGAGCTGCAGTTCAGAGGATTACATTGCATCGAATATATATTCGGCCCAACTAGTCTGTGCTGGTGTTGTTGCTCCTTACGAGCCTGCACCCATTGCATCTACCTCATCTCAGCCTTTCATGTACTCGAATGGTTTGCTTTTATGGCATCTAAGCTATTTGCTTCAATCAGTTCCTGTGGTAGTGACTTCGACATTCTAACAGTCTCTGATTAAATATATAACTACTAATTTCCCTATTGGCTTTCTAAGTAACTATCTTGCATTTATGGCCCTATAGGTTTGGATTCTCCCACAAGTGTAAACATTGGGCCGAAAATTGATCCCGGGACGCGAGAGTACGCACTGCAATTGCCGGTTTTCTGCATGCCCTGCGCATGCGCTGAAAACCGGCAATTGCTCTTCTGAAAAGGGGGCGGGGCCTGGGTGCATCGCGTGCGCGCTACAGGCTGCGCGCACGCTGTGCACTTCATGCTTTGGACGCGCAGGTAAGTAGGGAAGATTTTGGAAATGTAAAAAGGAGGAGTAAGACCCGCTTTTAAGAAGGTAAGTAGTGAATTAAGTATTTTTTTGAATTTTTTTTTACAGGTATATCTTTTTATAGACTTTAAAGACAGGTAAGTTTATTTTTATAACTTTTTAAAAGATTTTAAATTTTTTCAAAAATTTAATTTTTTATTTAAAATGGTTAATTTAATTAACTATACTTATTTTATTAATGTGATGGTTTTTTTTTAATTTAATTGAGGTTTAGCTGTTATTTTGGGGGGGTGTAAGATTCATAGATTTCACAGCCATGCTGTGAGACTTATGAATGGAAGATGGTGTGCTGCCATTGGCTCTAACTGAGTCACGTGATCCCACAGCTCGCACGAATAAACTGCGCCGCTGGGATACGCAAGCCCAGCACAGCTGATGTCTGGAAACATCAAGTTCGTGCGAGCTGGATCTGAAAAAGCATAAGCGAGGTGAGACAACGCGGGGAAGGCTTACCCCCGCGGGAACAGAGCGAGATCAATTTCTGGGCCATTGTCTCCACATCAACCTTGTCTAAAACATTCATTATTTCGAATCCCTCTATCAGGCCTCCTCTAAGTCCTCTCTCACCTAAACCAAAAAGGCCCAAACTGTTCAATCTTTCCCGATTGCTGTAAACTCTCACTTCTGGTGCCGTCCAATGAAAGATTTGTAAGATGTAAGCCATTGGCTCCCCACCACAAATTCCGTTGCCCAGCCACCGACTCCATCACTCTCTCTGACACCTGTCTAAGGCTGAACAAGACCATTCGCAACCTTGTTGTGGTATTTGAGCGCGGGATAATTATCCGACCAGATATCCACTTCATCACCAGGACAACCAAATTTCACCTCCGTAACATTGCTTAACTCCGCACCTGCCTCAGCTCATCTACTGCTCAGACATTCATCCATAACTTTGCTCGCTCTAGACTTGGCAAATAAATGCTCTTCTGAACAGTTTCCCAAATCCCACCCTCCATAAGCTTGTGCTCATTCAAGACCCTGCTGCCCGTCTGCTAACTTGCACCAAATCCCAAAACACCATCACCCCTGTCCTCGCTGACCTACATTGTCTCCCGATCCGGCAACGCCTCATATTTAGAATTATCATCCTTGTATTGAAATCCCTGCATGGCCACTCCTTCCCTATCTCTGTAAACTCCTTCAGCTCTACGAATCCCCGAGATCTCTGCGCTCCTCCAAATCTGGCATCTTTCACAACCCCGAGTTTTACCTCTCCACCATTGGTGGATGTGATTTCAGATGCTTGGGCCCTTAGCTCTGGGATCCCATCCATAAACCTCTCTGCCTCTCTAACTCTCTCCCCTCCTTTTACGATGCTTCTTAAATCTACCTGTTTGACCAAGCTTTTGGCCATTATTGCTAATATCTCCTTATGTGGTTCGGTGTCGGATTGTGTTTGATAACGCTCCTGTGAAGCGCCTTGGGAGGTTTTACTACATTAAAAGCACTATTTAAATTAAAGTTGTTGTTGTTGTGAATATTATTTCACTTTCTCCAGTACTTGTATGTCCTTTTTATAATATGGAGCCTATAACTAACCACAGTTCTCTAAGCGTGACGTGGCCAGTGTCCTTTACAACTTTATCACAACTTACAAAGTATGTACAGCACAGAGACAGGCCATTCGGCCCACAAGGTCCATGTCGGTATTAATGCTCCACATGAGCCTCCTCCCACTCTCCTTCTTCTAAGCCAGTCAAAATATCTTCCATTACTTTCTCCCTCATGTGCTTATCTCGCTTCCCCTTAGATGCATCTATCCTATTCGCCTCAATTACTAAGTGCAGTAGCGAATCCCACATTCTAACCATTCTATAGGTAAAGACGTTACTCCTGAATTCACCATTGGATTTACTAATGACTATCTCCAAATCAATGTCCGCTAGTTCTGGCCTGTCCCGCAAGTGGAAACACCTTCTCTACTTATAACCTTTCAAACTCCTTCATAATCTTTATGAAATCTATCCGATCATCCCTCAATCTTCTCTTTTCTAAAGAGCCCTACCCTGTTTAATCTTTGCTGATAGTTATAACCTCTCTGATCTGGTATCATTCTAGGAAATACTTTTTGCAACTTCGCCTTCACCTGTGCCCATTTTATAAGATGGAGTCCAGAAATGTTCGCAGTGCTCCAAGTGCAGTCTAAACAAGGTTCGATTCAAGTTTAACATAAGTGCTCTGCTTAACAATTATATCCCACAAGAAATGGACCCTAGTGCTTTCTTTGTGTTTTTATGGCCTGATCAAGCTGCATCGGTACTTTTAGTGATTTGTGTATGTGTACCGTCGCATCCCTCTGTTCCTCACCCCATTGAAACACTTATTTTCGAAGGAGTATGTGACCTCCTTATACTTCCTATTAAAATGCAATACCTCACACTTCTCTATATTGAAGTTCCTTTGCCAATTGTACGCCCCTTCTGCAAGTCAATAAATGTCTTCCTGTATTGTGCCGCATTCCTCCTCTGTATTAACTATAAACCACCATTTGCAGGCACTCATAATTTTTAAAATTGCACTTCCGATTCCCGAGTCGAAATTGTTTATGTAAATGGTGAACAGGAATAGTCTAAGCAGGGATCAATGGGGCACATCACTGAATACCTCCCTCCAGTCTTAAAAACAACCTGTCACCACTACACTCTGCTTTCTGTGCCTTATCCAATTTGGTATCCATGCTGCCCTGAACTTTTAATCGCATTGGCTAAAATTTTACGAACAAGTCTATTTTGTGGTGCTTTATCAATGCCTTTTGAAAGTCCATATACAAAACATCAACTGCTCTACCCTCATGATATTGCTACTTTCCCACCAAACTGCATCACCGCGCATTCATCTATGTGAAGGTTCACTTGACACTAAACAGCAAGTTTGCAAGTTTTCTAATGTCTATATTGAGATGTCCTTTAGAGAAATGTTTCTTCCATATTTGAAGCTAAGCATCAGTTGTATTCAATAAAAGCAATAATATTTAATAAACGCAGACATCTACAACTGCGTGACGTTTTGGAATTTTATCAGAAAAACTGAAGATTTATTGCAGAGTAAACTCCTTGCTTGTCGCTTAATATTACTGTTGTTGGAAGAAGTTGGAGCACTCATTATTTATTATAACTAACAGGGCTGCAGTCTTGTTTGCTTCAGCATCTCTTTTGGTCTTTCGTTATCTATTTTTACACTTAATATCCTCAGCTCCTCCCCACCCCACCTAGCAGCCTCAAATCCTCCCCACCCCACCTAATATCCTCAGCTCCTCCACATCCCACATACAATCCTCAGCTCCTCCACATCGCACATAATAACCTGAGCACCAACCCATCTAATATCCTCAGCTCCTCCCCAACTCACCTATTATTCTCAGCTCCTCCCCACCCCACCTAATATCCTCAGCTCCTCCACATCCCACATAAAATCCTCAGCTCCTCCACATCGCACATAATAACCTCAGCACCAACCCATCTAATATCATCAGCTCTTCCCCACCTCACCTATTATTCTCAGCTCCTCCCCACCCCACCTAATATCATCAGCTCTTCCCCACCTCACCTATTATTCTCAGCTCCTCCCCACCCCACCTAATATCCTCAACTCCTCCCCATCCAATTATTATCCTCAGCACCTCCTCTCCCGAACTGATATCCTCAACACCGCCCACCGCACCTAATATCCTCAGCTCCTCCCCACCCCACTTAATATTCTCAGCTCCTCCCTAACCCACCGAATATCGTCAGCACCGCCCCACCGCATCTAATATCCTCAGCGCCTCCCCATCCAACATAATATGCTCAGCACCACCCCGCCCCACCTAATATCCCCAACTCCTCCCCACCCAACCTAACATCCTCAGCTCATCCCCACACAACCTAATATCCTCAAATCCTCGCCACCCCACCTAATATCCTCAGCACCGCCCCACCCCAACTAATATCCTCAGCTGTTTCACCCCTCACTTAATATTTTCAGCTTATCCCCATGCTGCACTTACTTATGTACACACTCTACAGCTGTCAATCACACACTCTCCTCCTGTGAACGGTATGGGAACTTCCTGCACTTTCTTATGCAAACAGTCTGCAGCTGTCAATCACACACTCTCCTCCTGTGAACCGTGAGGGAACTTCCTGCACTTACTTATGTACACACTCTACAGCTGTCAATCACACACTCTCCTCCTGTGAACCGTGAGCGAACTTCCTGCCCTTGCATCGAATTGCAACAATTGACAGGAAGCTGTTGTTGTTCTATCTGATGGGGAATCTATGACAGTAAATTGCACCCAACATAACAGAACACCCTTCAGTTGTATTTTACATGTTGTTATTTAAAGTGTACAGAAGTTATTTTTAATATAGATCATATTCCACACATGCGGTTAATAATGTTCAGCCTCTGATCTCCCTCTCTGCTCCGTTCGGTCAACCTGCTGACATTGAGGGTCTGGCCCCGGCCCTTCTTTATTCTCAGTGTAACGTGGAATTACTTGGTAGTTTTTGTCCAAGTTACTTTGTGCAAAAAAAGTAGATTCACGAACTGATAATTTGAAGAATTACTGATAATATCTAAATGGAAAAATAAAGAGACTTGAATTGGATCATTTTCTTTCTGAACTACCGCAGTTTTGGAAAGTAAATGTTTTATTCAAAAAACAAGGCAAGAATGTTAATTTATTTACCGTCTTTCACCAGCTCAGGACGTCCCAAAGGGGTTTTGCAGCCTCGGGTCAGGGGTCACAGGCGGGACCCAATGGGCGCGCAGCTGGAGCCTGAATCCATGTTCAGAAACCACCAATCGCGGTCACTATGACAGGAGAAGTATTGTGGCGTCATCCACCGCAGGGCAAAGGGCAACCGTGGGCGGTAATGTTCCTGTTACGTGTTGTCGGCCATATTTGTGTGTCAAAACAGTACTTATTTTATTTGAAGAAATCATCATTTAATAGATAGCTTTCCATGTAATTATTTAATGTAAAAGGTTTATTCAAATGCTTTAATAAAAATATTAATAAAAATCATTTTTTCGGGCTCTTTTTTGTGACTTCCTTTCCAAGCTTACCATTTTTAAGTTGAGAACAAAAATAAGAAATGTCCTGTCCCAAGGAGAGTCATTGCTCCGAACCGGGATCAATCCATTGACCCTGGCCTTGTTACAAACTGAGCTGACAACCCCTTTCATTTACGTTACTTCCACTTGATTTAATTTCGTTTTGTGGCCTTGTATTTGACTTTGTAAACGTTTTCTGCAGCTGTCAATCACACACTCTCCTCCCGGGAACCGTCAGAGAACTTCCTGCACTTATCTCTCTGCACACATTCTGCAGCTGTCAATCACACACTCTCCTCCCGGGAACTGTCAGATAAATTCGTGCACTTGTCATTCTGCATACCGTCTTCAGCTGTCAATCACTCTCTTTCCTCCACACGAGCCTCCTCCCAATCTCCTTCGTCTAACCGAATCAAAATATCCTTCCGTTCCTTTCTCCCTCATGTTCTTTGCCTTAAATGCATCTATGCTATTCACATAAACTACTCTTTGTATTAGTGTTCCACAATTATCCTCTTTTTGGGTAAGGAAATTTATCCTGAATTCCCTACTGGATTTATTAAAGACTATATTCAATCTATGGCCCTTAGTCCTGGTCTCTCCCGCAAGTGGCATCATCTTATCTACGTCTACCCTATCAAACCCTTCATTATCTTAAAGACCTCTATCAGGTCACTCCTCAGCCTTCTCAAGAGATTGGGCGGTTCTGAACTTCGTTTTAGGAAATTAAGCTGGGCAGGTGGAAGGGGTATCAGTGGGACAGCATCTTGGATGTAGGGATCTTAATTCAGTTAGATTTATCGTAGTTATGGAAATGGACTAAGGTAGACCGATAGAAAAAAAGTCTCGATTGGGGAAAAGGCCAATTTTACTAAGCTGAGATGAGTTTTATCAAAAGTAGACTGGAAACAGCTACTTCAAGGTAAATCTGTTTCATAGCAGTGGGGGACATTCAAGGAGGAGTTAGTGAGGTTCCAGAGCAAATATGTACCCACAACAAATAGGGCAGGACTCTCAAATCTCTGGATGTTAAGGGCCATATAAGGGAGGGTAAGGCAAAAAGTGAATCGAATGTCAGATAGCGATAGCTAAATAATGCAGGAAGCCTGGAGGAGTATAGAATGTGCAGGGTTGACATTAAAGGAAGAATTTAAGAAAGCAAAAAGAGGGCATGAATAATATTTGCAACTAAAATCCAGGAAAATCCAAAGATGTTTTATGAATACATAAATAGCAAGAGAATATAGGAAAGTGTACGGCCTATTAGAGACTGAAAAGATAACCAGTGTCTGGAGGCAAAAGACGTGGGTATGGTTCTTCATGAATACTTTGTGTCTGTCTTCAAAGAATAGAGAGACGATGCAGAAATTGTATTTAAGGTGGAGGAGTGTGTAATATTAGGTACGATAAACATAGTGAGAGTGTAAGTATTAATGGGTTTAGCATTGTTGAAAGTAGATAAATCGCCAGGACTGGAAGAACTGTATCCCAGGTTTTATGAGAAGCAAAGGAGGAAATTGCAGAGGCTCTGACCATCATTTTTCAAACCTCTCTGTCTACAAGCTGGAGGACTGGAGGAGTCCTAAAGTTGTACCGTTGTTTAAAAAGGGAGAAAGGGATAGACCGAGTAATTAGAGGCCAGTCAGCCAAACCACTGTGGTGGGCAAATTATTTGAAAATAAATCTGAAGCAGAGTATAAATCGTCATTTAGAAAAGCACGCATTAATCAAGGACAGTCAGCATGTTAAGGGAAGGTCGTGTCTGACGAGCTTGATTGAATTTTTTAAAGGAGTTAACAAGGAGGGTTGTTGAGGATAACGCTGTGATGTAATCTACATGGATTTTAGCAAGGCATACGGCAAAGTGGTCAGAAAAGTTAAAGCCCATAGTATCCAATGCAAAGTGGCCAGTTAGAGCCATCATTGACTGAGATACACCATGGTATCTCTCACTGACCATCGAGTGCTCCTAACCATCTACACTCAGTGTTCACCGGGGGACTGAGATACCCCATGATATTTCTCACTGACCATCGAGTGTTCCTCACCATCTGCACTCAGTGTTCACCTGGGGACTGAGATACCCCATGATATCTCTCACTGACCATCGAATGTTTCTCACCATCTACACACAGTGTTCACCTGGGGACTGAGATACCCCATGATATTTCTCACTGACCATCGAATGCTCCTCGCCATCTGTACCTTTAACCAGAACAGGTTGCAGGAGGAATCTAAACAAAACAGATTATGTAAGTATGAGGGACGAGTTGTCTAAGGTAGATTAAGAAACTACATTAAAAGGTATGACGGTGGACAAGCAATGGCTAGCATTTAAAGAATTAATACATAAATTATAACAAATATACATCCCTTTAAGGCACAAAAATCCCACAGGAATAGTGGTCGAACCGTGGCTAGCAAGAGAAGTTAAAGGTAGTATTAGATTAGGATTACAAGAATGGATTAGGAAAAAAAGGGAGGCTTTTGGCAGATACAAATGACTAAAAACAGTGGAAGCCCTAGAAAGTGCAGGGGGGTACTTAAAAAAGAAATTAGGAGAGCGAAGAGTAGGCATGAAAAAACACTGGTGGGCAAAATGAAGGAAATCCCAAGGTGTTTTATAAGTATATTAAGGGCAAGAGGATAACCAGGGAAAGAGTAGAGCCCATTAGGGACCAATGTGGCAATCTGTGTGTCGAGCCGGAAGATGTGGGTGAGGGTTTAAATGAATATTTTGTATCTGTGCTCACTATGGAGAAGGACGATGTAGGCAAAAAAATCAGGCAGGGACGATTGTGATATACTTGAACAAATTAGCATTGAGAGGGAGGAGGTACTAGCGGTTTTAGCCAGCTTAAAAGTGGATAAATCCCCAGGCCCAGACCAGATGTATCCCAGGCTGCTGTGTGAGGCAAGGGAGGAGATTGCAGGGGCTCTGACACAAATTTTCAGAACCTCTCTGGCCACAGGAGAGTTGCCAATGGACTGGAGGACAGCTAACGTAGTACCATTATTCAAGAAGGGTAGTAGGGATGAACCAGGGAAGTACAGGACAGTGAGCTTAACATCAGTGGTAGGGAAATTATTGGAAAAAATTCTGAGCGACAGATTGAGTCTCCACTTGGAGAGGCAAGGATTAAATCAAGGATAGTCAGCATGGCTTTGTCAGGGGGAGATCATGTCTAACCAATTTGATTGAATTTTTCGAGGGGGTGACTCGGTGTGTGGATGAGGGTAGTGCAGTTGATGTAGTTTAGATGGACTTCAGTAAGGCTTTTGACAAAGTCCCGCATGGGAGACTGGTCAAGAAGGTAAGAGCCCATGGGACCCAGGGCAATTTGGCAAATTGGATCCAAAATTGGCTTAGTGGCAGGAGGCAGAGGGTGATGGTCGAAGGTTGTTTTTGTGACTGGAAGCCTGTGTCCAGTGTTGTACCGCAGGGATCGGTGCTGGTTCCTTTGCGGTTTGTTGTGCACATTAATGATTTAGATATGAATATAGGAGGTATGATCAGTAAGTTCGCAGATGACACGAAATTTGGTGGAGTGGTAAATAGCGAGGAGGGAAGCCTCAGGCTTCAGGAAGATGTAGACGGGTTGGGCAGATGGGCAGAACAGTGGCAAATGGAATTTAACCCTGAAAAGTGTGATTCGATGCATTTTGGGAAGACTAACAAGGCAAGGGAATACACAAAGAATTGTAAGACCCTAGGAAGGACAGGAACCTTGGTGTGCATGTACATAGATCCCTGAAGGCAGCAGGACAGGTAGATAAGGTGGTTAAGAAGGCAGATGGAAAAGTTGCCTTCATTAGCAGAGGCATATAATAAAAGAGCAGGGAGGTTATGATGGAGCTGTACAAAACGCTGGTTAGGCCACAGCTGGAATACTGTGTGCAGTTCTGGTCGCCACACTGTAGGAAGGATGCGATTTAATTGGAGAGGGTGCAGAGGAGATTCTCAGGATGTTACCTGGGCTGCAGCGTTTCAGCTATGAAGAGAGATTGGACAGGCTGTGGTTGTTTTCCTTAGAGCAGAGAAGGCTGAGGGGGGACCTGATTGAGGTGTACAAAATTATGAGGGGCATAGAGAGAAAATAAGTTTTCCCTTAGTAGAGGGGTCAATAACCAGGGGGCATAGTTTCAAGGTAAGGGGCAGGAGGTTTAGAGGGGATTTGAGGAAACACTTTTTCAAACAGAGTGTGGTTGGAATCTGGAACTCACTGCCTGAATGGATGGTAGAGGCAGGAACCCTCACAACATTCAAGAAGCATTTAGATGAGCACTTGAAACGCCATAGCATACAAGGCTACGGACCAGGTGCTGGAAAATGGGATTAGAATAGACAGGGCTTGATGGCCGGCGTAGACACGATGAGCCGAAGGGCCTCTTTCTGTGCTGTATAACTCTATGACTCCGGATTACTACCGGATTACTGCCATGTGCTAGTGTGTACAGAAATAGGAAGGTAGAGCAGATGAATGCGTGGCTGGAGAGATAGTGTAGGAGGGAGGGCTTTAGATTCCTGAGGCATTGCGTCCGTTTCTGGGGAAGGAGGGACCTCTACAAGCCAGACGGGTTGCACCTCAACGGGAACGGGACCACTATCCTCGCGGGGAGTTTTGCTAGTGCTGTTGGGGAGGGTTTTGAACGAGCTTGGCAGGGGGATAGGAACCTGAGGGTAGAATCAGAAGGGAGAAAAGCGAAGCTGGAAATAGAAGATAGGAGTTCAGATTGGAGAATAAATAATAAACTTTTACCGTGATTTGATTTAAATGGAAAGGAGGATTCACATGTGGAAGAATGTTGGTCTGAGGATTTCTGGGTTCATCTGAGAAAAATGAAGCAAACAAAAGACAATTAAAGTCTGTTCTGCATATTCTTACTGAGATTTGAATGAGCTTTAGGCCTGAGTTTCACTGTCTGTGTACACAAGAGTGAAGGATTCCATCAAACAAAGATTATAATTTAGATTCGAATGGATCACTTGGATGAGGGGGTTGTCCCATGAGGAGAGATTGAGTAGACTAGGGCTATATTCGCTAGAGTTTAGAAGAATGAGAGGTGATCTCATTGAAACGTATAAAAATCTTGATGGGCATGACATGGTAAATGCTGAGAGGATGTTAAAGTTAAACAGAACCTGCTCCAAAGATACAAGAGATGCAGAAGTGGAATGTGTGGTAACACCTTCTGCCTCATCAGGTCTGGAAACATTGTTTTTTTTTATATTCCACCATCTCCTGTCCTTACAATAAACACTCTGCATCCTGTGTAGTTCAGAACAGATTAACAGATCACGAAAAGTATGTCTCTTGCCAGAGTGCTGCCCTGGGCCATCCATGGATTAGCATGTCAATGGACAGGCCCCCTAGGGAGCAAAGACAACATGGCAATGGCTGAAGGGGTAGTGTCTGCAATCTGCTGACCTTGGGGTGGGCCCAGTCCCAATCCTTCCCCCTCCAAGAGAAGGGCCATCTCTCTCAGTCTGCTGTGTGTGTTTATTGTGCTGTGTGCATACTCTCTCTGTCTCAATCTTTAACTCATTAATTCTCTGGTTTCTAACCGGGGTTTGTTTGTAATGGGATGTTGCTGAGAGATTGTCTGTGTAACTGAGAGAGGGAGCCCTGGGCTCTTGCTGTGCTTTTATTTTCATTGCTTTGTTTCTTAACCAATTTCTTTTCTCTCTCTCTCTCTCTCTTCTCCCAAGGATATTTATTATATTTGCAAAGATGTAACAAGATGCAGAGAGAGCGAGAGCGCTTTGTGACGAGGAATACCCGGGATAAGAGCTTCCTCCGCAGTGGACAATCCCAGGCCTTCGCGAGACCCTGCACCCAATGGGCCCACGTGAGTTTGTGTCTGTTTATTACCCCGGGCTTTCATTTCCTCTCGGGGAGCCTGGGATTCTGGGGCCTCGGGTTAACTTGTTCCTGTTGGATTGTTGGCCTTGAGTTTTCAACAGGTTTAAAGCCCCGGCCTTGCAATGTGGCACAAACACGTTAATCCCTGGTGCGGGACAAAGAAGGCCCCAAGAGGAAATTAAAGTCCTCAATGTGAACCCGTGTAATAATTCCACAATAATGCGCGTGTTTTGGGCAGGGCGATTAATTTGAGGGTTCAATGAGATGCGCGGCAGCCATTTTAATTCATGTAATTGTGGTTCCGAGTGTGGATTTATTACAGTGTCTATTTCACTCCAGCTTTCTCTGTCTCTCTCTCTCCATCTTTCTCTGTCTCTCTCTCTCCATCTTTCTCTTATGTGGCTCGATGTCAAATTTTGTTTTCTAACACTCCTGTGAAGCGCCCTGGGAGGTTTCACTACATTAAAGGCTCTATATAAATATAAGTTATTGTTGTTGTTATTTCCCTCTCGCTTTCTCGTGCTCGCGCTCGCTCTCTCTTTTTGCAAGGCAACCACATTTTTCCACCTTAGCATATAAAAAAAGGCGCCCACAGCAATGGGATTTGTCGTGATTTTAAATGGTAGACAGAAACATTTCAGAGTGCATTTCAATCAATATTAAAGCTGAGATAGAGGGAAAGAAACAGAGAGAGAGGGAGTGAAAGAAAAAGATCAGAGATGGGGAGCTATATAGGAACAGAGATAGAGGGAGCGAGAACAAGAGAGGGAGAGAGAGAGAGAGAGAGGGACAGAGAGAGAGAGAGAGAAGGAGATTGAACAAGAGAGGGAGAGATGGGGAGAGAGAACAAGAGAGGGTGAGAGAGAGGGAGGGACAGCGAGAGAGAGAGAGGGAGAGAGAACAAGAGAGGGAGAGAGAGAGAGAGGGACAGCGAGAGAGAGAGAGAGAGAGGGACAGAGAGAGAGAGAGGGACAGAGAGAGAGAGAGAGAGAGAGGGAGAGAACAAGAGAGGGAGAGATGGGGAGAGAGAACAAGAGATGGAGAGAGAGAGAGTGGGACAGCGAGAGAGAGAGAGAGAGGGAGATAGAACAAGAGAGGGAGAGATGGGGGAGAGAGAGAGGGACACAGAGAGAGAGGGACAGAGAGAGAGAGAGAGAGGGAGAGAACAAGAGAGGGAGAGATGGGGTGAGAGAGAGAGGGACAGAGAGAGAGAGGGACAGAGAGAGAGAGAGGGAAAGAGAGAGAGAGAGAGAGGGAGAGAGAGCAAGAGAGGGAGAGATGGGGGAGAGAGAGTGAGAGGGAGAGAGAGAGACAGTGAGAGAGAGAGAGAGTGGGACGCAGATGGAGGTGACTGTTAAATGCCAGAAGTGGGAGATGCACTGGAACATTGAATGCATGCACAGCACCAATCCTGGGCCGAGCAGGTACTGGGGGGCAGGGAGAGGGAGAGGCACGGCGATCGCCAGTGTTTGTGTTTTCAGAATGAGGCAGGCGGCGACTTTAATAAGTGTCCGAAAGGAATCCCTGTTTAAAGAGAGGTTGGCACTTTCTGGGGAGTGAGGGGAGGTCCCCAGGCTTGGAATACACACCGGGGGCGGGCTACAGCGGACGCTCCTTAAAACCGCCCTCCTTGACCAAGCTTTTGCTCACCTGCCCTAATTTCTCCTTATGTGGCTCGCTGTCAAATTTTTTGGTCATACAATACTCCTGTGCAGCGCCTTGGGACGTTTTACTACGTTAAAGGCGCTATATAATTACAAGTTGTTGATGTCTCTATTTCTCTCCTCTTTCCCTGTGTCTCTCCCTCTTTGACTGTCTCTCAATTTCTCGATTTAGCCCTTTAACAAGTAAAAATGGCGCCCACAGCAATGTGATTTGTCGTTATTATAAATGGTGAGCCAGAAACATTTCAGAGTAAATTTCAATCAAGATTAAATCTCAGATAGGGAGAAATAAAAGTGGGAGAAAGAAAGAGAGACAGAAACAGGGAGACAGAGTCAGAGGGAGAGAGACAGCGAGAGTTGACTGGGGTTAAACACACAGGGAGAGGCAGGCTTTGGGGGGGGGGGGGGTCTCCAGTGTGTCGTCACTGCCCCGCTCCCAGCCTCTGCAGAAAAGCCCCTCTGTTACACCCTTCCAGAATCTCAAGATTCAAAAGTAATTCCCGGGATGGTGATTTTAACAAGTGTCCCAAAGGAATCAGCAGCTTAATCCCGGTTTAAAGAGAGTTTCGCACTTTCTGGATAATGAGGGGATGTCCCCAGGCTTGGCACACACACCCCGGGTGGACAGAGATAGGGACAGGGAGAAGGAGAGAGAAATAAAAATACACTGAAATATAAATACACGCAAACTGAAATATACACTGAGGAGAAATTTCTTCACCCAAGTGGTTGTGAATTATTGGAATTCTTTACCCAGAGGACTGTGGAGAAAATAATCAGAGAAAGGATGAATGATTAGGTAAAATTAAAGGCTCTATTAGAGATCACGAGAGTAATTAATCTGTGTGTGGAGGCGGGAGATGTCAGTAGGGTTCTTGATGAATACTTTGCATCTGTTAAGCGAAGCAAAGGAGGAAATAGCAGAGGCTCTGACCATCATTTTCCAATCCTCTCTGGCTTCAGATGTGGTGCTGGAGGACTGCTAATGTGGTACCCGATGTTTAAAGAGGGAGAAACGGATAGACCGTGTAATTATAGGCCAGTTTTTGGTGGGAAAATTATTGGAAATAATTCTGAAGGACAGGATAAATCTTAATTTAGAAAGACACGGATTTATCAAGGATCGTCAGCATGGATTGGTTGGATAGGCTCGAAGGGGTGAATGGCCTCCTACATCAACCAATGTCTGTGTCTCTCTTCTCTGTTCAGGGGTCAGAGACACCCAGCTCAGGTTTTGATTCCCTGTACACTGATGGGGGGGGGGGACACCTTCCTGCAGAGAGGAATACATCTGGAGCTGGGATCGTACTGTGCACGAAGGTTGGGAATGCCAGTCAGCCTCTGCATGTCTCCATCTCTTGCTCCACATCTGGCCCTCTGATCTCTAATGCCCCCCATCTCAGTCTCTCTCCTCCTGTATCCCCAGGCTTCTCAATCTCTCTCCAATTAGGTTCCAGACAATCATTATACAGCCACCGAGTGAGCAGCGAAAGCCATTTTGTGCTTGGTGTGGAGGGGAAGCCATTTTGTGCTTGGTGCAGGGGGGGGGGGGCAGCCATTTTGTGCTTGGTGCAGGGGGAGTGTTTTACAGAGTTTGTGTTTGTCTGGACATGAATTAAACCAAATTAAAGAGGGTCGTGAGTTGGAGCCATACCAGGTAAGTGAGTCACACAAGGGGCAACATCGAGTTTCACCAGCAGTGGGGAGGGAGATTGACAGGGCAGGTTGGGGTGGGCATTATACATGGATGGAGATATACAGGGGTCTTATACAGGGGGCTGTGGAGTTTCACCAAGGGGCAGGAAGGAAGGAGTTTCACAGAGAGGGAGAGATACAGAGGGGAGTGTACAGGGAGATGGCTGAATTATACAGGGGGAGTTATTGTACAGGAGTGGCATACGGATGGGTTATACAGTGGCGGGAGGGAGGAGATTATACTGGGGCGGTGACGGGGAATTATACGTGGGTGGGTGGAGGAGATAAGCGGGGCGGAATTAAATGGGGGTATTCTGTAGCTGGCTGTGTGGAATTCACAGGGGGATTAAAAGGGGCATTTCATAGCGGGGGGAATTATGCACGGAGATTAAACGGAGAATAGCAGTGGGGAATTATACGGGGGGAGCTTCATGAGGGGGTGCAGTATACAGGGGTATTATACCGGTGGGGGTGTTTAAATTGGCTGTAGTATACCAGGGGGCCGGGGTGGAAGATTCACAGGAGTATAGTATAGACCAGTGATGTGGGGGTTTCTACAGAGGGCAGCTTCACCCGGGCTATTATACGGTGGGTGGAGAGAGTGTTTCACGGGGGTGTTATATAGGGGGGAGGAGTTTCATGGGAGTATTATACAGGCCGCAGGATATGGGGGGGATGGAGATATATGGAGGGGAGTGGCGGGGGAGAATTAGACAGTGGAGGGGAGGACATAATGGGCAATAAAAGGGGCAGTTCACTGGGCTGGAGTTAGGAATAAACAGGATATACAGGGGGAGGAATTAGACAGCGGAGGGGAGGAATTAACAGGGGCAATAAAAAAGGGGCAGTTGACATGGCTGGAGGTAGGAAGAAACAACGTTTGGTGCGGGGGCAGCCATTTTTGCTCGGTGCGGAGGGGGGCCAGCCATTTTGTGCTCGGTGAAGAGGGGGCAGCCATTTAGTGCTCGGTGCGGAGGGAGGGCAGCCATTTTGTGCTCAGTGCGGTGAGGCAACCATTTTGTGGTCGGTGCGGTGATGCAGACATTTTGTGCTCGCTGCGGTGAGGCAGCCATTTTGTGCCTGGTGCGGTGACGCAGCCATTTTGTGCTCGGTGCGGTGAGGCAGCCATTTTGTGCTTGGTGCGGGGTGGCAGCCATTTTGTGCTCGGTTCGGTGAGGCAGCCATTTTGTGCTCGGTGCGGATGGGGGAGGTAGTAATTTTGTGCTCGGTGCGGCGGGGGCAGCCATTTTGTGCTTGGTGCGGCGGGTGCAGCCATTTTGTGCTCGGTGCGGGGGGAGTGTTTTACAGAGTTTGTGTTTGTCTGGACATGAATTAAACCAAATTAAAGAGGGTCGTGAGTTGCAGCCACACCAGGTAAGTGAGTCACACAAGGGGCAAATTAGAGTTTCACCAGCAGTGGGCAGGCAGATTGACAGGGCGGGGGGCGATTATACATGGATGAAGATATATGGGGGTCTTCTACACGGGGCTGTGGAGTTTCACCAAGGGGGAGGTGGGAAAGTGTTTCACAGAGAGGGAGAGATACAGGGGGGAGTGTACAGGGAGATGGGTAAATTATAGAGGGGGAGTTATTGTACAGGAATTATACAGGGGGAGGGCAGGAGATAAGCGAGGGGAATTATAGGTGGAGAGTTTCATGGTGGGGGCATTTTCCCGATGGTGTAATATGCAGGGGTATTATAGGGGGGCTTGGAGGATTTGAATGGGTGTATTATAGGGAGATGTCACGGAGCTATAGTTACAGGGGCATTATACAGAGCATAGTGTGGGGGAATGGAGATAACGGGTGGGATTAGAGGGCTACACAGATGGGGGAGCAAAACAGGGGGGCAAAACAGGGGGGGGGGGCAAACCAGGAGGGGGGTGAGCAAATCAGGGGGGGAGCAAAACAGGGGGGTAGCAAAACAGGTGGGGGCAAAACAGGGGGGGAGCAAAACAGGGGGGTAGCAAAACAGGTGGGGAGCAAAACAGGGGAGGGGAGCAAAACAGGGGGGAGCAAAACAGGGGGGGGGCAAAACAGGGGGGAAGCAAAACAGGGGGGTAGCAAAACAGGTGGGGGCAAAACAGGGGGGGAGCAAAACAGGGGGGCAAAACAGGGGAGGGGAGCAAAACAGGGGGGTAGCAAAACAGGTGGGGGCAAAACAGGGGGGGAGCAAAACAGGGGGGCAAAACAGGGGAGGGGCGCAAAACAGGGGGGTAGCAAAACAGGTGGGGGCAAAACAGGGGGGGAGCAAAACAGGGGGGCAAAACAGGGGAGGGGAGCAAAACAGGGGGGTAGCAAAACAGGTGGGGGCAAAACAGGGGGGGAGCAAAACAGGGGGGCAAAACAGGGGAGGGGAGCAAAACAGGTGGGGGCAAAACAGGTGGGGGCAAAACAGGGGGGAGCAAAACAGGTGGGGGCAAAACAGGGGGGGAGCAAAACAGGTGGGGGCAAAACAGGGGGGGGCAAAACAGGGGGGGAGCAAAACAGGTGGGGGCAAAACAGGGGGGGAGCAAAACAGGTGGGGGCAAAACAGGGGGGGGCAAAACAGGGGGGGAGCAAAACAGGTGGGGGCAAAACAGGGGGGAGCAAAACAGGGGGGAGCAAAACAGGGGGGAGCAAAACAGGGGAGCAAAACAGGGGAGGGGAGCAAAACAGGGGGGGAGCAAAACAGGTGGGGGCAAAACAGGGGGGGGGCAAAACAGGGGGGGAGCAAAACAGGGGAGGGGAGCAAAACAGGGGGGTAGCAAAACAGGTGGGGGCAAAACAGGGGGGGAGCAAAACACGGTCCGAAATTGGCTCTGTGACAGAGAGTAGTGGTGAGCGGTTGTTTTTCAGACTGGAGGAAAGTATGCAGTGGTGTTCCCCAGGGGCCGGTACCAGGGCCACTGCTTTACTTGATATATATCAATGTCTTGGACTTGGGTATACAGGGCACAATTTCAAAATTTGCAGATGAAACAAAACTTGGAAGAATAGTGAACAGCAAGGAGTATAGTGATAGACTTCAAGAAGACATCGACAGGCTGAGTGAATCAGTGGACACCTGGCAGATGAAATTTCACACTGAAACGTGCAAATGATACATTTCGGTAGGAAGAATGAAAAGAGGCAATATAAACTAAAGGTTACAATTCTGAAGGGGGTGAATGATCAGAGCAACCTGGGGTTATATGTGCACAAATCGTTGAAGGTGGCAGGGTAGGTTGAGAAAGCAGGAACCTGGGCTTTATAAATAGAGGCATGGAGTAGAAAAGCACGGAAGTTATGATGAACCTTTACAAAACACTATTTTGGTCTCAACTGCAGCATTGTGTCCAATTCATGGCACCGCACTTTAGCAAGGATGTGAAGACCTCAGTGAGGATGCAGAAAAGATTTACAAGAATGGTTCCAGGTATGATCGACTTCCGTTACATGGATAGACTGGAGAAGCTGGGGTTGTTCTCCTTAAAGCAGTGAAGTTTGAGAGGAGATTTGATAGACGTGTTCAAAATCATGAGGCGTATTGTTAGAGTAGATAGAGGGAAACTGTTCCCATTGGCGGAAGAGTCGCGAACCAGAGGACACAGCTTTAAGGTGATTGGCAGAAGAACCAAAGACGACATTTGGAAAAAAAAATAATGCAACGAGTGGTTATGATCTGGAATTTTCTGCCTGAAAATGTGGTGGAGGCAGATTCAATCGTGGCTTTCAAAAGGGAATTGGATAAGTATGTGAAGTAAAAATTATCAGGGCTACGGAGACAGGGAAGGGGAGTGGGAATAGTTGAAGTTCTCTTGCAGAGAGCTGGCACGGGTCCTACGGGTCGAATGGCCTCCTTCTATGCGGTAAATTTATATAATTTTATTATTGTCCTTTGCAATGGAATAGCACTTTACAATGGAATAGATCTTTTCAATAAAATAGTCCTTTACAATGGAATAACAACTTGCAATATAATAGTCCTTTACAATGAAATGGCAACTTGCAATATAATAGTCCTTTGCAATGGAATAGCAACTAGCAATATAATAGTCCTTTACAATGAAATGGCAACTTGCAATATAATAGTCCTTTGCAATGAAATAGCAACTTGCAATATAATAGTCCTTTACAATGGAATAGCAACTTGCAATATAATAGTCCTTTACAATGGAATAGCAACTTGCAATGGAATAGTCCTTTACAATGAAATAGCAACTTGCAATATAATAGTCCTTTGCAATGGAATGGCAACTTGCAATATAATAGTCCTTTACAATGAAATAGCAACTTGCAATATAATCGTCCTTTGCCATGGAATAGCACCTTGCAATGGAATAGTCCTTTGCCATGAAATAGCACTTTGCAGTATAATTGCGCTTTGCGGTGGACAGTGATTTAAATGGGCTCCACTTGTGTTGCAGGGTGGGGTCCCGCCCCGCTGCTTTGTGCCATTGTCTGGAGCCGCTCACAGGCTGTGCTGCTGCTCACACATACCCAGGCAGGCAGCACATGGTGCAGGGAGGAAGGAAGGAAGGAATGGCGGCTGAAGCTCGCCAGCTTGGCTCCTGTTGTGAGTGAGCGAAAGTGGAGCTCAGGACCAAAAGGGGCTGGGGGATTGGAGGGGGTGAAATGCATGTAGGGGGTGATTGACGCCCCAAGAGATGGGCATGGAGGGAGGGAGAAAAGAAGCAAATAAAATCAAGAATAAATAATAATAATAATAACATATGTTCTTTACTTCTGTAAATGAAATGACTGCATCCTGTGATTTGAGTGGAGTGGAATAAAATGAATGGAAAGATCCCACAGCAGCTTTTGTTCTGAAAACACTCCATAAACATTCCCCAACAGAGCCCAGTCCAGAAAAAAAACAATTGGATTATTCTGAAAATAATAATAAAATAAATATAATATATATATATTTTGTTTTTACAGAAGTCTTGCCTTGTCTTAGTTGGGTTGGGAATTAAAGGCAGAGTAAGGTCCCACAGCAGGATATGCTCTGACACTTCCCACAAACATTCCACGATAAAGTCTAGTAAAGAAAAAAATCAAATGGCTTGTTGTATATATGTAGCTTTGATTTTTACAAGTCTTGAAAGATCGGCAAAGTAAGATCCCACAGCAGTGCGGTCTGGAATGAAATCAGTATGATCCAATGGTGTATATTTTCTGGTTTTTCAGATATGAGATGCAGTACCAATGCACACGGCAGATAAATTGAACACAGACAAGCCCTGCTTACACACCAGCTTTTGCTCTCGGTCTCTCTCTCACACACACACATGCACACAAACACAGGCCAGCCTGCAAAATTGCCACACAACACTGTCAGCAATGAAAGAAAGTTGATTTCTCTCATTGCTCTGCTGTGTTTGGCAGTTTAAAAGTAGAAAAAAACACTTTCCTTATCTTAATTTTTCATTTTGCGGCCTACAGAATTAGGCTTTCTATTCTGCATCAAAAGCAAAATACTGTGGATGCTGGAAATCTGAAATTAAAACAGAAAATGCTGCAAATACTCAGCAGGTCAGGCAGCATCTGTGGAGAGAGAGAGAAACAGAGTTAATTCAGCTTGATGACCTTTTGTCAGATTCTGGCAAGTTTCTGATGACAGGTCATCGAACTGGAACGTTAACTATGTTTCTCCCTCTCTCCACAGACGCTGCCTGACCTGCTGAGTATTTACAGCATTTTCTGTTTTGATTTCTATTCTGCCTGTTGTCTTAATTTCATGTGTCTGACTCATTGCCTGCCTGCCTTGTCTTGATTTGAGTTGAGTGGAATTAAAAAAATGCAAAGATCCCAGAGCAGTTTTTATTGTCAGACTGTCCACAAAAGACATGTTTCAGTATCTCACTGACTGACTGTCTGTCTTGAAGTGAAGTGAAGTGAAATAAAGTGCAATAAAGTGACACACAACAGCATTACCTGTGGACCAGGCAAGAATGAAATCAATCGGGTTTAATACAACAACAGCAGTTAATAAGACAGCAGTCCACATCTCACACAAACACCAGCTTTTGCTCTCTCCTTCTCTCTCTCTCATTCACACACACAAACACACACCCTGGCCAGCCTTCAGAGGAATCAATGCCGTGTTGGAAAATTAAAACCAAAAATACACTTTTCTGTATTTTGTGGCGGATCACCACGTATAACGGGCATAATCCACTCTTCCCGTCTGTGGACAAATTTCCAGCCCCTTCCCTTTAAGGCAGAAGGGGGCGGGGCCTCAGGTTTTACCCAGAGAATTCTGGGAGCTTTTCAGTCTCAGCCTTTTTGAGTGCCATGCAGTGAATTAAAGTTTCTTGTTTTCCACATTTGGATTCAGCCTCCATTCATGTTTCGCGGCAGCCTCAACATTGGTGAACCCGACGCTCAGAACGTATTCCGAGCACTGCAATGGTGGACACGAACGCAGTTTCCGTGAAACTGCCAGAGTTTTGGGAAAACCAGCCCGAAGCCTGGTTTCTCCAAGCCGAATCCCGATTCCGGCTGCGAAATATCACCACAGATGTGACCAATTACGACTATCTCGTCACATCACTCGGTAGCGCCGCAGTTTCCAAGGTTTGGACAAAGCTGCAGAACCCACCAGAGGAAGGCAAGTACGCACATCTCAGGACAGTGCTCCTTAAAAAATTTACGGCCTCGGCATATCAGCGAAACTGCCACCTCCTCGACCTTCCAGGCCTCGGTGATACCTCACCGTCAGACCTGCTCTCCCACATGCTCTCCCTCACTGACGAGAGCCCACCCGGATCCCTCTTCCACACGCTGGCCTGAGGCAATTCCACTGACCTCTACCACCACCGCCGACATCGAAAGAGCCTTCATCAGCACCTGGGTCGCACGGTTCGGCGTCCCCTCCGACATGACGTCGGACAGAGGTCCGCAATTGACCTCTGAACTCTGGACCGCCGTCGCACGCAATCTCGGGGTGACCATTCACCACACCACAGCATACCACCCCCAAGTCAACGGACTGTGTGAGCGGTTCCACAGATCATTGAAGGCATCTCTTCGAGCCAGCCTCCAAGATGGCACCTGGACCGACCGACTTCCGTGGGTCCTCCTTGGCCTGTGCACTGCGGTTAAAGAAGACCTCCACGCATCGGCAGCAGAGCTCCTGTACGGTCAGCCGCTGCGCGTACACGGCGAGTTCCTGCCCACTGCCCCGACACCCTGGTCAGCCGACCAGCAACGCCACGACTTCGGCTCACCGGCGCTGCAGTTCACCCCGGTGCCCATTGCCCGACATTGCGAATCCACCTCACATGTCCCACTAAGCCTGCACCAGGCACGGTTTGTTTTCGTCTGGCACGACGCCCACCGCAGACCTCTTCAACCCCCGTACGACGGGCGCTACAAGGTGCTACAGGCTGGGGACAAATTTTTCACCCTGCAAGTGGGCGACAAGACCGAAAAAGTGTCGGTTGACCGACTCAAGCCAGCACACTCGGAGCCCGGTGAGCAGGTCACTGTAGCTCATCCCCTTCCACGCGGCCGACCTGCCCTCAAGCCGGTTCACGCATCTGCTCCACGCCCGGCCGTTCCACACCCACCGGCGTCCTACAAGAGCCGCTCCGGCCGGCCCATCAGACAACTGCACCGTCTCGTCCACACCTCCTAAGCGGATTCTGGGTTGAGCTGTGTGGCGGATCTCCACCTAAAGGAGCATTATCCACTATTCCGTCTGTGGACAATATATCGAGCACCTTCCCTTTAAGGCACCTTACCTTTAAGGCAGGAGTGGGCGGGGCCTCAGGGTTTTTCAAGCGAATTCTGGGAGCAGTCATTTTGCACCATGCAGTTGTATTAAAATGTCTCTTGTTTTCCACACATGGATTCAGCCTTAATTCTTGTTTTGCGGCAGCCTCAACAAGGTGATGTATTAGTTTGAGGTGCTGTATTAGTTTGAGGGGCTGTATTAGTTTGAGGGGCTGTATTAGATTGAGGGGCTGTATTATTTTGAGGGGCTGTATTAGTTTGCAAGGCTGTATTAGTTTGAGGATCTGTATTAGTTTGAGGGGCTGTAATAGTTTGAGGGGCTGTATTAGTTTGAGGGGCTGTATTATTTTGAGAGGCTGTATTAGTTTGCAAGGCTGTATTAGTTTGAGGGGCTATATTAGTTTGAGGGGCTGTATTAGTTTGAGGGGCTGTATTAGTTTGACGGGCTGTATTAGTTTGAGGTGCTGTCTTAGTTTGAGGTGTTGTATTAGTTTGAAAGGCTGTATTAGTTTGAGGGACTGTATTAGTTTGAGGGTCTGTATTAGTTTGAGGGGCTGTAGTAGTTTGAGGGGCTGTATTAGTTTGAGGAGCTGTATTAGTTTGTGGGGCTGTATTAGTATGAGGAGCTGCATTAGTTTGAGGTACTGTATTAGTTTGAGGGTCTGTATTAGTTTGAGGTGCTGTATTAGTTTGAGGGGTTGTATTAGTTTGAGGAGCTGTATTAGTTTTATGTACTGTATTAGTTTGAGGTGCTGTATTAGTTTGAGGTACTGTATTAGTTTGAGGGTCTGTATCAGTTTGAGGGTCTGAATCAGTTTGAGGTGCTGTATCAGTTTGGCTGGCTGTATTAGTTTGAGGGGCAGTATTAGTTTGAGGGGCTGTATTAGTTTGAGGAGCTGTATTTGTTTGAGGTGCTGTGTTAGTTTGAGGGGCTGTCTTAGTTTGATGTAATGAATTAATTTGAGGAGCTGTATTAGTTTGAGGGGCTGTATTAGTTTGAGGGGCTGTATTAGTTTGAGGTCTGTATTAGTTTGAGGGGCTGTATTAGTTTGAGGGTCTGTATTAGTATGAGGAGCTGTATTAGTTTAACGTACTGTATTAGTTTAAGGGCCTGTAATAGTTTGAGGTACTGTATTAGTTTGAGGGGCTGTATCAGTTTGTGGAGCTGTATTAGTTTGAGGGGTTGTATTAGTTTGAGGAGCTGTACTAGTTTTATGTACTGTATTAGTTTGAAGGGCTGTATTAGTTTCAGGGCCTTTATTAGTTTGAGGTACTGTATTAATTTATGGGGCTGTATTAGTTTGAGGGTCTGTATTAGTTTGAGGTAATGTATTAGTTTGAGGGGTTGTATTAGTTTGAATACTGTATTCGTTTGAGGGGCTGTATTAGTTTGAGGGTCTGTATTAGTTGGAGGTACTGTATGAGTTTGAGGGGCTCTATTAGTTTGAGGTACTGTATTAGTTTGAGGTACTGTATTAGTTTGAGGGTCTGCATTAGTTTGAGGTACTGTATTTGTTTGAGGGGCTCTATTAGTTTGAGGTGCTGTATTAGTTTGAGGTGCTGTATTAGTTTGAGGGGCTGTCTTAGTTTGATGTAATGAATTAGTTTGAGGAGCTGTTTTGGTTGAAAGTCTGTATTAGTTTGAGGTACTGTATTAGTTTGAGTTGATGTATTAGTTTGACTGGCTGTATTATTTTGAGGGTCTGTATTAGTTTGAGCGGCTGTATTTGTTTGAGGTACTGTATTAGTTTTAAAGGCTGTATTATTTTGAGGGCCTGTATTATTTTGTGGGGCTGTATTAGTTTGAGGGTCTGTATTAGTTTCAGGGGCTGTATTAGTTTGAGTTGCTGTATTAGTTTGAGGAGCTGTATTAGTTTGAGGGTCTGTATTAGTTTGAGGGGTTGTATTAGTTTGAGGGTCTGTGTTAGTTTGAGGGGCTGTATTAGTTTGAGATTCTCTATTAGTTTGAGGTTCTCTATTAGTTTGAGTTTCTCTATTAAACGGAGTTTCTCTATTACTTTGAGGGGCTGTATTAGTTTGAGGTGCTGTGTTAGTTTGAGGGGCTGTATTAGTTTGAGGTGCTGTATTAGTTTGAGGTACTGTATTAATCTGAAAGGCTGTATTAGTTTGAGGGTCTGTATTAGTTTGAGGTGCTGTATTAGTTTGAGGTGCTGTATTAGTTTGAAAGGCTGTATTAGTTTGAGGAGCTGTATTAGTTTGAGGGGTTGTATTAGTTTGAGGAGCTGTACTAGTTTGATGTACTGTATTAGTTTGAAGGGCTGTATTAGTTTGAGGGCATATATTAGTTTGAGGTACTGTATTAATTTAAGGTGCTGTATTAGTTTGAGGGTCTGTATTAGTTTGAGGTAATGTATTTGTTTGAGGGGCTCTATTAGTTTGAGGCACTGTATTAGTTTGAGGGTCTGTATTAGTTTGAGGGGTTGTATTAGTTTGAGGTACTGTATTAGTTTGAGGGGCTGCATTAGTTTGAGGGCCTGTATTAGTTTGAGGGGCTCTATTTGTTTGAGGGGCTGTAATAGTTTGAGGGACTGTATTAGTTTGAGGTGCTGTATTAGTTTGAGGGTCTGTCTTAGTTTGATGTACTGAATTAGTTTGAGGGTCTGTATTAGTTTGAGGTACTGTATTTGTTTGAGGGTCTGTATTAGTTTGAGGGGCTGTATTAGTTTGAGGGGCTGTATTAGATTGAGGGGGTGTATTAGTTTGAGGGGCTGTATTAGTTTGAGGTACTGTATTAGTTTGAGGGGGTGTATTAGTTTGAGGTACTGTATTAGTTTGAGGAGCTGTATTAGTCTGAGGGGCTGTATTAGTTTCAGGGGCTGTATTAATTTGAGGGGCTATATTAGTTTGAGGTGCTGTATTAGTTTGAGGGGGTGTATTAGTTTGAGGTACTGTATTAGTTTGAGGGGGTGTATTAGTTTGAGGTACTGTATTAGTTTGAGGAGCTGTATTAGTCTGAGGGGCTGTATTAGTTTTATGTATTGTATTAGTTTGATGGGCTGTATTAGTTTGCGGGCTGTATTAGTTTGAGGTGATGTATAAGTTTGAGGTACTGTATTAGTTTGAAAGGCTGTATTATTTTGAGGGGCTGTATTAGTTTTAGGGGCTGTATCGGTTTGAGGCTCTGTATTAGTTTGAGGAGCTGTATTAGTTTGATGGACTGTATTAGGTGGAGGGGATGTATTAGTTTGAGGCACTGTATTAGTTTGAGGGTCTGTATTAGTTTGAGGGTCTATTAGTTTGAGGAGCTGTATTAGTTTGAGAAGCTGTATTAGTTTGAGGGGCTGTATTAGTTTGAGGAGCTGTATTAGTTTGAAGGTCTGTATTAGTTTGAGGGGCTGTATTAGTTTTATGTACTGTATAAGTTTGATGGGCTCAATTAGTTTGAGGTACTGTATTAGTTTGAGGTACTGTATTAATTTGAGGGGTTGTATTAGTTTGAGAGGCTGTATTAGTTTGAGGGGCTTTATTAGTTTGAGGGACTGTATTAATTTGAGGGGCTGTATTAGTTTGAGGGACTGTATTAGTTTGAGGAGCTTTTTTAGTTTGAGGGGTTGTATTAGTTTGTGGAGCTGTATTAGTTTTATGTACTGTATCAGTTTGATGGGCTGTATTAGTTTGCGGCTGTGTATTAGTTTGAGGTACTGTATTAGTTTGAGGGGCTGTATTAGTTTGTGGAGCTGTATTAGTTTGAGGATCTGTATTATTTGCAGTACCAATGCACATGGCAGGTAACTTGAATACAGACAAGCCCTGCATGCACACCAGGTTTTGCTCTCTGTCTCTCTCTCACACACACACACACAGAGGCCAGCCTTAAAATTGCCACAAATCACTGTCAGCAATGAAGGAAAGTATATTGCTATCCTTCATTTTAAACTGCTAAACAGGGCAGCACAAACAGACAGTTTTCAGGATTTTATCTTTTCAGTTTGCGGCCTACAGAAACAGGCTTTCTATTCTACATCAAAAGCATATGCTGTTGATGTGTGAAATCTGAAATAAAATCAGAAAGTGTTGGAAATACTCACCAAGTAAGGCAGCATCTGTGGAGAGAGAGAGAGAAACATAATTGATGTTTCAGCTCGATGACATTTTTGTCAGATTCTGGCAAGATTTTCACGAAAGGTCATCAAGCTGAAACATTTACTCTGTTTCTCTGTATCTCCACTGATGCTGCCTAATCCGCTGAGTATTTCCAGCATTTTCTGTTTTTATTTCTATTCTGCATGTTGTTTTGATTTCATGTGTCTCTCTCACTGCCTGCCAGCCTGCCTGCCTTGTCTTGATTTGAGTAATGTGGAATAAAAAGAATGCAAATCTCCCATTGCAGCATTAATTTTCAGACAGTCCACAGACATTTTTCAGTATCTCACTGACTGACTGTCTGAATTAAGTGAAGTGAAATGAGATAAAGTGCAATAAAGTGTTACACAACAGCATCACATGTGGACCAGAATGAAATCAATAAGGTTTAATACAACAACAGCAGGTAATAAGACAGCAGACCACATCTCGCACAAACACCAGCTTTTGCCCTCTCTCTCTCACACACACACTCACAGCCTGGCCAGCCTGCAGAGGGATGACTGCCGTGTTGGAAGATTAAAACCAAAAAGACACGATTCAGTATCTTATCTTTTCACTTTGTGACCTACAGAAACAGGCTTTCTGTTCTGCAACGTGCCTTTTGATTTCATGACTCTCTCGCTCTCACTGACTGTCTGTCTGTCTGTCCCTCACACAGAAAAAAATCAAATGGAGTACTCTGAAAATAATTTTAAAAATATATTATGTACGTTTTTTTTTACAAAAGTCTTGTCTTGTTTGGGTTGGGCTGAAGGGGAGAGTAAGATCCCACTGCAGGATATGCAATAAAACACTCCACAAACATTCCCTTACAAAGTCCAGTCCAGAAAAATATCAAATGGCTTGATGTATATATGTAGATTTGCTTTTAAGAAAATTCTTGAAAGAAAGGCAAAGTAAGATCCCACAGCAGCACAGTCTGGAATGAAATCAGTATGATCTAATGGTATATACTTTCTGTTATTTACAGACATGAGATGCAATACGAATGCACACGGCAGATAACTTGAACACAGACAAGCCCTAAATTTTGCTCTCTGTCTCTCTCTCTCACACACACTCACACACACACAGGCCAGCCTGCAAAATCGCCACAAATCACTGTCAGCAATGAAAGAAAGTTGATTTCTATCATTGCTCTGGTCTGTTTGGCAGTTTATACGCAGAGATTTTTCAGGGTTTTATCATTTCAATTTGTGGCCTACAGAAACAGGCTTTCTATTCTGCATCAAAAGAAAATGCTGTGGATGTGGGAAATCTGAAATAAAAACAGTAAATGCTGGAAATACTCGGCAGGAAAGGCAGCATCTGTGGAGAGAGAGATAAACAGATTTAATGTTTCAGCTCGTTTTCCTTTTATCAGATTCTGGCAAGTTTGTGATGAAAGGTCATCGAGCTGAAACATTTACTCTGTTTCTCTGTATCTCCACTGATGCTGCCTAATCCGCTGAGTATTTCCAGCATTTTCTGTTTTTATTTCTATTCTGCATGTTGTCTTGATTTCATGTGTCTCTCTCACTGCCAGCCTGAAAGCCCTTTTCTTGATTTGAGTAGAGTGGAATAAAAATAATCCAATGATCCCAGAGAGCTTTTAATGTCAGACAGTCCACAATGACATTTTTCAATATCTCACTGACTGACTGTCGGTCTTGAAGTGAAGTGAAATGAAATAAAGTGCAATGAAGTGATACACAACAGCATTACATGTGGACCTGGCCAGAATGAAATCAATAGGGTTTAATACAACAGCAGGTAATAAGACAGCAGACCACATCTCACACAAACACCAGCTTTTGCCCTCTCTCTCTCTCTCACACACACACTCACAGCCTGGCCAGCCTGCAGAGGGATGACTGCCGTGTTGGAAGATTAAAACCAAAGGGACACTTTTCAGTATCTTATCTTTTCATTTTTTGGCCTACAGAAGCAGGCTTTCTATTCTGCTACTTGCCTTTTGATTTCATGTTTCTCTCGCTCTCACTGTCTGTCTGTCTGTCACTCACACAGCCTCCCTCCCACCCACATTGAACTAAAATTTACAGTAACATCACTCACACCCTCACCCAGACTCTGCAATTGGCAGACACACAGATACCCACGCACATACATACACACTCACAGACTTCAATTTGCAGAAACTCCCACTCACACAATTATTTTGAAAAATGTGGAGCCTGGGAGTGTGAATTTTTGATGATGTCCTTTCCTGGCTGTGCGGCTAGGTTTGATGATGTCAATCCAAAAGAACGAAGTGAAGCCGAGGCCCCAGAAATCTGGGTCCCCCAGAGGAAATGAAAGCCCGGGAGGGTGAAAAGAAGTAAATACAATCAGGAATAAATAATAATATATATACTTTACTTCTGATAACTAAATGTTTGCCTGTCTGTGGTTTGCCTGGAGTGTAATAACATGAATGGAAAGATCGCAAAGCAAGTTTTGCTCTGAAAAAATCCCAAGCACATTCCCCAATAAAGCCCAGTCCAGAAAAAAATCAAATGGATTATTCTGAAAATAATTCAAAAAAATATAATATATACTTCTTTTTTTAAATGTCTTGTTTTGTTTGGGTTGGGCTGAAGGGGAGAGTAAGATCCCACAGCAGGATGTGCCATGAAACACTTCACAAACATTCCCCGATGAAGTCCAGTCCAGTAAAATATCAAATGGTTTGATGTATATATGTAGATTTGCTTTTTACAAAATTCATGAAAGAAAGGCAAAGTAAGATCCCACCACAGCGCAGTCTGGAATTAAATCAGTATGATCTAATGGTGTATACTTTCTGTTGTTTTCAGACATGAGCTGCAGTACCAATGAACACAGCAGATAACTTGAACACAGACAAGCCCTGCATACACACCAGCTTTTGCTGTCTGTCTCTCTCTCTGTCACACACACACACACACACACACACAGGCCAGCCTGCAAAATTGCCACAAATCACTGTCAGCAATGAAAGAAAGTTGATTTATTTTATTGCTCTGCTCTGTTTGGCAGTTTAAAAGCAAACAGACAGTTTTAAGAATTTAATCTTTTCATTTTGCGGCCTACAGAAACAGGCTTTCTATTCTAAATCAAAAGCAAATGCTGTGGATGTGGGAAATCTGAAATAAAAACAGAAAATGCTGGAAATACTCAGCAGGTAAGGCAGCATCTGTGGAGAGAGAGAGAAACAGAGTTAATGTTTCAGCTCGATTACCTTTTGTCAGATTCTGGCAAGGTTTTTACTCTGTTTCTCTGTATCTCCACTGATGCTGCCTAACATACTGAGTATTTCCAGCATTTTCTGTTTTCATTTCTATTCTGCATGTTGTCTTGATTTCATGTGTCTCTCTCACTGCCTGCCTGCCTGTCTGCCTTGTGTTGATTTGAGCAGAGTGCAATAAAAAGAATGCAAAGATCCCAGAGCACATTTTATTGTCAGACAGTCCACAAAGACATTTTCAGTATCTCACTGACTGACTGTCTGTCTTGAATTGATTGAAATGAAATAAAGTGCAATGAAGTGATACACAACAGCATTACATGTGGACCAGGCCAGAATGAAATCAATAGGGTTTAATACAACAACAGCAGGTTATGAGACAGCAGACCACATCTCACACAAACACCAGCTTTTGCCCTCTCTCTCTCTCTCACACACTCACAGCCTGGCCAGCCTGCAGAGAAATGACTGCCGTGTTGGAAGATTAAAACCAAAAAAACACTTTTCAGTATCTTATCTTTTCACTTTGTGGCCTGCAGAAACAGGCTTTCTAATCTGCTACTTGCCTTTTGCTTTCATGTCTCTCTCCCTCTCACTGACTTTCTGTCTGTCTGTCACTCAAACAGACACCCACCCACCCACATTGAACTAAAATTTACAGTAACATCACACACCCACTCACACAGACTCTGTAATTGGCAGACACACAGACACCCACGCATGTAGACATGCTCACACACTCTGCTATTTACAGACACACAGACACCCACTCACATACAGACTCACTCACAGTCTCTGCAATTTGCCTGGACTCACCCTCACACACACAACCATTTTGAAAGATGTGGAGCCTGGTAATGTAAATTTTTGATGATGTCCCTTCCTCGCTCTGCGTTCATGTTTGACGAGGACAATCAAACAGGGAGAAGTGAAGCCGAGGCCCAAGAAATCCAGGTCCCCGAGAGGAAATGAAAGCCCGGGAGGGTGAAAAGAAGTAAATACAATCAGGAATAAATAATAATATATATACTTTACTTCTGTTAATTAAATGTCTGCCTGTCTGTGGTTTGCCTGGAGTGTAATAACATGAATGGAAAGATCGCAAAGCAAGTTTTGCTCTGAAAAAATCCCAAGCACATTCCCCAATAAAGACCAGTCCAGAAAAAAATCAAATGGATTATTCTGAAAATAACTTATAAAATATAATATACTTTTCTTAAATTTCTTGTTTTGTTTGGGTTGGGCTGAAGGGGAGAGTAAGATCCCACAGCAGGATGTGCCATGAAACATTTCACAAACATTCCCCTATAAAGTCCAGTCCAGAAAAATATCAAATGGCTTGATGTATATATGTAGATTTGCTTTTTTTCAAAATTCTTGAATGAAAGGCAAAGTAAGATCCCACAACATTGCAGTCTGGAATTAAATCAATATGATCTAATGGAGTAAACTTTGTTTTTTTCAGGCATGAGCTGCAGTAACAATGCACACGGCAGAGAACTTGAACACAGACAAGCCCTGCATATACACCAGCTTTTGCTGTCTGTCTCTCTCTGTCACACACACACACTCACACAGGCCAGCCTCCAAAATTGCCACAAATTACTGTCAGCAATGAAAGAAAGTTGATTTATTTCATTACTCTGCTCTGTTTGTGAGTTTAAAAGCAAACAGACAGTTTTCAGTATTTTATCTTCTCTTTTTGCGGCCTACAGAAACAGGCTTTCTATTCTACATCAAAAGCAAATGCTGTGGATGGAGGAAATCTGAAATCAAAACAGAAAATGTTGGAAATACTCAGCAGGTAAGGCAGCATCTGTGGCGAGAGAGAGAAACAGAGTTAATGATTCTGGAAAGGTTCTGACGAAAGGTCATCGAGCTGAAACATTTACTCTGTTTCTCTGTATCTCGACTGATGCTGCCTAACATACTGAGTATTTCCAGCATTTTCTGTTTTTATTTCTATTCTGCATGTTGTCTTGATTTCATGTGTCAACTCTCACTGCCTGCCTGCCTTGTCTTGATCTAAGTAGAGTGGAATAAAAAGAATGCAAAGATCCCAGTGCAGCTTTTATTGTCAGACAGTCCACAAAGACATTTTTCAGTATCTCACTGACTGACTGTCTCTCATGAAGGGAAGTGAAATGAAATAATGTGCAATAAAGTGATACACAACAGCAATACATGTGGACCAGGCCAGAATGAAATCAATAGGGTTTAATACAACAACAGCAGGTAATAAGACAGCTGACCACATCTCACACAAACACCAGCTTTTGCCCTCTCTCTCTCACACACACACACTCACAGCCTGGCCAGCCTGCAGAGGGATGACTGCCGTGTGGGAAAATTTAAACCAAAAAAACTTTTCAGTATCTTATCTTTTCACTTTGTGACCTACAGAAACAGGCTTTCAATTCTGCTACTTGCCTTTTGATCTCATGTCTCTCTCGCTCTCACTGACTGTCTGCCACTCACATAGTCTCCCTCCCACCCACATTGAAATAAAATTTACAGCAAGATGACACACACTCACACAGACTCTGCAATTTGCAGATACTCTCACACACACATTTATTTTGAAAGGGATGCACCCTGGGATTGTCAATTTTTGATGATGGTCACTTTCTGGATGTTCGTCCATGTTTGATGAGGAAAAACAAACAGGAAGAAGTGAAGCCGAGGGCCCAGAAATCCCGGTCCCCGAGAGAAAATGAAAGCCCGAGAGGGTGAAAGGAAGTAAATGCAATCAGTAATAAATAATAATATATATACTTTACTTCTGTTAATTAAATGTCTGCCTGTCTGTGGTTTGCCTGGAGTTTAATAAAATGAATGGAAAGATCGCACTGCAGCTTTTGCTCTGAAAACATCCCAAGCACATTCCCCAATAAAGCCCAGTCCAGAAAAAAATCAAATGTATTATTCTTAAAATAATCTAAAAATATAATATATACTTTTCTTTAACAAATTTCTTGTCTTGTTTGAGTTAGGCTGAAGGGGAGAGTAAGATCCCACAGCAGGATGTGCCATGAAACACTTCATAAACATTCCCCTATAAAGACCAGTCCAGTAAAATATCAAATGGCTTGATGTATATATGCAGATTAGCTTTTTACAAAATTCTTGCATGAAAGGCAAAGTAAGATCCCACCACAGCGCAGTCTGGAATTAAATCAGTATGATCTAATGGTGTATACTTTCTGTTCTTTTAAGACATGAGCGGCAGTACCAATGCACACGGCAGATAACTTGAACACAGACAAGCCCTGCATACACACCAGCTTTTGCTGTCTGTCTCTCTTTCTCACACACACACGCCAGCCTGCAAAACTGCCACAAATCACTGTCAGCAATGAAAGAAAGTTGATTTCTATCATTACTCTGCTCTGTTTGGCAGTTTAAAAGCAAACAGACAGTTTTCAGTCTTTTATCTTTTCAGTTTGCGGCCTACCGAAACAGGCTTTCTATTCTGCATCAAATGCAAATCATGTGGAAGTGGGAAATCTGAAATAAAAACAGAAAGTTTTGGAAATACTCAGCAGGTAAGGCAGCATCTATGGAGAGAGAGAGAAACAGAGTTAATGTTTCAGCTCGATTACATTTTGTCAGTTTCTGGCAAGGTTCTGACGAAAGGTCATCGAGCTGAAACATTTACTCTTTTTCTCTGTATCTTCACTGATGTTGCCGAACATACTGAGTATTTCCAGCATTTTCTGTTTTATTTCTATTCTGCATGTTGTCTTGATTTCATGTGTCTCTCTCACTGCCTGCCTGCCTTGTCTTGATTTGAGTAGAGTGGAATAAAAAGAATGCAAAGATCCCAGGCAGCTTTTATTGTCATACAGTCCACAACGACATTTTCAGTATCTGACTGACTGACTGTCTGTCTTGAAGGGAAGTGAAATGAAATAAAGTGCAATGAAGTGATACACAACAGCATTACATGTAGACCAGGCCAGAATGATATCAGCAGGGTTTAATACAACAACAGCAGGTAATGAGACAGCAGACCACATCTCACACAAACACCAGCTTTTGCCCTCTCTCTCTCACACACACACAGTCACAGCCTGGCCATCCTGCAGAGGGATGACTGCCGTGTTGGAAGATTAAAACCAAAAAGACACTTGTCAGTATCTTATCTTTTCACTTTGTTGCCTACAGAAACAGGCTTTCTGTTCTGCAACGTGCCTTTTGATTTCATGACTCTCTCGCTCTCACTGACTGTCTGTCTGTCTGTCCCTCACACAGTCTCCCTCCCAACAACATTGAACTAAAACTTACAGTAACATGAAACACACACTCAGACAGACTGTCCAATTTGCAGACACACAGACACCCACGCACATACAGACGCACTCACACAGTCTCTGCAATTTGCAGAAACTCACCCTCACACATCCATTTTGAAAGATGTGGAGCCTGGGAGTGTCAAATTTTGATGATGGTCCCTTCCTGGCTGTGCGTCCATGTTTGATGAGGACAAATAAACAGGAAGAAGTAAAGCCGAGGCCCCAGAAATCCGGGTCCCCGAGAGGAAATTAAAGCCCGGGAGGTAGAAAATAAGTAAATACAATCAGGAATAAATAATAATATATATACTTTACTTCTGGTAATTAAATGTCTGCCTGTCTGTGGTTTGCCTGGAGTGAAATAAAATGAATGGAAAGATCGCACAGCAGCTTTTGCTGTGAAAACATCCCAAGCACATTCCTCAATAAAGCCCAGTCCAGAAAAAAATCAAATGGATTATTCTGAAAATCATTAATAAAATATAATATATACTTTTCTTTAACAAATGTCTTGTCTTGTTTGATACAGATACAGAACGTGACTTGACATCATGGCCGGTCTTTCCAGGTGTTTTTTTTTAAAAAGACTAACACAAGAACCAACACAAATTGACAGGATATGCAGCCAGCAGGTGTTTTGACACATTGGACCCCCTGGGACACATCTCATTGTCTTGGCTGTGCTCTTAGTGTGTCTTTGATGTAGGGAAAGATTTGAATAGATTTTTTCTGTGTTTGTATTGTGAATTCTGGGAGATTCTCTCACTGCAACTCTACCTGAGGAAGGAGCGAACAGCTCCGAAAGCTTGTAAAATTAAATAAATCTGTTGGACTATAACCTGGTGTTGTGCGACTTCTCATTTTTGTCTTGTTTGGGTTGGGCTGAAGGGGAGAGTAAGATCCCACAGCAGGATGTGCCATGAAACACTTCACAAACATTCCCCAATAAAGTCCAGTACAGAAAAATATCAAATGGCTTGATGCATATATGTAGATTTGCTTTTTACAAAATCTTGTAAGAATGGCAAAGTAAGATCCCACCACAGCGCAGTCTGGAATTAAATCAATATGATCTAATGGTGTATACTTTCTGTTGTTTTCAGACATGAGCTGCAGTAACAATGCACACGACAGATAACATGAACACAGACAAGCCCTGCATACACACCAGCTTTTGCTGTCTGTCTCTCTCTCACACACACACACACACACACACACACACAGGCCAGCCTGCAAAATTGCCACAAATCACTGTCAGCAATGAAAGAAAGTAAATTTCTATTATTACTCTGCTGTTTGGCAGTTCAAATGCAAACAGACAGTTTTCAGTCTTTTATCTTTTCAGTTTGTGGCCTACCGAAACAGGCTTTCTATTCTGCATCAAATGCAAATCCTGTGGAAGTGGGAAATCTGAAATAAAAACAGAAAGTTTTGGAAATACTCAGCAGGTAAGGCAGCATTGGTGAGAGAGAGAGAAACAGAGTTACTGTTTCAGCTCGGTTACCTTTTGTCAGATTCTGGAAAGGTTCTGAGGAAAGGTCATCGAGCTGAAACATTTACTCTGTTTCTCTGTATCTCCACTGATGCAGCCTAACATACTGAGAATTTCCAGCATTTTGTTTTTATTTCTATTCTGCATGTTGTCTTGATTTCATTGTCTCTCTCATTGCCTGCCAGACTGCCTGCCTGTCCACCTTGTGTTGATTTGAGTAGAGTGGAATAAAAAGAATGCAATGATCCCAGACAGCTTTTATTGTCAGACAGTCCACAAAGACATTTTCAGTATCTGACTGACTGACTGTCTGTCTGTCTTGAAGTGAAATGAAATAAAGTGCAATGAAGTGATACACAACAGCATTACATGTGGACCAGGCCAGAATGAAATCAATAGGGTTTAATACAACAACAGCACGTAATGAGACAGCAAACCACATCTCACACAAACACCAGCTTTTGCCCTCTCTCTCTCTCTCACACACACACTCACAGCCTAGCCAGCCTGCAGAGGGATGACTGCCGTGTTGGAAAATTAAAAACAAAAAGACACTTTTCAATATCTTATCTTTTCACTTTGTTGCCTACAGAAAAAGGCTTTCTATTCTGCTACTTGCCTTTTGCTTTCATGTCTCTCTCCCTCTCACTGACTCTCTGTCTGTCTCTCTCACACACACACAGACACCCTCCCACACACATTGATATAAAATTTACAGTATCATGACACACACACTCAGACACACTCTACAAATTGCAGAAACACAGACACCCACTCACTAACAGACACAATTACACAGTCTCTGCAATTTGCAGAAACTCACACACACACATCCATTTTGAAAGATGTGGAGCCTCGGAGTGTCAATTTTTGATGATGTCCCTTCCTGGCTGTGCGTCCATGTTTGACGAGGACAATCAAACAGGACGATGTGAAGCCGAGGCCCAAGAAATCCAGGTCCCCGAGAGGAAATGAAAGCCCGGGAGGGTGAAAAGAAGTAAATACAATCAGGAATAAATAATAATATATTTACTTTACTTCTGTTAATTAAATGTCTGCCTGTCTGTGATTTGCCTGGAGTGTAATAAAATGAATGGAAAGTTCGCACTGCAGCTTTTGCTCTGAAAACATCCCAAGCACATTCCCCAATAAAGCCCAGTCCAGAAAAAAATCAAATGGATTATTCTGAAAATATTTAAAAAAAATAAAATATATACTTATTTTTAACAAATGTCTTGCCTTGTTTGGGTTGGGCTGAAGGGGAGAGTAAGATCCCACAGCAGGATGTGCCAAGAAACACTTCACAAACATTCCCCAATAAAGTCCAGTACAGAAAAATATCAAATGGCTTGACGTATATATGTAGATTAGCTTTTTACAAAATTCTTGAATGAAAGGCAAAGTAAGATCCCACCACAGTGCAGTCTGGAATTAAATCAGTATGATCTAATGGTATATACTTTCTGTTGTTTTCAGACATGAGATGCCGTACCAATGAACACGGCAGATAACTTGAACACAGACAAGCCCTGCATTCACACCAGCTTTTGCTGTCTGTCTCTCTCTCTGTCACACACTCACACTCACACACACACACACACACACACACAGAGCCAGCCTGCAAAATCGCCACAAATCACTGTCAGCAATGAAAGAAAGTTGATTTCTTTCATAGCTCTGCTCTGTTTGGGAGTTTAAAAGCAAACAGACAGTTTTCAGTGTTTTATTCTGCAGGTTGTCTTGATTTCTCTCACTGCCTGCCAGCCTGCGTTGTCACACACAAACTCACAGCCTGGCCAGCCTGCAGAGGGACGTCTGCCGAGTTGGAAGATTAAAACCAAAATGACATACAGACAGATTCTGCAATTTGCAGAAACTCACATTCAGACAGATTCTGCAATTTGCAGAAACTCACACTCAGTCTCACATCCATTTTGAAAGGGCTGCAGCCTGGCAGCGGCTGAGTCACGTGACCCTGTGGCTGGGCCTCTGACATCACAATGGGTGATGACGCGATCAGCTCGAGCGGGAAACCGTTAAATTCAAATAACGTCCACTATCAATCCGGGTCTTGTTTCCCGCAGTAACTCCAGCTGTTTGTTTCCGGATGAACTGAACCGATTCCTCCACAGCCTGAAACAGATTAAAGATTAAACAGGAAATAAACAGATTGAACATCACTGTAAATAACCGCGAGACTGGGGTTAATATTTCAATAATAATTACAGACAAATATTACCCACAGTGACTGAATCCCATTGATATTTTATTTATTACATTAAACATTAACACAAACACTCACCGGATCCGCTCCAGACTCCGGCAGGTCAGTATGAGGCGGCGGAGAGCGGGGACAGATCGGTCTGTGAAGGAGTTCATTCTCAGGTCCAGATCCGTCAGTGAGCGGTTTGTACTGAGAGCGGAGGCGAGATCCCCGGCACAAGAATCTGTGAGACCGACATAACCCAGCCTGGGGATCAGAGAGAGAAATAACAGGAATCAGAGTCAATCCCCAGAGTTTATTAATAACACTATTACTGATACTAATAATAATGTTCAGTGTCAGACATCCAGTTAATATAAACACAATCTCACTCAGTCCGGTACTTACCCCAGTGTCTTTATTTTACAGTCCGGGTTCCTCAGAGCCGCAGACACTAGTTTCACTCCTGAATCTCCCAGTTTATTGCCGCCCAGGTTCAGATCCGTCAGTGAGCGGTTTGTACTGAGAGCGGAGACGAGATCCCCGGCACAAGAATCTGTGAGACCGACAGCCCGTAGACTGGGGATCAGAGAGAGAAATAACAGGAATCAGAGTCAATCCCCAGAGTTTATTAATAACACTGTTACTGATACTAATAATAATGTTCAGTGTCAGACATCCAGTTATTATAAACACAATCTCACTCAGTCTGGTACTTACCCCAGTTTCTGTATTTTACAGTCCGGGTTCCTCAGAGCCGCAGACACTAGTTTCACTCCTGAATCTCCCAGTTTATTGTCGTTCAGACTAAACACAAACAGAGAGAAACAAACTGAATCAAAGCCCGGATCTGATAAAATTTTCTCTCTCGGATATTACAGCAATCACTGAAAATACATCAGGGCATTAATTACCCAGTTTCCCCCTGCGATTTCCCCCATGGGCTGGTCGGGTGGGGCCAGGGACGGTAGCGTGCCGGGCCGGGGGGGCAGGTCGGGTGGAGTCGGTGGCGGGTCGGGTGGTGCTGGGGGCGGTGGCGGGTCAGCTGGGGCCGGGGGCGGGGCGGGGTCGGGTCGGGTGGGGCCGGGTCGGGGTCGGGTCGGGTGGGGCCGGGTCGGGGTCGGGTCGGGTGGGGTGGGGTCGGGCCGGGTCGGGTCGGGTGGGGTCGGGTCGGGGTCGGTCGGGTCGGGGTCGGTCGGGGTCGGGTCGGGTGGGGTGGGGTCGGGCCGGGTCGGGTCGGGTGGGGTCGGGGTCAGTGGTGGGTCGTGGCCTCGCTCTGGAGAATTGGGGGAAGCGGGTTTGATGACCTCATTTGATGACGCACACATTGAGGTTGCCCATTGTGATGTCAGTGTTCTACAGTATTGAGGTTCTACAAACACTGACAACATCGGCACAGAGGAGCTCGGCTGCACCCAGGCTCTCCCAGAACTCCCTCTATATGGTTATGGAGGGAGCCACAGCACGCAGGGAGGTTCTCTTCACTTCCAACGGGCGGAATAGACCAACACAGCCTGCTTGCACATTGCACAGTGAGGCTCAAGCAGGGATGTAGTCGGGAGGATCAGGCTGCAGTGGTACAAACCTTTCAATTATCTCAGTAGATCACAAAACGTTACTGCAAAGCCACACTCAACCTCATTCTGCTGTGTCACTGATCATATCCCCATCACTCTGCCTTCCCTACTCTACTCCTGCACATTCTTACTCACAACTTACCTTGCACCTCCACCCATCCCACTCTCTCTAAATTATCACATGTCCATCTCACTAGCCACCCCACACACTCACCCTCGTCCTACTCCAATCATACCAAATAACAACACACAAGGGTAGGCAATTGTGTGTTTTAGCCAATGTTCATGTGAAGCTTCTGTTAATTCTTTTTATTAGTTTATGGATCTGGGTGTCGCTGGCAATGCCAGCATTTATTGCCCATATCTAGTTGACCTTGAGAAGGTGGTGGTGAGCCACCTTCTTGAAGTGCTGCCGTCTGTGTGGTGATGGTACTCCCACAGTGCTGTTAGGTAGGGAGTTCCAGGAATTTGACAAAGTGACGATGAAGGAACGGCGATATACTTCTAAGTCAGGATGGTGTGTGATTTGGAGGGGAACTTGCAGGTGGTGGTGTTCCTATGCTGCTGCTGCCCTTGTACTTCTAGGTGGAAGAGGTCACAGGTTTGGGAGGTGCTGCCGTAGAAGCCTTGTCGAGTTGCTGCAGTGCGTCATGTAGATGGTGCACACTGCAGCCAAGTTGCGCCGGTGGTGGAGGGATTGAATGATTAATGTGGTGGATGTGGTGCCAATCAAGCGGGCTGCTTGGTCCTGTGATGTTGGGGACCTCAGGAGTAGGCCGATATGGATCATCCACTCGGCACTTCTGGCTGAAGATGGTTGCAAACGCTTCAGCCTTGTCTTTTGCACTGTCGTGCTGAGCTCCACCATCATTGAGGATGGGGATATTCATGGAGCCATCTACTCCCGTTAGTTGTTTAATGATCCACGACCATTCACGTCTGCATGTGGCAGAACTTCAGACCTTAAATCTGATCCGTTGATGGTGGGATCGCTTAGCTCTGTCTATAGCACGCTGCTTCTGCTTTTTGTATGCATGTAGTCCTGTGTTGCAGCTTCCCCAGGTTGGCACCTCCTTTTTAGGTACGCCTGGTCCTGCTCTTGGCATGCTCTTCTACACTCGCTGTTGAACCAGGGTTGGTCCGCTGGCAATGTTAGAGTGAGGGATATGAGGTTACAGAGTTTGGCGGAATACAATTCTGCTGCTGCCCCACAGCACCTCATGGATGCCCAGTTTTGAGCTGCTAGATCTGTTCTGAATCTATCTCATTTAGCACGGAGGTAGTGCCACACAACACGATGGAGGGTGTCCTCAGTGTGAAGATGCCTTCGTCTCCACAATGACTGTGCGGTGGTCACTGCTGCCACAGACAGATGCATCTGCGACAGGTAGATTGGTGAGGACGAGGTCAAGTATGTTTTACCCTCACCACCTGTCGCAGGCTGCCCGGCTGTTATATCCTTCAGGACTTGGCCAGCAGTGGTGCTACCGAGCCACTGTTGGTGGTGGACATTGAAGTCCCCCACCCGGATTACATTCTGTGCCCTTGCTACTTCCAAGTGGTGTTCAACATGGAGGAGTACTGATTCATCCGCTGAGGGAGGGCGGTAGGTGGTAATCAGCAGGAGGTTTCCTTGCCCATGTTTGACGTGAAGTCATGAGACTTCATGGGGTCCGGAGTCAATGTTGAGGACTCCCAGGGACACTCCTTCCCGACTGTATACCACTGTGCCACCATCCCTGGTGTGTTTGTTCTGCAGGTGGGACAAGACATAACCAGGGAATGTGATGGAGAAATTCGGGACATTGGCTGAAAGGTATGATTCTGTCAGGCTGTTGCTTGACTAATCTATGCGACAGCTCTCCCAATTTTGGCAGAAGTCCCCAGATGTTGGTGAGGAGGACTTTGCAGGGTTGACTGGGCTGGGTGCGCTGTTGCCCTGTCCGTAGCCGGTGCCGAATGGTCATTTTGTTTCATAGCTGTTACTTACTAGGCCATTTCAGAGGGCAGTTAACAGTCAACCACATTGCTGTGGGTTTGGAGTTACTAGCCCAGTGACATTACCACTACGCTACCGTTCCCTAATGGGGTGTCAGACATTGAAATATTTATTTTCAAATCTTTCCATTTTTCAAAAGATTTGTCTGCACCTTTGGATGTGGCTTAGTGAGTTACAGTGAATGGTGAGACATAACGGAACTCCCCGCAATGCTGATGAGTGTGACAGGAATAGTTTGGGCATTATCGGGATGCTTTGTGTTGTTGTTGTCGGCTGGTGCCAACCTGGCGCATCATTTGTCGTCCAGGGCGTGGAGGGTCAAGTCAAGACAACTTGGCCAGGGTGAGGCCATCTCTGGCGACCCGGTCAGCAATGTGGTCGGGTGTTGAAGCCCTCTGTGCTGTGCAGCATCAGGAGTTGCGGAACAGGTTGGTGTTGTTGTTGGTGCTGCTGGTGTGCCTGGTACTGCAGGTGTTGGGGCTGATCGTGGTGGGATTCTGAGGGCCCAAGGTGAGACAGTATAAACCATACCCATGCTGATGTCATACATGGCAGGTGAACTTGAGATGTCAGAAGCGATCTGTCAATGGTAAGAGAGGTTGTTCCAATGAGGGGACACTGGATAGAGAGTTTGCTCCAAACACTTGCAACCTGCATAAAGCTCAATCCTTCTTCCAAATGCAGTAAGCAACAGCGTCTGTGCTAGGAAAGTGAACAGCTGTGAGATGGGAGCTTTTATAGCACATTTCCAGCTGTCAAGTAATGAAATGATTCCATGGCCTTTCAACTCCCGCCCTGCTTACCTGACGTGATCCCCGCGCAGCCTGGACCACGTGGGCGACCTGGTAAACTCTGAAGGTGAGCTGAAAATAGTTGTTAATCCTTTGTTAACAAGGTCATAATGACCTGAATTGCCTCGCCTGCCGCTACGTGTTCGGTCTGGGAAGCGCCGACAGACCCGACATTTGGGAAAGGCGCGTGGCGGCGGGTTGACAGCGGGGGACTGACCTGCTGGGGAAAAATCCATTTTCCCATTTGACCCGCCACTGATCGCGGCCGCTGACCCTGCGAAATACCCCATTTACTGGGAATGTATGTCACTCTGTCCAACTGCCCATATATTCAGGGACTGTCCGTAAATGTATTTATTAAATAATGTGCTAACTGTATGAAGCCTTTAAATGTCCCGGTCTCATTCCCTGATGATCAGAATTACCCTCCTGGAGCTCAGTGACAGGCCTCGTCATGTTTGGAAAAACTTGCCTCATTTCTGCTGCTCCTTAATTCCCGGATTTTATGGGAATGGGGCGATTTTCCCCAGAATTAAATGATAAAGCGGTGATACACTGTACTTTATACTCTGTGCATTATATTAATCTGTAGAATATCTCGGAGTGAGTTATATTGTGAAACGCTAACTGCTGCTGTAAAATCAGTCCCCCAGGATTTTATATAACACGGAGAATTTATTCTGGAATAGAAACAGGAAATGCTGGAAATACCCAGCAGGTCAGGCAGCATCTATAGAGAGAGAAACAGAGTTAATGTTTCAGGACGAGGACCCTTCGTCAGAACTGGAAAAAGTTACAGATGTAACAGATTTTTAAGCAAGTGTCGGGGCCGGGAAAGGTGGGGGGAGCGGAGGAAAGAACAAAAGGGAAGGTCTGTGATAGGGTGGAAGATAGGAGAGATTAAAAGACAAAAGGGATGATGGTGCAAACAAAAGGAGCTGGTAATGGGAATGTTAAAAATCAAAAGATGAATCTAGATGAGGTGCGAATGTCAATGGCAAAGTCATCAACAGCTGTCATGCGAGAGAGAAAAAGGCAAAAGGAAAAACAATAATGAAAAAACACAGTAGGGGCCGAGTTTATATTCTGAAATTGTTAAACTCGATGTTGAGTCCAGAAGGCGATAAATTTCCTAATTGAAAGATGAGGTGCTGTTGCTCGATCTTATGTTGTACTTTGTTGGAAGAGTGTAAGAGGTGGAGAACAGAGAGATCAGAGTGGGAGTGGAGCAGAGAATTAAAGCGATAGGCGACCTGAAGCTCGGTGTCACACTTACGGACTGAACGGAGGTGTTCCACAAAGCGGTCACCCAATCTGCGTTTGGTCTCCCAGAGGAGACCGCATCGTGAGCAGCGAATAGAGTATACTAAATTGCAAGAAGTACAAGAACATCGCTGTTTACCTGGACGGAGTTTTTGGGGCCCTGGACAGTGGGAAGGGAAGAGGTAAAAGGGCAGGTGCAGCATCTGCTGCACTAGCACGGGAAGGTGCCAGTGGGAAGGAGAAGGGGTGTTGGGGTGATAGAGGAGTGGACCAGGGTGTCGTGCAGGGAGCGGTCCCTTCGGAATGCTGAAAGGGGAGGTGAGGGGAAGATGTGTTTGGTGGTGGGATCACGCTGGAGGTGGCGGAAATGGCGGAGGATGATCCGTTGAATGCGGAGGCTGGTGGGGTGAAAGGTGAGGACAAGGGGAACGCTATCGTGGTTCAGGGAGGGAGGGGAAGGGGTGAGAGCAGAAGTGCGGGAAATAGAACGGACACGGTCAAGAGCCGTGTCACCACGGTAGAGGGTAATCCTCGATTGAGGAAAAAGGAAGACATGTCGGAAGCACTAGTATGGAACGTGGCATTGTCAGAGCAGATGCGGCAGAGACAGAAAAACTGGCTGAATGGAGCAGCGTCCTTACAGGAAGCGGGGTGGGAGGAAGTGTATTCCAGGTAGCTGTGGGAGTCAGAGGGCTTATAGTGAATGTTTGTCAATAGCAGCAATAGAGTTTATTCTGTCCCGTTACAAGTTTGAAATGTCCCTGTGTTCCTAGTTTATAGGGGAGGGGAGTCTCTCACTCTATTCCCATTAAACTGGCTCTACATGTATTTCAGGTGTAACTGGCCCGACAGGTTTTGGGGAATTTTCGGATGCACCCTCCCCGAGCGGGGCCTCACACAAAGGGGACGGATTATGGGGAATTCCCGGGTTCACTACCCCCGGTTTACCCAGGAGCCGCCCGCTGTGTGCGAGGCCCCACCGCTGGCCGGTGTGTGTCTGTACTCCGGTTAGATTGGAACCTTTTCACCGGCAGGTTTAAGATCCTGAATATCAATCTTTACTCAATGTTCAGGACTGTGAATAATTGTAAACATTTACAGCTGAAAGAATTCCCGATTCCCCAATATTCCCAATCCAGGAAACTACCCCCTCGACAGAACACTCTCTGCACGGTATTGGAGTAAATATCGAACTGTTAGTGATTTAAACTCGGGTTCCAGTCCTGTTTCTAGTTGAAATGGTGGATATGGAAAACATTTTAAATTAATTTTATCTTTACTGCCGGATTATATTTCATGTTTACATTCCTCTGTTCACTCTTATTAAATATGATTTATTTTAATTAAATTATCAGACTCTCAGTGACCTGTATTTGCTGATCCGATAAAGATTGTAAAATCCCTACTTGTTCACAAGAATCCATTTTAGATTCTCCAGTCCTGAGGGAATTACTGACCGATCCTCTTATTATTGGTCTTACTTGTGTTGAATCTGCTTCTCCCTGGTTAACTGAACTGTTTGTTCCCTACATTACGGAGCAACAACACAATCCCTGACTGTTCTACAATTCGCCCAACAGTTAGAGACAAATAAACAGTTACCTCAACACCATGCATTTGTGCAGTTCGGGTCCCAGCCGCTGGAGTCCCTCACACTGAATGGAGCAGCCTCCAAGATCGAGGTATTTTATTTTATCACAGAATCCAATGACGTGAGACAGGACCGCACAGTCAATCGGGGTCAATGTCAATCCATGAAATGTAAGTGATTCCACAGATCCCACTGTGTTCCGAGCCAGTGCTTTATTCTGAGACTCAAACAGGTAGTGGAGTGTGTTCAGGAGGTTCCTTTTCCCAGTTTTACTCTCTGTGTTTCCAATCTGTCCTTCAACCTTCTCCATCACCCAGTCAATCACTCGGCAGGTGGTTTGATGAAGAAATGGTCCCAGAAACTCCTCCAGGTGCCGAGCTGCCTGTGGGGAGGAGAGACCAGCAACAAAACGGAGAAATATCTCAAATCGCCCATCTTCCTTGCTGTGGGCTTCTCTGAGGAGTTTCAGGATGTCTCCGGGATCTGGAGTCAGGAATTGTGCGAGTGCGGCTACAAACTCTTGGATGGTGAGGTGCGGGAATGTGTAGACCACGCTCTGGACAGAATCATCTCTCTCCAAAAGTTCCATTATGAACCCAGACAGGAACTGGGAAGGTGGCAGATTGTACTTGATCAAATCTTCATTTCTAAACACAATCTTCTTCTCGGAGACTCCTGTGAAGGCCATCTCACCAAGCTTCAGTAACACATCACGGGGGCTTTCAATCTCTCGGCCATGGTTTTTCAGAATGTTGTAAATATAGTAGGAATATAGTTGTGTGATGGTCTTGGGAACTCGCTGCTGATTCCTGTCTCTTTGTGTAAAGAAGGGACCCAGTGACAGACCGAGGATCCAGCAGTAGGAAGGGTTGTAGCACATGGTATACAGGATCTCGTTCTCCTCCACGTGTTTGAAAACAGCTGCTGCCACCGCCTGATCTTCAAAAAACTTGTTGAAATATTCCTTCCGTTCTTCACCAACAAATCCCAGGATTTCAGCCCAGACACTGATCTCAGCCTTTTCCAATAAATGTAATGCAGTGGGGCGGCTGGTCACTAGCACTGCACATCCTGGGAGCAGCTTGTGCTGTATTAAACTGTACACGATGTCAGATACTTCACACCAGTCTTCAGGATCTGTGCACATGTGCTGAGGTTCTGTATTTCTCCGATTTTCAGCAAAATCGATCCCGTCCTTGAATTCATCCAAACCATCGAATATAAACAGCAATCCCTCTGGGTTCTTCCAGAGCTCTCCCAGAATATTCCCAAAGTAAGGATACAGATCCAGTATCAGATTCCTCAGGTTTATTCGAAAGTTAATAGCGTTCAAATCCCGGAATTTAAAGCTGAAAACAAATTGAAAGTGTGGGTATATTTTCCCAGTGGCCCAGTCATGAACAATCTTTTGTGCCATTGTTGTTTTTCCAATCCCCGGGACTCCGCTCACTGCTGCTGAACTCCCAGACTTGGATCGCCGGAAGTTGCTCTTTATGTTCTGGAACAAACCTCCTCTCTGGGAAAAACAGTTCTGGAACAATTGATCAGTTCGGATTTTTTCCAGCTCTCTCCGGAGATGTTTCTTCCTCCACGCTTCATGGTCTCGGCCTCTTGCCAGCAGTTCATGTTCTAGAAGTGTCCGATCTCGAACAGTAGAAATGACCGTTAGCTCAGCGTATCGATCAACCAGCTGGAAAATCTTAACCTTCTCCTTTATTAGAATAGTGTTCACTCTCAGTGTTTCAGATTGTTCCCGGAGTGTGTCCCTGTGTTTCTGCTGTACATCTTCAATTAGATCAGAGAGAAAGTGGTTCTCAGTATTATTTGTATTGACAAAAAACAACATCTCAATACCATTTCACTATTCAGTAAAATATTGTAAGATTTAATTGGCAGTTTCGATAGAGCTGCGTGTAGAAACTAAAACTCAGTTAGTAGCTGAGAACTGTTTCAAATCCTCAATTGATTCTAATATTTACTGGGAAATAGAGCACTGGATATCAGTGGGATATGGACAGAGAGCGAATGGTCAACTGCACCACTGTTATTATATCAGACCTTGGCCAGGTTATCTGGGGCATTGGGTGAGTTGTGTCTGGGACAGAATGTGAATGGTCAAGTGTCCCATTGTTACTGTATCAGACCTTGAGCAGGTTATCCGGGGCATTGTGTGAATTGGGACTGGGACAGACCGTGAATGGTCAAGTGTCCCACTGTTATTTTTCAGACCTTGGGCAGGTTATCTGCGGCATTGTGTGAATTGCGAGTGGGACAGAATGTGAATGGTCAAGTGTCCCACTGTTACTGTATCAGACCTTGGGCAGGTTATCTGGGGCATTGTGTGAATTGGGAGTGGGACAGACTGTGAATGGTCAAGTGTCCCACTGTTACTGTATCAGACCTTGGGCAGGTTATCTGGGGCATTGTGTGAATTGGGAGTGGGACAGACTGTGAATGGTCAAGTGTCCCACTCTTATTGTATCAGACAATGTGCAGGTTATATGGGGCATTGTGTGAATTGGGAGTGTGACTGACTGTGAATGGTCAATGTCCCACTGTAACTGTATCAGACCTTTGGCAGGTTTTCTGGGGCATTGTGTGAATTGGGAGTGGGACAGACTGTGAATGGTCAAGTGTCCCACTCTTACTGTATCAGACCTTTGGCAGGTTTTCTGGGGCATTGTGTGAATTGGGAGTGGGACAGACTGTGAATGGTCAAGTGTCCCACTGTTATTATATCAGACCTTGTGCAGGTTATTTGGGGCATTGTGTGAATTGGGAGTGGGACAGAGTGTGATTGGTCAATTGTCCCAATGTTACTATATCAGACCTTGGGCAGGTTATCTGGGTCATTGTTAGAATTGGGAGTGGATCAGATTGGGAATGGTCAAGTGTCCCACTGTTATTGTATCAGACCTTGGGCAGGTTTTCCGCGGCATTGTGTGAATTGGGAGTGGGACAGAATGTGAATGGTCAAGGGTCCCACTGTTACTGTATCAGACCTTGGGCAGGTTTTCCGCGGCATTGTGTTAATTGGGAGTGGGACAGACTGTGAATGGTCAAGTGTCGCACTGTTACTGTATCAGACCTTGGGCAGGTTATCTGGGGCATTGTATGAATTGGGAGTGGGACAGACTGTGAATGGTCAAGTGTCTCACTGTTACTGTATCAGACCTTGGGCAGGTTATCTGGGGCATTGTATGAATTGGGAGTGGGACAGACTGTGAATGGTCAAGTGTCCCACTGTTACTGTATCAGACCTTGGGCAGGTTATCTGGGGCATTGTATGAATTGGGAGTGGGACAGACTGTGAATGGTCAAGTGTCTCACTGTTACTGTATCAGACCATGTGCAGGTTATATGGGGCATTGTGTGAATTGGGAGTGGGACAGAGTGTGAATGGTCAATTGTCCCAATGTTACTATATCAGACCTTGGTCAGGTTATCTGGGTCGTTGTGTGAATTGGGAGTGGATCAGATTGTGAATGGTCAAGTATCCCACTGTTATTGTATCAGATCTTGGGCAGGTTATCTGCCGCATTGTGTGAATTGGGAGTGGGACAGACTGTGAATGGTCAAGTGTCCCATTGTTACTGTATCAGACCTTGGGCAGGTTGTCTGGGGCATTGTGTGAATTGGGAGTGGGACAGAATGTAAATGGTCAAGTGTCGCACTGTTACTGTATCAGACATTTGGCAGGTTTTCTGCGGCATTGTGTGAATTGCGAGTGGGACAGACTGTGAATGGTCAAGTGTCCCATTGTTACTGTATCAGACCTTGGGCAGGTTATCAGGGGCATTGTGTGAATTGGGAGTGGGACAGGCTGTGAATGTTCAAGTGTCCCATTGTTACTGTATCAGATCTTGAGCAGGTAATCTGGGGCATTGTGTGAATTGAAATTGGGACAGAATGTGATTGATCAAATGTCCCAATGTTACTGTATTAGATCTTGTGCAGGTTATCTGGGGCAATTTGCGAATTGCGAGTGGGACAGTCTGTGAATGGATGGAGGTTCCACTCGGCGTTCTACTTATTCGTTCGACTATTCTTTGCGCTAATTTCACGAACATTATGGAGATAAACAATAACTTCCTAGTCACCCTGAACATTGTACATTTCTCACATTTCTACACGGATTAATTTCTACTGTGTGAACATCAGTACATTTTCTCAGATCGGAAATACCAATTTCCGACATCTTATTTTGTGCTGATAAGCGATAACATTTTGCTATTACGCATGTCTCCATCTCTTTCCCTACAATTTATGCTGGGACAGAATTCTAGGGGTCCAGGAAACCCTGAATATGTAGCTCAATGAAATATAAGATCCCAGAGATTCTGCGTGGCACATAGGGGGTTTGTATTACGATTTGCTGTATATTGGAATAGTAGCTGAAGTGTATGATGTTTTACAGTGTATCAGGATCGTGCCAGGTGTGTATGGGGTTTCACAGTGTATCTGGATCCTGCCAGGTGTGTATGATGTTTTACAGTGTATCAGGATCCTGCCAGGTGTGTATGGGGTTTCAGAGTGTATCAGGATCCTGCCAGGTGTGTAAGGGCTTTCACAGTGTTTCAGGATCCTGCCTGTTGTGTATGGGGTTTCACAGTGTTTCAGGATCATGCCTGGTGTGTATGGGGTTTTACAGTGTGTCAGGATCCTGCCAGGTGTGTATGGAGTTTCAGAGTGTATCAGCATCCTGCCAGGTGTGTAAGGGCTTTCACAGTGTTTCAGGATCCTGCCTGTTGTGTATGGGGTTTCACAGTGTATCAGGATCCTGCCAGGTGTGTATGGGGTTTCACAGTGTATCAGGATCCTGCCAGGTGTGTATTGGGTTTCACAGTTTATCAGGATCCTGCCAGGTGTGTATGGGGTTTCACAGTGTATCAGGATCCTGCCAGGTGTGTATGCGGTTTCACAGTGTATCGGGATCCTGTCAGGTGTGTGTGGGTTTTCACAGTGTTTCAGGATCCTTCCAGATGTGTATGGGGTTTCACAGTGTATCAGGATCCTGCCAGGTGTGTATGGGTTTTCACAGTGTATCAGGATCCTGCCAGCTGTGTATGGGTTTTCACAGTGTATCAGGATCCTGCTCGATGTGTATGGGGTTTCACAGTGTATCAGGATCCTGCCAGGTGTGTATGGGTTTTCACCGTGTATCAGGATCCTGCCAGCTGTGTATAGGGTTTCACAGTGAATCAGGATCCTGCCAGGTGTGTATGGGGTTTCACAGTGTGTCAGGCTCCTGCCAGGTGTGTATTGGATTTCAAAGTGTATCAAGATCCTGCCAGGTGTGTATTGGATTTCACAGTGTATCAGGATCCTGCCAGGTGTGTATGGGGTGTCACAGTGTAACCGGATCCTGCCAGGTGTGTATGGGGTTTCACAGTTTATCAGGATCCTGCCAGGTGTGTATTGGATTTCACAGTGTATCAGGATCCTGCCAGGTGTGTATGGGATTTCACAGTGTATCAGGATCCTGCCAGGTGTGTATGGGGTTTCACAGTGTATCGGGATCCTGCCAGGTGTGCATTGTTTTTCAATAATGAAATGGATCAGCAGATGGATTTAGTGAAATGATGCCAGGTCCGCATATTTACAGGAAACTTCAGAAATAGTCTGATTTTAAATTGAATCTGTACATGATAGCTTTGGATTGATGATAAATCTAAATGATGTCCAAACTATTTTTCCAGGCTTTGAACTTTTGATTCTCAAATTCTGAAACCTTTAAATAAACGGCTACAGCCAATCATTCTGATTCTCAGATGCGAAATAAAGGTATTCAAATCTCCCCGTCTTCCCTTACCTTTCAGGTGACTGGGTACTTCGGATAAACCTCGTCCGATGTTCATGTAATCAAATGGATCAGAACCTGTTTAAATCAATTAGCATTCATTAAATCAGCTCTGTGTAATATTATTGCAAATCATGCTTTGTTTGAATGTGAAATTGAATGCAGTGTCTGAGTTTACCGTACCAAGTTCCTGCATTTCTTTCAGTATTTTGTCCAGCTTTGGTACCCCATGGCGCATTTTCACAAAAGATTCCCACATCACCCTTCGGGCCTGAGAGCCTTTCTCCATCACCAGATTTAGGAGAAGTTTGGAACTGTCCACCCTGTTTCCCTTCTCCGCGAGATCAGTGATTTTCTGTAAAGCATAGTAATGAATGTATTGATGAGTGTACTGAAAGATAAACACTGAGTATGAGAAGGAAAGGATCTGTTCAGTGCTGGGATCTCCCAGTTGGTTTGTACAGAGGAAGCAGTCACTGGGCCGGGAACCGATCCTTTCTGAACACGGGCTAAATATTCCGTAAGCTTCTTGATTCCGTCATTAATCGCAAAGAAATTGAATGAAATATAGTTCTCGGAGAGTGAGGAGTCACTGAGAATCTGCAGCAGTTATAATCTGATTAGTTTTCTCTGTCATTCAGTATCCAACATGTCATCGGATTACTGATTGACGATATGATACACTCATGTCTCACATTTTATCCTGCTTTCATACTTTGTGATTTACTGAGAAAGAAAAGAGCAGCGAGTCAGAACTTCATTTGCAGGAAAGGAACGATTCTGAAGTGAGAGAATCAGCTGGAAAACTGCCTGAGAAATTACGCCGACTAATCGAAATAATCACTGTTGTTGTATAGTTCCGGAGAATTGACCCATTGACCTGAAAGGAGTCGGCAGCAAAGAGAAGGCAGAGGATAAAGTGCGCGGGAGGCCGAGGACAGCGTACATGAAAAGAGTCGGCAGCCCCGGAGAAGGCAGAGGATAAAGAGCGCGGGAGGCCGAGGACAGCGGACCTGAAAGGAGTCGGCAGCCCCGGAGAAGGGAGAGGATAAAGAGCGCGGGAGGCCGAGGACAGCGGACCTGAAAGGAGTCGGCAGCCCCGGTGAAGGCAGAGGATAAAGAGCGCGGGAGGCCGAGGACAGCGGCCCTGAAAGGAGTCGGCAGCCCCGGAGAAGGCAGAGGATAAAGAGCGCGGGAGGCCGAGGACAGCGGCCCTGAAAGGAGTCGGCAGCCCCGGAGAAGGTAGTGGATAAAGAGCGCGGGAGGCCGAGGACAGCGGCCCTGAAAGGAGTCGGCAGCCCCGGAGAACGCCGAGGATAAAGAGCGCGGGAGGCCGAGGACAGCGGCCCTGAAAGGAGTCGGCAGCCCCGGAGAAGGCAGAGGATAAAGAGCGCGGGAGGCCGAGGACAGCGGACCTGAAAGGAGTCGGCATCCCCGGAGAAGGCAGTGGATAAAGAGCGCGGGAGGTCGAGGACAGCGGCCCTGAAAGGAGCCGGCAGCCCCGGAGAAGGCAGAGGATAAAGAGCGCGGGAGGCCGAGGACAGCGGACCTGAAAGGAGTCGGCAGCCCCGGAGAAGGCAGAGGATAAAGAGCGGGGTAGACCCGGGACAGCGGATCTGAAAGGAGTCGGCAGCCCCGGAGAAGGCAGAGGATAAAGGGAGCGGGAGGCCCGGGTCAGCGGACCTGAATGGATTCGGCAGCCCCGGAGAAGGCCGAGGATAAAGAACGCGGGAGACCCGGGACAGCGGATCTGAATGGAGTCGGCAGCCCCGGTGAAGGCAGAGGATAATTCAAAGCAGCTGAAGGCAGTTAATTAGGGAAACTAGGCCTATAAAAACAGGCTTCACAGTGCGATCTACACTATGTACGGTTTGAACAGAGAGTTGGGTGAGTGAGGAAGTTAGATTGGTGAGGAGTGGAAGGAGGAGCTCCCTTGCTTCGCTTTTGCTTTCCCTAAATTTTCACTCTGTAGGAGTTGGTTCTCACTTTACACCCAGGAAAGAATCCGAGAGCGGGAAGCAGTCAAACAACAACATCTGCAAAACCGCTAAAGTGACGTCAGAACCAGGGAAGGAGCTGATTGGTAAGTAGGACCTAGTGAGTATTTCTACAGTCCCGTCGTTGAAGTAAAAGTAAGGTCTCTAGTTGAGAGTAAGTAGTGTTTAAAATGAAACAAGGTCCCTAGTGTATTTAATATTCTTTAATTTAGAGGATGTATAGGGAGTAAATTAAGGGTAGGACATGGCAGGGCAGCTCTGCAGCGTGGAGTGCTCCTCCTATGCTATGTGGGAAGTTAGGGACACTTTTGGTGTTCAGGGCGAACACATGTGCATGAAGTGTCTCCAGCTGCAGCTACTCGAAATCTGTATTTCGGAGCTGGAGCTACGGCTGGAATCACAGTGCTGCATCCACGAGGCTGACATCTACGTGGATAGCACGTTTAACGAGGTGGTCACACCACAGGTAAAGAGTGCGGAGGCAAAATAGAGTGGTTGACCGCCAGACAGAGTAAAAGACTAGGAAGGTAGTGCAGGAGTCCCCTGGGTCCATCTCCCTCTAGAACAGTTTTTCCGTTTTGGATACTGATGGGAGAGATGGTTTCACCTCTGAATGCAGCAAGAGCCACGTCCTTGGTGCTACGAGTGGCTCAGCTGCACAGGAGGGGAGGAAAAATAGTGGGTGAGCAATAGTGATAGGGGATTATATCTTAAGGGGAACAGATAGACGTTTCGGTGGCCGCAGACTTGACCCCAGGATGGTATGTTGCCTCCCTGGTGCCAGGGTCAAGGATGTCACTGAGCGGCTGCAGGACATTCTGAAGGGGGAGGGTGAACAGCCAGAGGTCGTGGTTCATATCGGTACCGACGACATGGGTAGAAAGAGGGACGAGGTCCTGCAAGCAGAATATAGGGAGCTAGAAAATAAAGTAAAAAGCAGGACCTCCAAGGCAGTAATCTGAGGATTACTCCCAGTGCCACGTGCTAGCGAGAGCAGAAATAGGAGAATAGACCAGATGAATGCATGGCTGGAGAGATGGTGTAGGAAGCAGGAATTTAAATTCCTGAGGCATTGGGACCGATTCTGGGGAAGGTGGGACATGCACAAGCTGGACGGATTAAACCTCGGCAGAACCAGGAGCAGTATCCCCGCAGAGGGGTTTGCTAGTGCTGTTGGGAAGGATTTAAATTAGTTTGTCTGGGGTCTGGGAACCTAAGTGTGGGCCCAGAACGGAGAGAAACAAAGCTGGAAGTGAAAGTTAGAAAAGTTTTCAGGAAAACTAGTAGGCAGCAGAAACAAAGGCCAACAGTAAAGAGTGTCAAAGTGCAGAAAAATATTGAACAGGCAAAGTTGAAGGCACTTTATCTAAATGCACCTAGCGTTCGCAACAAGATGGATGAATTAATGGCACAAATAGCAGTAAATGGGTAAGATGTAATAGCCATTACAGAGACATGGTTGCAGGGTAACCAAAGCTGGGAACTGAATGTTCCAGGGTACTCAACATTTAGGAAGGACAGACAAAAAGGAAAAGGAGGTGGCGTAGCGGTGTTAATAAGGGATGAGATCGGTACAGTACAGATAAATGATCTTGGCTCGGCCGATTCATGATGTACAACTGGAATCAGTTTGGGTGAAGCTAAGAAACAGCAAAGGGCGGAAAACATTGGTGGTAGTTGTGTAAAGGCCACCAAACAGTAGTGGAAATGTAGGGCACAGTATCAATCAAGAAACTGGAAGTGCATATAACAAGGGCAATACGGTAATCATGAAGGACTGTAATCTACAGATTAACTGGGAAAATCCAATTACCACTAATGGTGTGGAGGACGAATTTTTGGAATTCATGCGAGATGGTTTCCTGGATCAGTATGTGGAGGAACCAACCAGGGATAAGGCTATTCTGGATTTGGTACTGTGTAATGAGAAAGGGCTAATCAATAATTTTGTGGTAAAGGGGCCTTTAGGGACAAGTGACTATAATATGATTGAATTTTACATTAAGTCTGAGAGTGATGTAGTCCAATCTGAAACTAAGATCTTCCATCTAAACAAAGGAAACTACAAGGGTATGAGGGTCAAGTTGGCCATGGTAGATTGGGAGACTACACTGAAAGGTATGAAGGGGGACATACAATGGCGAGCATTCAAGGAAATAATGCATAATTTGCAACAAACATATTCCTCTAGGACATAAAAATCAAAAAGGAAAAGTGATACAAACATGGCTAACAAAAAGGAATTAAAGCTTGTATTAAATCAAAGGAGTTAGCTTATAAAGTTGCCAGAAAAAACAATCAACCTGAGGATTGGGATCTTTTTAGAAATCAGCAAAGGGGCACTAAGAAAATGATAAAGAACGATAAAATGGACTATGAGCACAAACTGGCGAAAAATATAAAAATGGATTGTAAAATTCCATATGTATGTGAAAAGGCAAAGACTTGCGCAGGTAAATGTAGGTCCTTTACATTCAGAGACGGGAGAATTTATAATGGGGAATGAGGAAACGGTACGAGAAATTAAATAAATACTTTGTTTCTGTCTTCACGGAGGAAGACACAAAAAACCTCCCAGAAATACGAGAAATCAAAAGGTATGGCGAGAATGAGGAACTTAAAGAAATTATTAGTTAAAAAAAAGTACTAGCAAAGTTAATGGGACTAAAACCCGATAAATCCCAAGGACCGGATGACCTGCATCCTAGAGATTTGAAAGAGGTTGCCATTGGAATAGTGAACGTATTAGTTGTCATCTTCCAAAATTCTATAGATTCTGGAACGGTTCCTGCAGATTGGAGGATAGCAAATTTAACCCCGCTATTGAAAAAAGGAGGGAGAGAGAAAACGGGTAACTACAGATCTGTTAGCCTCACATCAGTAGATGAGAAAATGCTTGAATCTATTATAAAGGATGCAATAACTGGGCACATAGAAACTAATAGCAAGATTGGGCAGAGTCAACATGGATGTATGAAAATGAAATCCTGTTTGACAAACCTATTGGATTTCTTTGATGATGTAACTAGTATGTAGACAAAGGGGAACCGGTAGATGTGGAGTATCTGGATTTTCAGAAGGCGTTCGATAAGGTCACACACAAGAGGGTGGTGAACAAAATTAGGGCACATGGAATTGAGGGTAAAATGCCAGCATGGATTGAGAATTTGTTAAGCGACAGAAAACAAAGAGCAGGGTTAAACGGGGCTTTTTCAGGATGACAGGCTGTGATTAGTGGGGTACCACAAGGATCGGTGCTTGGGCCCCAGCTATTCACAATCGATATCAATGATTTGATGAGGGTACTAAATGTAACATTTCCAAATGTGCTGATGATATTAAGCTAGGTGGCAGTGTCAGTTGTGAAGAGGATGTGAAGAGGCTTCAAGGGGATCTCGACAGTCTCAGTGAGTGGGCGAGAACATAGCAGATGGATTATAATGTGGATAAATGTAAAGTTGTCCACTTTGGTCGAAAAAAACAGAAAGGCAGAGTATTTAATAAATGGTGAAAGATTGGGGAATGCAGATGCTCAAAGGGATCTGGGTGTCCTTGTATATGAGTCAAAAATTGAATGTGCAGGTGCAGCAAGCTATTGGGAAGGCAAATTGTATGCCGGCCTTCATTACAAGAGGATTTGAGTACAGGAGCAAAGAAGTCTTACTCCAATTATATAGGGCCTTGTTGAGACCACACCTGGAGTACTATGTACAATTTTGGTCTCCTTACCTAAGGAAGGATAAACTTGCCATAGATGGAGTGCAGCGTAGGGTCACGAGATTGATTCCTGGGATGGCGGGTCTGTCGTATGAGAAGAGATTGAATAAACAAGACCGGTATTCTCTTGAATTCAGAAGAATGAGAAGGGATCTCATTGAACATACAAAATTATTACAGGAATTGATAGGGTGGATGCCGGGAGAATGTTTCCCTTGATTGGGGAATCTGGAGCCAAGGGCCACAGCCTCAGGATAAAGAGTAGGCCATTCAGGACTGAGATGAGTAGAAATTTCTTCACACAGAGGGTGGTGAATCTTTGGAATTCTCTACCCCAGACGGCTGTGGAGGCTCAGTCATTGGGTATATTCAAAACAGAAGTCGATAGATTTCCGACTAGTAAAGGCATCAAGGCATATGGCGATAGGGCCGGTGAATGGAGTTGAGGCAGAAGATCAGCCATGATCTCATTCAATGGCGGGGCAGGCTCGAAGGGCCGAATGGCCTACTCTTGCTCCTATTTCTTATGTTCTTATGTTCTTAAAAATAATGATGAAAAATCTAATCAGTTTCCCCCCCGGTAATTGAAATGTCTGACACCCGTTATTTTGCCCATCCGCTGCCAGTATGAAACTTCGGTAACCGGGAACATATATCCATCAATGTGGTTGGTGTAGTCAGGACTTTCATCATCAAAACTTACATTTATATAACACCTTTAATGCAAAAAAAAAACGTCGAAAGGCACTTCACAGAGGTGCAATCAGACACTAGACAGAGAGATGACGTGGCGTCGAGAACGATAGCCTGTTGGTTATGTTACTGGACGAGTAATCCAGAGACAACGGTTCAAATCCCATCGTGGACGTTTCATGAATTTAAACTCAAATTCAAATTCAGAACATTTCGAAATAAAAAGCTGATATTAATAAAGATTGTCGGAAAACCTAATGTCCTTTCGTCTTGCCTATACATGACTCCAGGCCTTTACCAATGTGATGGCCTCTGAAATGGCCCAGAAAGCCTCTCGAAAGAAAGATACGGAAGAATAAAACCGGGCGGACCGCTAGGCTTCGGCATTGGATTCGGACACGACGAAAGAACGCCCAGCCCAGGCAACCCTGCAAAGCCCTCCTCACTAACACCTGGGGACTGGTGCCAAAGTAGGGAGAAGTGGACCACACATTAGTCAAGCAACTGTGTGACGTAGTGATACTTATAAAATCATATTTATTAGCCAACGTCCCAGGCACCTCCATCAGCATTCATCGGTATTTCCTGTCCCAGTAGGAGGACAGACCCACCAGTGGTGGGGCACAGTGATATACCCTCAGATGTAAGTGTCCTGGGAATCATTAACATTGACTCCAGAGCCTATGAAGTCTCATGGGTTCAGTTCAATCATCGGTAAGGAAACCTTCTGCTGATTACCACTTTCTGCCCTCACTCAGCCGATGAATCAGTACTCTTTCATTTTGAACACAACGTGGAGGAAGCACTAAAGGTGACAAAATGTCCAGAATATACAGCAGGTGTGAGATTTAGTGCCTAGTTCCCCTGCATTTCGATATCAAGAAAGAAATGAATGCACTGGGCACAGCAAATTCTAAAGATCCCGTCAACATTCTAACTGTGTTGTTGAAGATCTGTGCTCTGGAACCATCCACCCCTCTAGTGAAGTTGTTCCAGTACATCTACAGCACTGGAATCTGCCCGACAATGTAGAGAATTGTCCAGGTATGTCCTGTCAACAAAGAGCAGGACAATTCCAACCCGCTCAATTAACGCCCTATCAGCCTGCTCTCAATCATCATCAAAGTGTTGGAAGGAGTTCTCAACACTGCTATCAAGCAGCACTTAATCACAAATAAGTTGCTCACTGAGGCTCAATTTGAGTTCCACCAGGACCAATCGACGCCAAACAAGGACCAAAGAACTGAATTCCAGCTGTGAGGTGACAGTGAATGTGCTTGACATCAAGATGTGTTCGACGTGTATGGCACCGTGGTGTGTGGTTGTTGGAGGCGAATCGTCTCAGCACCAGGACATCACTTCAGTAGTTCCTCGGGACAGAGTCTTCGGACTAACCATTCAACTGCTTCGCCAATTAACTTCCCACCATCATAAAGCCAGGAGTGGGGATGTTCTCTGATGATTGCAGTGTTCAGCTCCATTTTCAATTCGTCAGATAATGAAGTGTTCCATGCTCGCATGCAGCAAGTCCTGGACAAAATCTAGGCTTGAGCGGACAAGTTGCAAGTAACATTCGCGCCCCACTAATGTCAGGCAATGCCCATCTCCCACAAGAGAATCCAACCATGTCCGTTTGACATTCACTGGCATTGCCATCGTCAAATCCCTACCATTGACTAAGCACAAAAAAACTCGTGGCTGCTAGAGCAGGTAAGAGGCTAGGTATTCTGTGGCGAGTGGATCAACACCTGTTCACCCAGGCGCCACTCCTTCACCTATAAGGTACAATTGCGACGTGTGATGGAAAACCCTCCACTCGCCTGGATAGGTGCAGCTGCAAAAACACTCAAGAAGATCCACGCAATCCAGGACAGAGAAATACGCTTCATCGGCAGCCCACCCACCACCTTAAACATCCAATCTCTCCACCAACGCTGCAGTGTGTGCTATTTACAGAAAGAACTGCAGCAGTTCGCCAAGGCTTCTTTGGCAGCACCTCTCAAATCCGCGCCCTCTGCCACCTAGAAGGACAAGCGCAGCATCTGCATGGAAGCACCACCACCTCCAAGTTCCACTTCAAGTAACATATGATCGTGACTGGAACACATATCGCCGTTCCTTCATCGTCAGTGTAAATTAGAGCCAAAACGTACAGCGCCCTCTACAGAGGGAACAGGAGAAGAGACTGTATGTTTCCTTAACCAATCAGCTTGAAGAACACTTACGCAATGTCTGAACCAGGATGTCTTAGTTAGAATATAGAATGCAATGTCAAATCACATGCAGAAAGTGAAATAAAGAGAGGGAAAGAATGATTGGATTCAGAATGCATCTCACTGAAAAATACAAAATTCTTACAGGGCTTCACAGGGTAGATGCAGGGAGGATGCTTCCCCTGGCTGGGGAGTCTGCAACCAGGGGTCACAGTCTTAGAAAAAGGGGCCGGCCACTTAGGACTGTGGAAAGGCGAAATTTATTCACTGAGAGGGTGGTGAATCTTTGGAATTCTCTACCCCAGAGGGCAGTGGAGGCTCACTTGTTGAGTATATTCAAGACAGAGATCGATAGATTTTTGAATCTTAAGGGAATCAAGCGATATGGGGATATTTCCGGAAAGGGGAGATGAGGTAGAATATCAGCCATGATGTAATTGAATGCCGGAGCAGGCTCGAATGGATAAATGGCCTACTCCAGCTAATATTTCTTATCTTCTTATGTTCAGAGAGAGCGAAAAAAGAGACAGAAAGTAAAGATACCAACATTATTGAATTTTTGTTTGCACCGCTCCAACAATAATTAAAATCTGAAAGAATGAGACTCCACACTTGTAACAGGTAATTTTCTGGGCCAGAGAGGTTGTTTGGCATTCGTTGAGACTGATCACACCGTTAAACAAATAATTACACTGGAATAGGCAAGCCCTGACTTTTCCTGGCGTGTTTCCTGTGTATCTATCAGGGAAGTACAGTAATTTTACGCCGTTCCATGCATTTCAATGGGAGCAGCAGGGCAACTAGGACAGGACCTTCCCGATTTTCCTGTTTAACTCCGCATGTGCGGTCGCTGGAAGTTGGTGTCCAGTTTACACTTTAATAACAGTGAGCGCTGTAACCCCCACCGTTATTTCTACCGCAAAATCTGGCCTAGTGCAAAAATATGAAACTATCACTATTTCATCCCCCAGTCACTCACTCCGTGAACAAAATGATGCAGAAACCAAACCATTAAAGTGTACGGACGGTAAATTACAGACTGAGTAATCCCCCTGGGGAGTGACGTTCCACACCAAGAGCACAGGGGCAGGTAATTACAGACTGAGTAATCTCAATTTCCTCATGTTCCCCCCTGTGCAGTGACATTCCACACCAAAAACACAGGGGCAGGTAATTACAGACTGAATAATCTCAATTTCCACATGTTCCCCCCTGGGCAGTGATGTTCCTCACCAAGATCACAGGGGCAGGTAATTAGACTGAATAATCTCAATTTCCTCATGTTCCCCCCTGGGCAGTGACGTTCCTCACCAGGAGCACAGGGGCAGGTAATTACAGACTGAGTAATCTCAATTTCCTCATGTTCCCCCCTGTGCAGTGACATTCCACACCAAAAACACAGGGGCAGGTAATTACAGACTGAATAATCTCAATTTCCACATGTTCCCCCCTGGGCAGTGATGTTCCTCACCAAGATCACAGGGGCAGGTAATTAGACTGAATAAACTCAATTTCCTCATGTTCCCCCCTGGGCAGTGACGTTCCTCACCAGGAGCACAGGGGCAGGTAATTACAGACTGAATAATCTCAATTTCCTCATGTTTCCCCCTGAGGAGAGACGTTCCACACCAAGGGCACAGGGGCAGGTAATTACAGACTGAATAATCTCAATGTCCTCATGTTGCCCCCTGGGCAGTGACGTTCCACACCAAGGGCACAGCGGCAGGAAATTAACCAGTTGTGTACAGGTTTGGACACTCCATTTGTACAATGTAAAAGCAAAGGAAAAATAGGCGTGAAATTGCACTGGGATGTGTGTAGGGATGTGGAGTAAATGTTAGAGACTGCGATTTGAGAATATTGGGCTCATTCCACTAGAGGTGAGTAGATTAAGTGAGGAGTTGCTGCAAGTCTTCAGAATCTGAAGAGTTATGACCAAATAAATAGTTACTGATAATGGCCCAGAAATTGATCTCGCTCTGTTCCCGCGGGGGTAAGGCTTCCCCGCGTTCTCTCACTCTGCGTGCGCTTTTTCAGATCCAGCTCGCTCGAACTTGATGTTCCAGACATCAGCTGGGCAGTGCTTGCGTATCCCACCGGCGTAGTGAATTCGTGCGAGCTGTGGGATCACGTGACTCAGTTAGAGCCAATGGCAGCACACCATCTTCAATTCATAAGTTTCACTACGTGCAGTGAAAGCTATGAATCTTACACCCCCCCAAAAATAACAGCTAAACCTCAATTAAATTAAAAAAATCCATCACATTAATAAAATAAGTATAGTTAAATAAATTAACCATTTTAAATAAAAAATTAAATTTTTGAAAAAAATTTAAATCTTTTAAAAAGTTATAAAAATAAACTTACCTGTCTTTAAAGTCTCTAAAAAAGATATACCTGTTAAAAAAAATTCCAAAAATTACTTAATTCACTACTTACCTTGTTAAAAGTGGGTCTTACTCCTCCTTTTTCCATTTCTAAAATCTACCGTCGTTACCTGCGCGTCCAAAGCACGAAGTGCACAGCGTGCGCGCAGCCAGTAGCGTGCATGTGATGCACCGAGGAACTGCCCCCTTTTCAAAAGACCAAGTGCCGGTTTTCAGCGCATGCGCAGGGCATGCAGAAAACCGGCAATTGGAGAGAGAATACGCGAGAGTACGCAGTGCGTACTCTCGCGTCGCGGGATGAATTTTTGGCCCATTGTCCACAGATTGCCCAGAGGGCACATATTTAGGCGAATTCGAATAATTGGGGTCAAGGTTGATAAATGTTTTTACAAACGAGGTGGTTAGAAAGCATAATTCAATCACAGAATTTTGTGGAAGCAAGTGGACAATTTTTGGTAAAATCTATTTCTATTGCTCCGTGGATAGAAAGAGATGCTTGAGTATGGGGAGTGAAGAGAAGATTGCACCTGGACCAATTGGGATACTAACCATAATGCGGTCAGCACGAGGTTGGGATTAGACTAGGAAGGATATTAACAGTAATGGGTGATGAGCAGGAGTTTGGGATTAAACTAGGTGTGATATTAACGGTAATGGGTAGTGAGCAGGAGGTTGGGATTAGACTAGGTGGGATATTAACGGTAATGGGCAGTGAGCAGGAGGTTGGGATTAGACTAGGTGGGATATTAACGGTAATGGGCAGTGAGCAGGAGATTGGGATTAGACTAGGTGGGATATTAACGGTAATGGGTGATGAGCAGGAGTTTGGGATTAAACTAGGTATGATATTAACGGTAATGGGTAGTGAGCAGGAGGTTGGGATTAGACTAGGTGGGATATTAACGGTAATGGGTAGTGAGCAGGAGGTTGGGATTAGACTAGGTGGGATATTAACGGTAATGGGCAGTGAGCAGGAGGTTGGGATAAGACTAGGTGGGATATTAACAGTAATGGGTAGTGAGCAGCAGGTTGGGATTAGACCAGGTGGGATATTAACGGTAATGGGTAGTGAGCAGGAGGTTGGGATTAGACTATGTGGGATAAAAACAGTAATGGGTAGTGAGCAGGAGGTTGGGATTAGACTAGGTGGGATATTAACGGTAATAGGTAGTGAGCAGGAGGTTGGGATTAGACTGGGTGGGATATTAACGGTAATGGGTAGTGAGCAGGAGGTTGGGATCAGACTAGGTGGGATATTAACGGTAATGGGGAATGAGCAAAAGGTTGGGATTAGACTAGGTGGGATATTTACGGTAATGCGGAATGAGCAGGAGGTTAGGATTAGATTTGGTGGAATATTAACGGTAATGGGTAGTGAGCAGGAGGTTGGGAAGTAAGGACGTTTCTTAGACTATCTACTTTGGTAATTTACTGAAGTGCTGTCCCGTGGAGTGACGCTCCACCACAGGTTCTACCGCCCGGATTGAGTCTCTGCCGAAGTTGGAATTGAACCCCGGTGATGCAGGGGGAGGAAAAACCTGCAGAGCGTCGGGTTTTGAATCCTCATTTTTGGGGGGTTAGTTTTGCTGTTCGAGTCTCATACATTTTAACCATTTTACCATTTTGTTTTTGTTCTTGAAATGCCTCTCATTTACTCCACAGATGATTTTTCTCGTCTCTCAGTTCCTTAATTTACATTAAGTAGTTTCTAGGTCAGTTAACACATGACCTTACCTTTAATCCCTGTCTGTTGTCTCTGGTCTCTCCTTTTCCCAGTCCCACTAAAACTGTTTTCAGTCCACACAAGACTTTTACCCGAACCGTTCCCCTGTCCTTTGTACAGATAGGGACGGATCCGTTGGGTATTTTCACCTCTTCATATCATTGATTCAGATTCACAATATTTTCAGTTTTATCTATTTCTTTCCTATTTGACGAGTTTCTCTTCAGCAACATTCTGTGATTCTGAGATCTGCTATCCTGTCAGTTCTTTGATGTTTAAATAATCCAAACTCATTCTTTGACCCTCCCACTCACCCGATGTTCTTGTCCACTGAAATGCCTCTCGTATGTTAACAACGAGCTGACTCCGTCCACTCCTCCTTCCATTGCCTGTTCCAGTCTGTCCCGGTAGAATTTCGTGAACTTGAACAGCTGGTAATCGTCACACTTTGTCAAGAACTCAGTGATTGTAGGGTTCGGATCTGTGAATACAAATGGAGGAAACTAAACAAATTATCCACTTTCTACCCAGACTGCTACATTTCATCGTATACCAAACGGCTAAAGCTTCCTGTGAGCCATATTATCAAACACCTTCTGATAACCCATATACACTGCATGTACAACATTCCAAAAAGCTGTATAGTCACATCTCAACAAAACTGCATCTCAATATTTTGGGAGATTGGGCACATGACTGGAAAATGATGTTTAGCTTGGATAAGTGCCGTGTTGTGCCTGTGGGCAGTGCGAATGCTCAACATTGTTACACCCTTCATTGCATTAAATAAGGGGGAGAAAGGAAGATCAGGGCATTCTACTGCATACATCTCTAAAGGTACGGGAGCAATGCCGTGAAGCGATAGCTAGAAAAAAGAGGATGTTGGGGTATTCATAGGACAGTTGGGTATAAGATGACCTATTTTGTCCTAGTACAAGACCTTGGTAAATGCCTCACTCGGAATACTGTGTCCAGTTTTGGTCTCCTCACATGGTGGGTGATATTGAGGATTTGAAACTGTTGCAGAGGAGGGACATTAGACTAATTCCCAGTATAAAGCAAATCAGTTATCAAGATAGGCCAAGAATTTGGACTCTAAACTTTAGAGAAGCAAAGACTTAGCAGTGATCTGATTGAGGTTTATAAGATGATGAAGGGAATCGATTGTGTTCCATTTGACAGTTTGTTCCAATTCCATAGCTTACGGAGGGCCAGGGGTCACCATTTTAAGTTGTGAAGGGCCAGATTTAAGTTAGATCTCAGGAGGTGGTTCTTTTCCCAGAGAATAGTCGACTTCTGGAACAGGATACCTTCTCTGGCTGTGGACACTGACTCGGTGAATTCCTTCAGGCGAGAGCTGGACTTTTTCCTGTTTGGTGGGGACATCACCTCTTACAACAGGAGGACACTTCCGGGAATTCAGTGTAAGATTGATCTGCTGGACTAGTTTCAATCGCCTAGATGGGTCGGAGAGGAATTTCCCGTATTTTAATCCCCCAAATTGGCTTGTGTTTTTACCTGTTTTTTTCACCTCACCAATGGTTTTGTTTGGGATAGCTGGAATAAAGTATGACAAAGTATCGCAATTGCCTGGGAAAGTCTGGATGGACCAAAGGGTCTTTACCTGTCCGTCATTTTTCGCAAAATTGTCAAATACGATTTTTCCTAGCTAATCCGTTCCAGCCTCCCCTCATCATCCTCTTTATCGCTAAATGTTCGCTAATTCGACCTGGATTAACAGATTTGAGGAGTTTCTACACAATGGTCTCTGGTTGCCAGGTTGATCCTCTCTCCACATTAGAACAGAATCATCACTTGGGCTTCTTCAGTCCACCTGTATGTTTTTGATATTAAACGTGTGTTGAAATGCTGTGGTCAGTCCCTCCTATCTCCTCTCTGACTTCCTCTAACAGTCTGGGGTGCATTATTTCAGAGCCCAGTGACTTCTCCACCTCGGCTATTTTACTCAGATCCAAACCCTTCTCTACAATGATCTCTAACTGTGGACCCACATCCTCCTCTAGTACATCAACATTCTCACTTCCACCATCATTTTTAGAAAGTAAAGGAAATATTTTGTATCTCCCCAAAATTGCATCCTCCACCACTAGTTTCCCCAGTCCTACCTCTATCTCACCTCCACTGCTCGCTGGCCTGCAAAACCCACTGAGAATTGTGCTATCTCCCTTCCTATTGCTGAACTGTGTACATATGGATTCCATCTTAGCATTGCTCCCTGGAACACCCGGATGTTCTAAACCCCTCCGCCTCTCTCTCTCGCTCTCCTCCTTTCAGACCTTCCTTAAACCTTACCTCTTTGAGCAAGCGTTTGCTCACCTGTCCTAATATCACCTTGTGTGACTCGGTGTCAAATTCTGATTGATAACACTCCTGTGAAGCACCTTGGGATGTTTTACTACATTAAAGGTGCTATATAAACGCAAGTTTGTTCTTGTTGTTCTTGCGTTGTCATAGAACGCTTTATTAATACTGGCGGCCATAAACTTTTACTCTTCCCTCAATATGTTATCACCAGAAACATTTCCCTCTGAATCCTGTGAAAACCAAGGCCCAGTCTTATAGATACTAGATCACATCTCTCACGCTTCTGAATGTTTGGAATGGTTTGTACACTCACACACACAACACTCAATACTAGCTCCAACATTTGGAATCATAGAATCATTGTTGACTCGTCCCAGTTTCTAATAAAAAAAACCAAGTGAACTTGTCTCTATTTCAGATGCTCCTTCCTTTTTCTTGCTAATACCTTTTTCACTATTTCTTAAATCTTCTGTGTCAGCTCCCACATTTTATTAATTCCGCTCTCTAGTCTCAGATCCGCATATTTTTCACTCTCCAGTCACATACCCTGACAAGCTCCCACTGCTCCATTCATCTTTTCTGTAAAACCATTATTGTTGGTCGTTACAGGTCGCAGCCGTCGCTTCCCTTCCAACTGAACTCACTGTAGCGGCCCAAGAACTTGAACACTTCCCTCCTGCTCCAGCCATGCTGCCGCACATATACCAGCCTCATATTTCCCGCCGTAAGCAGTCCAGTGCAAAACAATCCGGAGATCAACAGCTTGAGGCCTGGTTTCTTAGTTTAGTGCCTCAGTATTAATAGTCCCTCTATAAACGTATTTCTATCCGTGTTACTGGCTCCGACCATGGCTATTTTCTGCTCTCCTTTCCTTCCTGGGGTGGTCCAACCCGGTCAAGGATGTTCTTCCCTCTGGCACCAGGGAGGTAACTTACTATTCAGGACCTGCTCAGGGCTGCAGAAGAGGTGGTTTATTCCCCCGACTATACAATCTGCCACCAGTACCGCTCTCCTATTCCTGTGCCCCACTTGCCTCTCACTCTCGCCCCGCTGGGTGGCCTCCTGCTCACTGGTGCCATACTGTTTGTTCAAGAAGACGATCCTCTGAGTCACTGTCTCTATCCACCTTACAGTCTCCAACACCAGGTATCTGTTGGACAGTTCCAGTACTCAAGGGCTTCCTCCACCTGTGACTGCACTGTCCCTCTAGATGGTCACTCAAACCCCTCTTTATACTCTGCCCCTGTCCTGTTCCCTCTTCCTGTGTGAGCTGCAGGTTCATGCAGAAGATGTGGACCTTTTGTCAGGACACAAATTGTATTTTAACGAGTTTTCTGAGCCTACCTGTGTCCATTCTCATTCTTTTTGAAGATGTTGGATCTTCTCCCCTGTCTGGACCTTCAGCCATGGTTGTGACAGGCGTTCCCAGGCTCTGATGCTCTGCAACAAATATAATGGCCCAGAAATTGATCTCGCTCTGTTCCCGCGGGGGTAAGGCTTCCCCGCGCTCTCTCACTCCACTTGTGCTTTTTCAGATCCAGCTCGCACGAACTTGATGTTCCAGGCATCAGCTGGGCAGTGCTTGCGTATCCCACCGGCGTAGTGAATTCGTGCGAGCTGTGGGATCACGTGACTCAGTTAGAGCCAATGGCAGCACACCATCTTCCATTCATAAGTTTCACATACGTGCTGTAAAATCTATGAATCTTACACCCCCCAAAAATAACAGCTAAACCTCAATTAAATTAAAAAAAAAACAATCACATTAATAAAATAAGTATAGTTAAATAAATTAACCATTTTAAATAAAAAATTAAATTTTTGAAAAATTTAAAATCTTTTAAAAAGTTATAAAAATAAACTTACCTGTCTTTAAAGTCTCTAAAAAAGATATACCTGTTAAAAAAAATTCAAAAAAATACTTAATTCACTACTTACCTTGTTAAAAGTGGGTCTTACTCCTTTTTCCATTTCTAAAATCTTCCGTCCTTACCTGCGCGTCCAAAGCACGAAGTGCACAGCGTGCGCGCAGCCTGTAGCGCGCACGCGATGCACCGAGGAACCGCCCCCTTTTCAAAAGACCAAGTGCCGCTTTTCAGCGCATGCGCAGGGCATGCAGAAAACCGGCAATTGGAGAGAGAATACGCGAGAGTACGCAGTGCGTACTCTCGCGCAGCGGGATGAATTTTGGCCCAATATTAATAGGAGCGTTCGAGGGAAATATTAAAATGAGAAGGATAACGTTGCCTTGTTAAACATGATATGAAGCAGCTGTTACTCTGGGATCTCAGAAAACACCATGAATATACAACTGTTAGATTCGACTGCTGTTTTACAATCATAATTCTCCATTTGTGTGTGTGCCCGCGCACGTGCGTCCATTGAAACTATCAATCAGCGGCCTTTCCTTTCCTTTCCCCACTGTGGAAATGTAAAAGCGAATGAGTGACCATAACATGGTTGAATTCCATATTCAATTAGAGGGTGAGAAGGTTGGATCTCAAACAAGCGTGCTAAGCTTGAATAAAGGAGACTATGAAGGTATGCGAGCGGAATTGAGTAGAGTGGATTGGGAAAATAGATTAAAGGGTAAGACGACACATGATCAGTGGTGTACATTCAAGGAGTTATTTTACAACTTCCAAAAAAAATATATTCCACTGAAAAGAAAAGGGTGTAAAAGAAAGGACAGTCATCCGTGGCTAAGTAAAGAAATTAAGGATAGTATTCGACTAAAAACAAGGGCATATAAGGTAGCGAAATCTAGTGGGAGGACAGAGGATTGGGAAAACTTTAAAAGGCAGCAAAAAATAACAAAAAGATTGATTAAGAAAGGGAAGATAGATTATGAAAGTAAATTAGCAAAAAATATAAAAACAGATAGTAAGAGTTTTTATAGTTATATAAAAAGAAAAAGGGTGGCGAAAGTAAATGTTGGTCCCTTAGAGGATGAGACCGGGAAATTAATGGTGGGAAATATGGAGATGGCAAAAACACTGAATGAATATTTTGTATCAGTCTTTACAGTAGAGGACACTAAGAATATCCCAACACTGGACAAACAGGGGGCTATAGGGGGAGAGGAGCTAAACACGATCAAAATCACTAAGGAAGTGGTACTCGGTAAAATAATGGGACTCAAGGCGGATAAATCACCTGGACCAGATGGCTTACATCCTAGAGTCTTGAAGGAAGTGGCGGTAGGGATTGTAGATGCATTGGTAATAATTTTTCAAAACTCCCTGGATTCCGCTAAGGTCCCGGCAGACTGGAAAACTGCTAATGTAACACCCTTATTTAAAAAGGGCAGTAGACAGAAGGCTGGTAACTATAGACCGGTTAGCCTAACATCTGTGGTAGGTAAAATTTTGGAGTCCATTATTAAGGAAACAGTAACAGGACATTTGGATAATCATAATTTAATAGGACAAAGTCAGCATGGTTTTACGAAGGGGAAGTCATGTTTGACAAATTTGCTGGAGTTCTTTGAGGAAGTAACATATAGAGTGGATAAAGGGGAACCAGTGGACGTAGTGTATTTAGACTTCCAAAAGGCATTTGACAAGGTGCCACACAAAAGATTATTGCTTAAGGTAAAAAATCACGGGATTGGGGGTAATATTCTGGCATGGATAGAGGATTGGCTATCTAACAGAAAGCAAAGAGTTGGGATAAATGGTTCATTCTCAGACTGGCAATCAGTAACTAGTGGTGTTCCACAGGGGTCAGTGCTGGGTCCCCAACTCTTCACAATCTATATTAACGATTTGGAGGAAGGGACCAAGTGTAACATATCAAAATTTGCAGATGATACAAAGATGGGAGGGAAAGTAGTGAGTGAGGAGGACATAAAAAACCTGCAAGGGGACATAGACAGGCTAAGTAAGTGGGCAGAGATTTGGCAGATGGAATACAACACTGGAAAGTGTGAGGTGATGCACTTTGGCAGGAAAAATCCTAGAGCAATTTATTATCTTAATGGCAAGAAACTGGAGAGTACTGAAGTGCAAAGGGATCTGGGGGTCCTGGTGCACGAAACTCAAAAGGTTAGTATGCAGGTGCAGCAAGTGATTAAGAAGGCAAATGGAATGTTGGCTTTCATTGCTAGGGGGATAGAATATAAAAATAGGGAGGTATTGCTTCAGTTGTACAAGGTATTGGTGAGACCGCACCTGGAATACTGCATACAGTTTTGGTGTCCTTACTTAAGGAAAGACATCCTTGCTCTCGAGGCAGTGCAAAAAAGGTTCACTCGGTTAATCCCGGGGATGAGGGGGTGGTCATATGAGGAGAGGTTGGGTAGATTGGGACTCTACTCATTGGAGTTCAGAAGAATGAGAGGCGATCTTATTGAAACATATAAGATTGTGAAGGGGTTGGATCGGGTGGATGCGGGGAAGATGTTCCCGATGACGGGTGAGACGAGAACTAGGGGACATAGTCTTAGAATAAGGGGCTGCTCTTTCAAAACTGAGATGAGGAGGAACTACTTCACTCAGAGGGTGGTAGGTCCATGGAATATGCTGCCACAAAAAGCTGTAGAAGCTACAACATTAATTAAATTTAAAACAGAAATAGACAGTTTCCTAGAAGTAAAGGGCATTAAGGGTTACGGGGAGCGGGCAGGAATTTGGACATGAGTCTCGATTCGGATCGGTCATGGCCCTGTGGGTAGTGGAGCGGGCCCAGGGACTGTGTAGCCTGATTCTGCTCCTATTTCGTGTGTGCAATTCTGTTAGATGCAGGAGATGGTTCTGTGATAGATAGTAGATTGGCGGTTAGGATCAGATCAGCCATGATCTTATTGAATGGCGGAGCAGGCTCGAGGGGCCGATTGGCCTACTCCTGCTCCTATTTCTTATGTTCTTATGTTCTTATCCAGTTAATTCAGCATCAGTTTGAGACTTTGTAAAATTCAGCACTTTGCTCTTTCACTAACGCTGCCAAGAGTGTAATAAACACACAACAGCAACAACAGAGCGAGAAGGAGAATGTATGAGAAATGATTAGTGATAACATAATAGGGAACATTAGCGCCTTTTATAAAAATAAATCGAGTAAGAATAGTGCAAGGAAAGGTGGGGCCAATTAAGGACCAAAAAGGCAATCATCTTGTGGAAGCAGAGGACATGGCTGAGGTCATAAATTAAAACTTTGTGTCCGTATTCACTAAAGGAGAGGATGCTGCCAATCGTACAGTAAAGGAGGAGGTGGTTGAGAAATTGGAGAGTATATAAATAAATTAGAACGATGTACTAAAACGATTGGCAGGGCTCAAAGTGGAAAGGTAACCACAAAAGCCACAACCTTCCAATTCTTGGATATGGGAAAAGTGCCAGAGGACTGGAGGGTTGCAAAAGTTACTTCCCTGATCACAACATTGGAGAGTGATGAACAAAATAACTAGTGGTGAGTCAGCTTAACATTGATGATGAGGAAACTTCTCGGGAGAAAAATCCAAATCAAAATTCATTGTCAGTTGGAAAAACATGAGTTAATACAAAGGAAGATGGTTGTTGTGATTGAAGGGCAATCATCACAGCCCAGGACATCGCTGCAGGAGTTCCTCAGGGCAGTGTCCTAGGCCCAACCATCTTCAGTTGCTTCGTCAATGAATTTCCCTCCAACATAAGGTCTGAAATGGGGATGTTCACTGATGACTGCACAGTGTTTAGCGCTGTTCACAACTCCTCAGATAATGTAGCAGTCCGTGCTCTCATGCAACAAGTCTTGGACCACGCTCAGGCTTGGGCTGATACGCGGCAGATAAAATTCGCGCCACAGAAGTGCCAGACAATGACGATCTTAAACAAGAGAGAGTCTAATAAAATCCCCCTCCATCAACATCCTGGGGGTCACCATTGACCAGAACCTTAACTGGACCAGCCACATAAATACTGTGGCAACAAGAGCAGATCAGAGGCTGGGTATTCTGCGGCGAGTGTCCCACCTCCTGAATCCCCAAATCCTTTCCACCATCTACAAGTCACAAGTAAGGAGTGTGATGGTATACTCTCCCCTTGTCTGGATGAGTGCAGCTCGAACAACACTCAAGAAGATTGACACCATCCAGGACAAAGCAGCCCGCTTGATTGGTACCCCATCCACCACCTCAAACATTCAGTCCCTCCACCACCGGCGCACCGTGGCTGCAGTGTGTACCATCAAAAAGATGCACAGCAGCAACTCACCAAGGCTTTTTTGGCAGCGCTTCCCAAACTGGCGACTTCTTCCACCTTGAAGGACAAGGACAGCAGGCGCATGGGAACACCACCAGCTCCAAGTTCCCCTCTAAGTCACACACCATCCTGACTTAGAAGTATATCGCCGATCCTTCATCGTCGCTGGGTCAAAATCCTGGAACTCCCTCCCTAACAGCACTGTGGGAATACCTTCACCACACGGACTGCTGCAGTTCAAACTGGCAGCTCACCACCAACTTCTCATGGGCAATTAGGGATGGGCAATAAATGCCGGCGTTGCCAGCGACGCCCACAACCAATAACCGGAAAAAACATTCCGACAGCCAAAGTTTTTTTTAAGGCAAATCAAATCTGTCTGAATTGATTGGGTTAATCGATGAAATAGAACATAGTTGATGAGGCTAGTGCAGTTTATGTTCTATATGTGGACTTTCTGAAGGCGTTTGATAAAGTACCTCATAATAAAATGGTTAACAACATTGGAACCAATTACATTACAGGAGCAGTGGCAGCGTGGATACTAAATTGGCGAAAGGACAGAAAACAGACAGTAGTTGTGAACCGATATTTTTCACACTGGAGGGAAGTAAAAGGGGGGTCCCCAGTTGTTGGTCATAGGGTCATAGAGTTATACAGCACAGAAAGAGACCTTTCGGCCCATCGAGTCCGCGCCGGCCATCCAGCCCTGTCTATTCTTATCCCATTTTCCAGCACTTGGTCCGTAGCCTTGTATGTTATGGCGTTTCAAGTGCTCATCTAAATTTTTCTTGAAGGTTGTGAGGGTTTCTGCCTCTACCACCCTTTCAGGCAGTGAGTTCCAGATTCCAACCACCCTCTGGGTGAAAAAGTTATTCCTCAAATCCCCTCTAAACCTTCTGCCCCTTACCTTGACTCTATGCCCCCTGGTTATTGAACCCTGTACTAAGGGGAAAAGTTCCTTTCTATATACCCTATCTATGCCCCTCATAATTTTGAACACTTCAATCAGCCTTTTCTGCTCTAAGGAAAACAACCCCAGCCTGTCCAGTGTGTCTTCATAGCTGAAGCACTGCAGCCCAGTTAACATCCTGGCGATTCTCCTCTGCACCCTCTCCAATGCAATCACATCCTTCCTATAGTGTGGCGTCTAGAACTGCACACAGTATTCCAGCTGTGGCCTAACTAGCGTTTTGTACAGCTCCATCATAACCTCCCTGCTCTTATAATCTATGCCTCGTCTAATAAAGGCAAGTATCCCATATGCCTTTTATAACCACCTTATCTACCTGTCCTGCTGCCTATGTACATGCACACCAAGGTCCTTCTGATCGCCTGTCCTTCCTCGGGTCCTACCATTCATTGTGTATTCCCTTGCCTTGTTAGTCGTCCCAAAATGCATCCCCTCACACTTTTCAGAGATAAATTCATTGTGCCACTATTCTGCCCATCTAACAAACCCGTCGATATTGTCCTGTAGCCTGAGGCTTCCCTCCACGCTATTTAGCACTCCACCAATTTTCGTTTCATCTGCGAACTAACTGATCATACCTCTTACATTCATATCTAAATCATTAATGTACACTACAAACAGCAAGGGACCCCCCAGCACCGATCCCTGCGGTACACCACTGGACACAGGCTTCCAGTCACAAAAACAACCTTCGACAATTAGCCTCTGCCTCCTGCCACTAAGCCAATTTTGGTATTAGGACCACTGATGTTTTTGATATATATTAGTGACCTGAACTTAGGTATACAGAGCATAATTTAAAAGTTTGTAAATGACACGAATCTTGGGAAAGTTGTAAATCGTGAGGAGGATAGCAGAAGTCTTCAGGAGAAATAGACCGTCTGGTGAAATGGGCAGACACATGGCAGGTGAAATTAAACGGAGAGAAGTGTGAAGTGATGCTCTTTGGAAGGAAGAATGAGGCAATATAAACTAAATGTTACAATTTTAAAGTGGTTGCAGGAACAGAAAAACGTGGGGCTACAGATAGAGAAATCATTGAAGGTGGCAAGTCAGGACGATAAGCATTTAGAAAAGTACACGAGACCATTGGCTTTATAAATAGAGGAATAGGAATATAGCAACATAGGAACAGGAGTTAGCCACTCATTCATTCACACTTCACTCCATTCAATTCGATCATGGCTGAGCTGTATCTTAACTCCATCTCCCCGCCTTGGTTCCATAACACTAAATACCATTGCCTAACATAAATCTATCAATGACAGTTTTGTCATTTTCAATTGGCCGAACATCAACAGCTTTTTGAGGGCGAGTCTTCCAGATTTCCACTACACTGTGTCTGATGAAATGCTTTCTAACATCACCCCTGAACGGCCTCGCTCTGTGTTGAAGGTTATGCCCCCTTTTCCTGTACTGGTCCACCAAAGGACATAGTTTAACTCTTTCTATGCTAGCAATTCCTTTGATCATCTTAAACACTTCAATTAGATCACCCCTAATCTTGTATAATCAAGGGAATAAAAGCTTCGTCAATGCAATCTATCCTCATAATTTAAAGCTTTTATCCCCAGTATCGTTCTGGTGAATCTGAGCTGCACCATCTCCAAAGCCAAGATATTGTTCCCGAGGTGCGGTTCTCTCAATGGGTCTAACTAGAGCTCTGTACAGTTGGAACAGAACTTTTAGCACTTTGTATTCCAGCCCTCGAGATAAAGCCCAACATTCCTTTAGAGTTTTACTGATTTTTGATATCAACTAGCTTCTAGTGATTTATCTACTTGGACTCCTAGTTCTCTCTGCTTATCCACAGTTCCTAACTTCTAACCATTTAGAAAATTCTCTGATATTTCCTTTTTAGGTCCAACTCACATTTTCCCACACTGATCTCCATCAGCCGCAGTTGTGCCCATAGAGTGCAAAGCAAGGAAGTTATGCTGAACCTTTACCAACCACTGGCTAGGTCGCACCTGGGCATTGTTTCCAATTCTGGACAACACACTTTAGGAAGGCTGTCGGTGCCTTGCACAGGAGATTTACTAGAATGGTAACAGAAATGAGGGACTTCAGTTACACGAAGAGACTGGAGGAGATGAAATTTGTCCTCCTTAAATCAGAGAAGGTTAATACGAGATTTAATAGAGGCGGTAAAATCAGGAAACGTTTCGCTATTTTCATAGAATAATTAAGGAGACACTGAATCTACTGGCAGAAGGGTCGGCATAAAGAAGACACAGATTTAATGCAATTGGCAAAAGTGCCAGAGGTGAGATGAGGAGATATTTTTAGGCATCGTGTGTTTATGTTTCTGGAATGCAATGCCTGAAAGAGGGGTAGAAAAAAATGCAATAGTAACTTTTAACATGGAATTGGATAAATAATAGAAGTAGAGGAAATTGTAGAGCTCAGGGGAGCGAGCAGTGGAGTGGAACTAATTGGATGGCTCTTTCAATGTTCTGGCAGAGGGTCGATGGGCCTTCTGTGCTGAACGATTCTATGCTTCATGACAGTGACCTCTGACTCTTTGTTCCTCAGCGTGTTTTACATGATAAATATACTGGAATACTATTTACAGCAGCAGAATTTTAGAGTGTGAAATTACATTTGGAAGTTTTATTCTGTTAAATCACACAACTGCCAGTATATTAATTTCTGAAAATGCATCCGTTGTTACCTGTCCACTATTGTGATGTTAACTTGTCTCTATCTTTGAACAACTGCACAAAATAAACGGCGATTTCCGCTACCTTAAAACGCAATAATTGTACTCAGTATGTTCCGGGTCCTTACCTTGTGCTGCGGCTCTTGATTCTGGATCCAGAGAGTCCGGGTAAGTTAGTGCTGTGGGTTCTGCAGGTTAATGAACACACCCTGAGTAAAGATCAGTTCCACATCACAGTCATAAACCCGACCTTCAGCCTGATCAGTACAATCCCCCCCACCCCCGCCCTGTTCTCTGGTGCAGGGCTCGATCAGAATCACACACGGTCTCATTCAGTTTGAATTGTTCTGATAAATTGCTGACATTTGACCCAGATTCATTAATCCTATGTGTGGTAACAATGACTACATTTCCCCACAGCACTTCCATCTGCGGCTCAGAAGACCCCGCTGTGAAACTGTGTCCTGTAGCGGGAATCAGTATCAGATCCTAAATTAGATTTCATTGCTCACCATAAAACTTCTTTATTATCGGAGCAGAAAAGGGCAAAGATACCAAGGGACGAAGATTGCTGATTAGAATCTCAGCAAATAGTCTCTAGTTAATGAGTAACAGTCTGGGCCTTGATCAGGATGATCACACCCGTCAGTCTCAGGCTCCGGGTTTCAGTAACTGGAACTGAATCAGCCAATGTGGGCGGTAAACAAATGAAAATCTGGTTCATCGGCCTGTTAACTTTTAGTGGTCGTGATGTAATTCCACATTTTCGTTTAATCTTTCTTTCAGCAGTTTCGGATTATATTTATTATGAGACTGGGAAACTCTGAACATTAAATTAATTTGGTAATCAGTATTTGTTTTTAATATAAATATTAAAAGTTCAGGCTAACTCTTGCGACTGCTCTGTGTCTCATTCCCCTTCCTGCTTCTCTGCGCTGTCGTTCCCAGTCTGTTTACATCTCCCCCTGCTCCGTGTTTGAAATCCTTGCCTTTTACCTCTCTGCTTTCACCCCCGCCCACTACTCCCTCCCCTCCCGGTTCCACATCTGTTTCTCCCCAGCTCTATGTCTGATTCTCCCATAACTTCACATCCCCAGATACATTTTCCACTCCACCTGCTCCATGTCTCAATGTCCCCTACATTTTTAACCGCCTCCAACTCTACAAACTTCCTCCACCCCAACTGTTCCCTAGCCCTTTATTACTGCCCCCACCTGCTGCAATCCTAATGTTCCCCTTGCCCTTCCTCCTCTCCTGCTCCATGCCCGATCAATCCCACATCGGTTCGCCCTCAAGCTCTATGTCTGCTCCGGCCCCTACTTTACTTTCCAGCTGCCCCAAGTCTGATTAGCTCCCACTCCTGCTGCCTGTCTGATTCCCCATCCGCCTCACCGGATACAGCAAATCCGTTCAATGTGCTCCAGCGTCACAGTAATATGCACATAATCCCAAAACCCATCCCATGCTATCTTCACCGTATGTTGTTACAAACTGGAGAAATCATAGAATAGAATACTAGACATTTACAGCACAGATGGACCCACCGTGTCTGTGCCGGCTAAAAAAGAGTTATCGAGCTTAATCCCACTTTCCAGCTCTTGTCCAGAAATGGTACCGACAATAATGCACCAGCATTAACCAGCTGGGTAATGTTTTCTTTAAACTTTTTTGTTTGACCACACATCTTCCTGTTAAAAATTCCACTTGTGGTACTTTGTCTATTTTGTAGATTCACTAGGTCAGGATCTCATTCCAAGGTTCAGTTATACCCTCTCGTTGTTGATTCCCAGATCAGAGGAAATCCTTTCTCTCTATCTACCCTATCGAAACTTTTCAACGTTTTAACCACCCAGGTCAGATTGCCCCTCAATATTAGATACTCAAGCGAATATATGCCAGGCTTTGTTAACCTGCAAATCCGTCTACATACCATTGATCCCCAATCGTTCTCCTAACTCCCTAACAATTTCTAACCCAAGATAAAAGGCTGCCTCCATTTCCACGCGCTCTGATTTTTGCCAATTATGGACCGTTATATGAGGTCCCTTATCGAATGCATTCTGCAGATCCACGTAGATAACCTCCATAGGCACCTTATTAGTGATAGCTTCAAAATATTCCACTAGATTAGTCAGACATGACTGAGCTTTAATAAAACTATGCAGGCTCACTCTGATCAGCTGATTTTACTCAGATACTCAGTCACTCGATCCTTAATGACCGATTCTAGTCGCTTCCCCTCAACCGGCGTTAAACTGACATGCATGTAGTTCCCTAAACTTCCATCAAACCCAGCTTAAATATTGGAGTGACGATAGCAATTTGCAGCCAAACAGCACAATTCCCGAATCAAGAAAGCGGTGAAAAATTCTAACTAACGCTTCTGCAATTTGCACCCTACTTCTTTCAATAACCTTGGGTGGAAATCATCAGGTGGGAGAGATTTATCTATCCAAACTTCCAATATTTTCTCCAGCCACTATTTTACTATTATGTACACAGTAAATTCCTCTCCTTGATTTAATTTATTTTGCTGTCTCTCACTGGCATTTTGTCTTTTTCATTTATTGTGAAAACTGACACAAATCATTCGTTAAATATATCTGCTGTCATCTTGTTAGATATTATCGTATCATCTGTGTTTGTCTTTAATTGGCCACATCTCCCACAGTCACTTTCTCAATCTTAATATATTCATATTAATGTTTTAATATTAGCTTTTATATTAATTGCAAGGTATTTCGTATTCCATTTTTGCGGCTCGTAAATTTCTTTGTATCCTTTGTTGCTTTCTATGTTTTCCCCAGTCCTGAGGATTACCGCTTTTCTTGACACGAGTGTGAATCACTTCCTTCAGCTTTATACTGATCTTACCTCACATGCAGACCATGGTATTTTGACAGTACACGTGAAATTTTACCTCATTATGGATGTCATTTCGATGGCCAGCAATGTCCTATGGGCAAAATTAAGGACAGAGGGAATCAGGCCAATTACCGCCCTACCAGCCACCCCACACTGATCAGCAGAGTGACGGATGGACTCATCAATAGTGGGACCATAACTCGCCTCCACAACAAGGCAGCATTTGTCCCAATTTGGCCCCAATGATTCCCAGCATCCTAAGGTCAATGTGGGTCAAAGAGGAAACCTTCCGTGGCTGGATATATTGGATTTCGGTGATGGTTCGGGGCTGTGTTTTATTTTGAAAAGTATCGACATCTAACTGTTTATTCAAAAGCGTTTCATAAACTAGAAATCTATGTCTATAATATTTCCAACAGCAGACTGTTAATGTGTGAGGTTACATTTGGAAGTTCCATTCTGTTAAATGTCGCTGCTGCAATTTCTAAAAAAATAAAACAATGATTTATTTCCTGATCCAATGTCGATATCTCAACTTTTCACTGATTGAACTAATCCACCAGGAAATGACACTGGGTCAGTTCTGCTACAATAACACACTATAATGGTGCTCAGTATATTCCGGGTCCTTACCTTGTGCTGCGGTCCCTTATTCAGGTTCCAGAGAGTCCGGGTAAGTTAGCATTGTGGGTTAAACAGTTTAATGAACACACCCTGGGTAAAGATCAGTTACACAGCACAGTCCTAATCCCGACCTTCAGCGTGATCAGTGCAATCCCTCCCCGCCCTGTTCTCTAGTGCAGGGCTCGAGCTGAATCACACACGGTCTCATTCTCTTTGAATTATTCTGAAGAACTACTGATCTTTTACCAAAGTTATTAATCATGTGTCTGGCATAAATTATTTAATTTCCCCCGTCTCTTCCATCTGCGGTTCAGAAGACCCCGCAGGGTAACTGCGTTCTGTATCCCGATTCATATCCGTGACCTCAATTTGATTATAATACTCAACAAAAAACCTGTTTATTATCGAACTATGAAAGGGCAGAGATAGCGAGGAACAAAAATCGCTGTTAGTTTCTTGGGATCAAACACTAGAGGGAAGGGCACACTGAGCTCTTTGTATTAACACAACACACTTCCTTGGAATTATCTACCTCTCGATCTTCATCTGTTTCTTTGTCCCGATTCTAACTCTGTGGGAATAAGCTACATTCAGATCACAGCTCTATTGATCTCGGTGTTAGACCTTTTAAAATGTTAATCTGGTCTGGATACTCTCGATTTCTACAATTCCCGTCACCTGTACAGGTTATTTTCCATTGTTGGTCATTTATTAACTAGAGAACAATGGTGTTAAAATCCAGGAGCCAGTCTCCAGTTAATGAGTAACATGCTGCGCCTTGATCAGGATGGTCACACCCAGGAGTCTCAGGCTCCGGCTTTCACTTACTGGAACTGAATCAATAAATGTGTGCGGTAAACATGTGAAAGTTCAGCATCGTTGACCGGTTAACGTTCATACACAGAGCTGAAATGTCTCATTTTCATTCCCTCTTTCTATTAAATATTTCATAACTGGTCCAATTCATTGTGGGCCCTGCAATCTCTGAAAATTAATTTCATTGGCGCCTCGGTGCGTGTTAGCTCAACTGCTGAAAACAGCCTGCGTCTATCTACCCTGTCCCATCCACCCATAATTTTACACACATCTATCATATCGCTCCATAATATGTGTTGTTCGAATGAAAGAAACGGCGTTATTCCAAGTAGTTGTTTGTACTTGTTTCTCACTCCCAGGCATTTCCTGGTGAATCAGTTCTGTGCAATCTCGAAAGGCTCAATATCCTCCCTAAAGCCTAGAGCGCGATACTGCACACAGTACTCCAATGCTACAGGCATATCTGGTGTTCTTCATTGCAAAGTGAATAATTAAAGCAGTGTTTCGGTTTAAGGGGGTCACAAAGCACAATATAATTTTTAACGAGTTGCTTCTTTATCAATGAAGTGAGGGGAGGGGAGTGCAGCAAACTCATTCAATTCTTTCCAGGATGATTGGATCTCCGGCTTTGTGAATGTTATTAAATGTTGGTGTCGCTAGTCTAACACCCTCGAACTTATATGTGGACACAGTGTCAAGATGTTATTAGAGTGAGAGGAGGCTCCCGTGAAGTATAAACACAGCATAGAAAACTTGGGCCGAATGGACTGTTTCTCTGCTGCAGTTTCTATTTAATTCTAATCTGCCCCGAACAAAGTTACAAACTACAAACTGCGTGATTGTGACCATGGTGTGCAACCCCTCCATGTCCATCATTCACCTTTCCACAGCGTTCGATACAGTATCATCTGGCATCCTTTTCCATAAGAACGTAAGAAATAGGAGCAGGAATCGACCATTTGGCCCCTCGAGCCTGCAATGCCATTCAATAAGATCATGGCTGATCATGGGCTCAAATCCACTTCCCCGCCCACTCCCCATAACCCTTCACTCCCTTATCTTGCAAAAATCTGTCTATCTCCACTTTAAATGTATTTAATGACCCAGCCTCCACAGTTCTCTGGGGCAAAGAATTCCACAGATTTATGACCCTCTGAGAGAAAAAAATCCTCTTCATCTCAGTTCTAAAAGGGGCGACCCTTTATTCTGAAACTATGTTCTAGATTTTGCCACGAGGGGAAACATCCTCTCTGCATCTACCTTGTCGAGCACCCTCAGTATCTTATATATTTCAATAAGATCACCTCTCATTCTTCTAAATTCCAATGAGTATTGGCCCAGCCTGCTCAAACTTTCTTCATAAGTCCAACCCCTCATTTCTGGAATTAATATAGTGAACCGTCTCTGAACTGCCTCCAATGCAAGTATATCCTTCCTTAAATAAGGAGACCAAAACTGTACGATGTACTCAAGGTGTGGTCTCACCAATACCCTGTACAGTTGTAGCAGGACTTCCCTGCTTTTATACTCCAACCCCCTTGCAATAAAGGCCAGCATTCCATTTGCCTTTTTAATTACTTGCTGTACCTGCATGCAAAACGTGTTTGTCTCATGCACAAGGACCCCCAGGTCCCTCTGAACTGCAGCATTTTGTAATCTCTCTCCATTTAAATTAGAATTTGCTTTTTTTATTTTTACTGCCAAAGTGGATGGCCTCGCACTTTCCCACATTATACTCCATCTGCCAAATGTTTGCCCACTCACTTAGCCTATCGATATCCCTTTGCAGACTCTTTGAGTCCTCTGCACAACTTGCTGTCCCACCCATCTTTGTATCATCCGCAAACTTGGCTACATTACACTCGGTCCCTTCATCCAAGTCATTAATGTAGATTGTAAATACTTGAGGCCTGATCCCTGTGGCACCCCACTAATTACCGTTTGCCAACCGGAAAATGACCCATTTATCCCGACTTTCTGCTTTCTGTTAGTTAGCCAATTCTCTATCCATGCTAATATATTACCCCCAACTCGGTGAGCTCTTATCTTATGCAGTAACCTTTTATATGGCACCTTATCGAATGCATTCTGGAAATCCAAATACACCACATCCACGGGTTCACCATTGTCCAACCTGTTCTTTACATCCTCAAAGAACTCCAGCAAATTCGTGAAACATGATTTCCCTTTCAAATAACCATGCTGACTCTGCTTGACTGCATTATGATTTTCCAAATGCTCTGCTACTGCTTCTTTAATGAAGAACTCCAGCATTTTCCCAACGACAGATGTTAGGCTAACTGGTCTATAGTTTCCTGCTATCTGTCTCCCCCCTTTCTTAAATAGTGGTGTTACATTTGCGTTTTCCAATCCGCTGGGACCTCTCCAGAGTCCAGGGAATTTTGGTATATTGCAACCACTGCATCCATTATCTCTGCAGCCACTTCTTTTAAGACCCTGGAATGCAGGCCATCTGGCCAAGGCAACTTGTCGTCTTTTAGTCCCATTATTTTACCAAGTACTATTTCCTTAGTGTTAGTGATTGTCTTTAGTTCCCTGTGGCCCCTTGATTATCCATTATTGGGATGTTGTTCGTGTCTTCTATAGTGAAAACATTTACAACATATTTGTTCAGAGTCTCTCCATTTTCCCGTTCCCCATTATTAGTTCCCCAGTCTCATCCTCTAAGGGACCTACGTTCCATGTCATGGCCTCCATTGTCCATCCCATAAAACTGCTCCTCGTGTGCTTACTGTCCTTGCTCACCGATCGCAGATAGCAAATCTCTAGCAAAGGGTTAACTTTCTGTCTTCGATCACTCTGGTAGGCCAATATTGAACCTAGGATGCTGCTTCTGGTGCATAGTAACCGATTACTGTTCCACCAGCGGCAGATTTAATAGTTTGAATGTCAGCATCTACCAATTGACGATGGATTCAAATCTCTGGGCTGAGATCGCCTCATCATTTAACTCCATTGACTAGGCGAGCTTGCATCATATAATCTTAATATGATACAGCACAGAAGGAGGTAATTCGGCCCGTCATGCCTGTGTTGACTCTTTGGAAGAGCGATCCCATTATTACCACTGTCCCTCTCTTTCCTCATAGCCCTGTAAATGTTTTCCTTCAAGTATTTGTCCAATTCTCTTTTGAATGTTACAGCAGAATCTGCTTCCACCACCCTTCGGACAATGCATTCCAGATCACACTAACTCGCTGTGCAACAGAATGTTTCCGCACCTCGCCTGTAATTTTTTGGCTACTAAGTTTAAATCTGCGTCGTCTGGTTACCGACCCTTCTGCCAATGGAAACAGTTTCTCCTTATTTACTTATCAAAACCATTCATTATTTTGAACAGCTCTATTAAATCTCCTCTTAACTATCTCTGTTCTAAAGAGAACAAACCAGCTTCTCCAGTCTCTCCCAATAACTGAGGTCCCTTCGCCTTGGTACAATTCTCTCAAATCTCTTCTGCACCGTCTCCAAGGCCTTGATATCCTTCCTGAAGTGTGGTGCCCAGAATTGAAAACCATACTCCAGCTGCGGCCTAACGAGTCTTTTATAACAGTTTAACATAACTTCCTTGCTTTTATTCTCTATTCCTCTAATAATAAAGCCATTGGCATCGCTTCTGGTGATAGCACTTGATTAATGAGCACTGTAGGAGGTGAGGACATTTAGCACTGCTCCACTAATATTAAACTAATGAGCAATGTTATCAGTTGTGTAAATTTATGTGGATTGATGATGCGCAACATTTTTGTTTGGAATATATTTAGGGAACTTACAATCTCCGTAAACGCCTTAAATACATAACTGGTTCGGTCTGACTGCTGTTTTACAATTCTAATTCTTCAATTGTGCGCGTGTCTCGCTGTGTGGGCCCTCGCACGTGCGTCTAACAAACTCTCAGTCAGTGTCCTTTCCTTTCCCCACTGTGGAAATGTAAAAGCGATTCAGTCTCAGATCAGTAATTTCTCCACACTATAGATGAAGTTATTCGCCGGCATTAAATTATAACCAAGTTTGAGACCTTGTAAGATTGAGTTTTCTGTTGTTTCACACAGACAAACACTGGTATAATAAACACACGGCAGCAACAACAGCACAGTAGGGAATCTAGCTGAATATAGAAAGTACAGAGGAGAAATGAAAAAGGAACTAAGAGGGGCAAGGAAAAGGTATGAGAAAAGATTAATGGTGATACAATAGAGAACACTAAAATCTTTCTTAAAAATATAAAGCCTAAAAGGACAGTCAACGGAAAGGTGCGACGATTAAGGAGCAAAAGTGCAATATTCTTGTGAATGCAGTGGGCATGGCTGAGGTACTAAATGAATACTTTGCATCTGCCTTCACTAAAGAAGAGGATGCTGCCAATGTTGCAGTAAAGGAGAAGATGGAAGAGAAATTGGACAGGATAAAAATAGATCAAGAGGATGGACCAAAACAGTTGACAGCGCTCAAAGTGGAACAGTCACTGGTCTGGATGGGATGCAACCTGGGTTGCTGTGAGAAGTAAGGCTCTGACCACAATCTTTTGATCCTGCTTGGATAATGGAGTTATGCCAGTGGACTGAAAATTTGTAAATGTCACCCGCTTCTTTAAAAATGGGGAGTGTGATAAACCAAGTAACTACAAGCCACTCAGTGTAGCGCCGGTGTTGAGGAATTTTCTTGAGACAACACATTGAGACAATAGCCAGAGTCAACATTACTTGACACCTGGAAGAACATGGGTTAATAAACGACATCCAGAACAGATTGGTTAAAAGGAAATCAAATCTGACTTGTTTCATTTCTTCGATGAAATAAGGGAGCAGACTTTTGAAGGTTGTACAGTTGATGTTGTGCATATGGAACTTTAGAAGAATTTTGACAAAGTACTTCGTAATAGACTTGTTGGCAAAATTGAAGCCAATGACATTAAAGCTGCAATGTTAGCGTGGATACTAAATTAGCGAAGGGACAGAAAGCAGTAGGATGTGGTGAAGCGAGGATTTTCAGACTGGAGGGAAGTGTACAGTGATACTCACAGGGGTCGGTATTACGAACACTGCTCTTTTGATATATATTTATAACCTAGAATTAGGTATACAGGGCATCATTTCAAAGTTTGGAGATGAAACAAAACTCGGAAAAGTGGTAAACCCTGAGGAGGATATTAGAAGACGTCAGGAGGACATAGGCAGTCTGGTGAAATGGGCAGACACATGGCAGATGAAATTTAATGCAGAGAAGTGTGAAGTGATGCAATTTGGAAGAAAGAATTAGGAGATGCAATATAAAACAAATAGCACAAGAGTAAAGGGGTGCAAGAAAATAAAAACATGGGGGCATACATCCAGAAATCATCGAAGGTGGCAGGACAAGTTCATAAAGCTTTTAGAAAAGCACACGGGTTCATTGGCTTTATAAGTAGAGGCATAGGCATATAAGAACATAGGAACAGTAGGCTATGCATTGGCTCTAGCCTGTTCCATCATTCAATTCAATCATGGCTGATCTTTATTTTAACGCCATTACCTGCCTTGGTTCCGCAACCCTAAATACCCTTGTCTGCCAAAAATCTATCAAACTCTGTTTTGAAATTTTCAATTCACCTAACCTCAACAGCTGTTGATGGCGAGTGATACCGATTTCCACGACCCTTTGTGTGAAGAAATGCTTTCCAACATCATCACTGAACGACCTAGATATGCTTTTAAGGTTACGCCGCCTTGTACTGGACTCCATCCATCAGGAGAAACAGTTTATCTCTTTATCGTATCAATTCCTTTGATCATCTTAAATACCTCAATTCGATATCCTCTTAACACTTTATATTAAAGGGAGTACAAGCTTCGTCTTTGCAATCAGTCCTCAAAAAGTAACTCTTTTAACTCTGAGCTGCACCACCACCAAAGCCAAGATATCCTACCTGAGGTGCGGTGCCCAGAATGTAACACAATACTCGAAATCGGTTCTAACCAGGGCTCTGTACAGCTGTACCATAACCTTTGTATTCCAGCCGTCCCGAGATAAAGCCTAACATTTCATTAGTCTTTTAACTTATTCCACTAGCTTCAAGTAATATCTATACTTGGACCTCTAATTATCTGCTCATCCACGGTTCCTAGCTTCTCACTATTTAGAAAATACTCTGATATCTCTTTTTAGGTCCAAAATGAATTACCTCACACTTTCCCACATTGAACTCCATCTGCCACAGTTTTGCCCATAGAGTACAAACACAACGATATTATGCTCAGCCATCATCACACAGTGGTTAGGCCTCAGCTGGTGCTATGTTTCCAATTCTAGGCAACGCACTTTAGGAAGGCGTTCAAGGCCTTTGAGAGGTTGGAGAGGAGATTTACTAGAATGGTAACAGAGATGAGGGAATTCAGCTACATGGAGACATAGAGGAGCTGGAATTGTTCTCTTTAGAGCAGAAAATGTTAATGGGAGATTTAATAGAGGTGTTCAAAATCATGAAGGTGTTTCCATAGAGTAAATAAGGAGCAACTGTATCCACTGACAGAAAGGTCGGTAAACAGAGGACACAGATTTAATGTAATTGACAAAAGAGCCAGAGGTGAGATGAGGAGTTTGTTTTTAAGCATCGAGTTATGATCAGGAATGCAATGTCTGAAAGGTTGTGGGAGCAGAGGTAATCGTAACTTTTAAACCTGAATTAGTTAAATACACGAAGGGGAGAACATTAGCAGTGCTCTGGGGACAGAGCAGGAGAGTGGGACACTTTGGATTGCTCTTTCAAAGAGCCGGTACAGGCACGTTGTGCCGAGTGGCCTCATTCTGTGCTGTCTGGTTCCAAGTTTCTATGGTATCGACCTCTGACTCTTGGTTCGTAAGCGTGTAATAAACGATAAATGTATTGAATGCTATTCACAGAAGCAGACCTTTAGCGTGTGAAATTGCATTTGGAAGTTGAGTTCTGTTAACCAGCAAAGGTTGACCAAAAATTGAAATGCTTTCTAACATCATCCCTGATCTGCTTGGCTCTGCTTTGAGTTTATCCCCATTCTTCTGAACTCCTCCACCAGAGGAAATAGTTGGTCTCTTTCTATCATATCAATTAATTTGATTCTTTTAAACACCTCAATCAGTTCACCCCTTAATCGTGTATATACAAGGGAATACAAACACCGTCAATGCATTCAGTCCTCGTAACTTAACAATTTTAGCCCTTGTGTCATTCTGGTGAATCTCAGCTGCAACCCCTACAAGGCCATTATATGCTTCCTGAGTTCCAGTGCCCAGAACTTGACACAGAAATCACAATGGGGTCTAACCAGAGCTCTGTACAGGTGGAGCAGAACTTCTCGCCGTTTGTATTCCAGCCCTCGAGATAAAGTCCAACATTCCATTTGATTATTTTCTTAGTGATTGCCTAACTCTCTCTGCTCATCCACTGTTCCGAGCTTCTCACTATTTAGAAAATACTCTGATCTCTGTTTTTCAGGTCCAAAGTGATGGAGCTCACACTTTCCCACTTTGATCTCCATCTGCCACAGTTTTGCCCAGAGAGTGCAAAATCAAGGGAGTTAGGCTCAACCTTCATCAATCACTGCCGTCAGCGGAAGCATTGTATTCAATTCTATCGTCACACTTTAAGAAGGCTGTCAAGATCTTGGGGAAGATGCAGAGGACATTTACTGAAATGGTAACAAGTATGAGGAACTTCAGTTACATGGGGAGTCCAGAGAAGCTGGAATTATTCTCCTTGAAGCAGAGAAGTAAAGGGGCTATTTAATTGAGGTGTTCAAAATCATGAAGCTTTTTTGACAGAGTAAATAAGGAGAAACTGTTTCCACTAGCAAAAAAGTCGGTAAACAGAGGACACAGATTTAATGTAAGTGGCAAAAGAGCCAGAGGTGAGATGAGGAGAGATGTTTTTCAGGTATCAAGTAATTATGATCTGGGACACTCTGCCTGAAAGGGTGGAAGTAGAAGCAATAACAACTTTTAAAAGGGAATTGGATAAATACTTGAAGGGGAGAAAATTGTGGGGCTCATGAGGAAGTGCAGGGGTGTGGGACTCATTGGATTGTTCTTTCAAAGAGCTGGTCCAGGCTCGATAGGCCGAATGGCCCCCTTCTCTGCTGGATGGTTCTATGATAGTGACCCCTTATTCTTTGTTCCTAAACGTGTAATAAACGATTTATAAACTGGAATACTATTTACAGCAGCAGAAAGTTCGAGTGTGAAATTGTATTTGGAAGTTTAATTCCGATAAATGACGCAACTACCAGTAAATGGATTTCACAAAATACATCCGTTATTACCTGTCCATTATTGTTATGTTAACTTGCCACTCTCTTTGAACTACTGCACAAATAAACATAAATTTCTGTAAATTAAAAGACAATAATGTTCCTCAGTATATTCCGGGTCCTTACCTTGTGCTGTTGCTCCTGATTCTGGTTCCAGAGAGTCCGGGTAAGTTAGGGCTGTGTGTTCTGCAGGTTAATGAACACACCCTGGGTAAAGATCAGTTACACCTCACAGTCATAAACACCACCTTCAGCCTGATCAGTACAATTCCTCCCCGCCCTGTGCTCTGGTGCAGGGCTCGATCAGAATCACACACGGGTTCATTCAGTTTGAATTGTTCTGATAAATTGCTGACCTTTGACGCAGAGTCATTAATCCTCTGTGTGGTAACAATGAACACATTTCCCCACAGCACTTCCATCTGCGGTTCATAAGACCCCGCAGTGAAACCGTGTCCTGTAGCAGGAATCAGTTTCAGATCCTCAATTAGATTTCATTGTTCACCATAAAACCTCTTTATTATCGGACAGACATGGCAAGTGACAAAGTTCGCTGATAGTAATCTCCAGCTATCAGCCTCTAGTTAATGAGTAACCGTCTCTGCCTTGATCAGGCTCCGGGTTTCAGTGACTGGAACTGAATCTTTAAATTTGTGCGGTAAACAAGTGAAAATCTGCTTCACCGGCCTGTTAACTTTTAGTGATCGTGATTTAATTTCTCATTTTCATATATTCTTTATTTTAACAGATTGCCAACGGATTCAATTGACTATGAGACTGGGAAACTCTGAACATTAAATCCATTTGCTAATTAGTATTTGTTTTTAATATGAATATTAAAAGTTCAGGCTACCTCTTGCTTTTGCTCCGTGTCTCTTTACCCTTCCTGCTTCTCTGTGCTGCCGCTCCCAGGCTGTTTACAGCTCCCGCTGTCTGAAACCCCTGCCTTTTACTTCCCTGCTTCCACCCCACCTATGCTGCGCCCGGTCCTTAATGTTTGTTTCCCTCCCCCACCGGTTCCATATCTGTTTCTCCCCGTGTTTCCATTCCTATCAGCTCTCTGTCTGATTCTGTAGTAACTTACCTTATCAGATGCACTTTCCCACCCAACTGTTACATGGCTGAATGTCCCCCCGCATCTGTAACTGCTTCCAACTCTATAACCTTCCTCCACCCCTAACTCTCCCCTAGCCCATTATTCATTCCCCCTCCTCACACCTGCTGCAATACTAATTTTACTATTGCTCTTCCTTTCCTCCTATCGTGCCCGATCTTCCCACATCCATGAGTACAACAGTAGAGAAGTTATGCTGAACCTTTATAAAGCGCTGGAGTATTGCGTCCAGTTCTGGTCACCACTCTTTCTGAAGGATGTGAAAGCCCTTGAGAGGGCGCAGAAAAAAATGATGAGAATAATTCCAGGGATGAGGAACTTCATTTACGTGGATAGACTGGGAACCTGGGGTTGTTTTCCTTAGAGCAGAGAAGTTTGAGAGGAAATTTGATAGAGGTGTTGAAAATCATGAAGAGTCTTGACAGAGTAGAGAGACTCAAACTGTTTCCATTGGCAGAAGGATCGAGACCAGAGGACACAGAGTTAAGGTGATTGGCAAAAGAACCAAAGGCACTGTAAGATTCTCAAAATTCACAGATTACCCAAAACTCGAAGACAAACCCTAAGGAAAAGGACATTGGACTCTTTTCTAACTATTTCAGGGTGGTGAAGTGCATTGGCCCGAACCGAAGGACGTTTTAGAGCAAAAACCAAGATTTGGTATTTTAAAAGACATGCCTGGACTTGTAAGGGAGAAAAGGCTGTAAAGGAAGGTGGGTGCAACCTCTGTACAGACAGTTTGGATATTGGAGTTAATGCAAACTGTCTGGGGAACCGCATGACCTCGCTTGGAGTAAATCGGCGTCCATCAGAGTCCTAACAATAAACCCGAGGAAGAGCAGTCTCCACCCAAATTACAGGACCCATCAAAACATGCATAAAATAGATCACTGAGACCCACTCTATAGAAATCCCAGGCCCAGTCAAGAAACTCAAAACCTGAGAACAATCAAACACAATCAAGCAGCAGATCGACAGGATGGAGCCACCCTGAAACTACTTCACACGTTAACAAACAAGTTACTGTTATCAATCTTACAATGACCGGGATTTGATTCGGCGCGCAGATCAGGAAGCTTCAATTAGTATACTTGAAGGCCCGTTCTCAACCGAAAGAAGCTTTCACGGACGCATTCACCGCAACACAGTTCTCCAGTACCACCGTTCAATGTTACGTGTCCAGCCAAGTGGTCGACAGCTCGAAAACAAGACCGTTCAACAAAGGAGGCCAACAGCTCCAGAAGTAGGCCGACACGTGGAAGAAACCAGAGCGACCGCCTCAGTGACCATCGGACACCTCGCGGCAACAAGGGCCTCATGAAACAATCAACCGAACATTACCACCAATATTGGGCCACCACAACCAAAGAAAACCAACTCGGAGAAAAACCGACAATCCGCAAAGTTTCCACTCTACAATCTGTTCCTGACTTACCCCTGGGTAAGATTTTACCCAAAAGACTCTAAACCCTACCTCTAACCAAAGAAAAGTGGGTACTCACCTGATAGATCTAATACGCACCCTACCGCATCAGCGGACTCGCGAAGACTGACCAGCTACGCAGCTGATGTCCTCTATCACATCCGGGGTACAGCAGACACCAACCAACATATACAGCGAACCCCAAAACCGCGAACCAGCTCAACTGTCAAGGATTCGTTTGGTGAGCATTATCCCTGGTTCTCTAGAGTCCAATTTAGCTAGTAAAGTGGGATTGGGAGGGGTGAGGTATTCCTCTAATGCAATTTCCCTCGTATGTACCGAAGTGTTCCCCCATTTTATTAGTGTTAAGATTGTTGTGTTGTGTTTTACTCTCTTGAATAAAGATCAAAAGTTCTTGCACTTTTGTCACAACCCCCAAATAAGTGCAAGGTCTAGAACCAAGGGAGTGGGAGCGATTCGAAACGCTCAGAGGTCAGAGGTGAAGCTGACACACACACACCACTACAGCGACATGAGGAAAACTTTTTTACGCAGCGAGTGGTTAGGATCTGGAATGCACTGCCTGAAAGTATGGCGGAGGCAGACTCAATCACGGCTTTCCAAAAGGGAGTTGGATAAGTACCTGAAAGAAAAAGAAACATTTGCAGGGCTACGGGGAAAGGGCGGGGGAGTTGGACTAGATGAGGTGCTCTTGCAGAGAGCCGGCAGAAGCTCGACGGGCCGAATGGGCTACTTCCGTGCTGTAACCATTCTATTGTTCTATGATTCTATGAACAAGGGTAGGCCATTCAGCACCTCGAGCTTGTTATATAGGAACAGAAGAAAGCCATTTAGCTCCAAGCGCCTGCTACACAGGAACTGGGGTATTGCATTCAACCCCTCGAGCCACTGAACCGGAATATTTGGAGACCATTCAATCCATCGTTCCTGTTGTAGAGGAATTTTCATCCCTGGAATCATTCTCGGAATATTTTTAGGCCATTCAGCCGCTCTAGCCTGCTACATATGAACAGGGGTAGGTTAGTCATTCCATCGAGTCTGTTACTTAGAAACAGGAGTAGGCCATTCAACCCATCGAACCTGTTACATATGAACATTGATGGGAAATTCAGTCCCTCAAGCCTGTTATATACGTAATGAAATAGGCAATTCAGAATCTTGAGCGAGTTACATAGGCACAGGAGTAGGCCATGAAACCCCTCGAGGTTGTTACATCGGACAAAGCCAATGAACCCCACAAGCCTGCTACGCAGGAAAATAAGTAGTTCATGAAGACCCTAAAGACAGCTATATAGCAAAGGGAGTGGGCCATTCAGTCCATCAAGCCTGTTACATAACAACAGGTGGAGGGCATTCAGGCCATCGAATCTCTTATATAGGAACAGGAGGACGTCAAAAGGCCATCGAGCCTATTATATAGAAAGAGGAGGCGGTCATTCAGGCCATCGAGCCTATTATATAGATGTGAGAAGTCGCACAACTCCAGGTTATAGTCCAACAATTTTATTTGAAATCACAAGCTTTCGGAGCGTTGCTCCTTCGTCAGGTGAAGTGAAGAGATACATATAGGCACAGCATATATAGTCAGAGAACACAGCCAGATGATTACAGTTAATCTTTCCAACTGCCCATTATCACACCTCGGCAGAGAGATAATCACGTCAAGCAAAGGTGTGGATGGTGTCCAAACAGGTCAGTCAGCAAAACATTACATCAAAGACAATGTCCAAGAATGAAACCTTGAAGCCTCAGTACTCAACACCAACAACAGCCAATCTCCACCATCCTACAACTCATCCGCTTCATCCTTGACAACAATGTCTTCACCTTCGACAACCAGCTATTTACCCAAACACACGGAACAGCCATGGGGACCAAATTAGCACCCCAATACGCCAACATCTTCATGCACAAGTTCGAGCAAGACTTCTTCGCTGCACAGGACCTCCAACCAACGCTATCCACCAGATACATCGACGATATTTTCTTCCTATGGACCCACAGCGAAGAATCACTGAAAAGACTACACGATAACATCAACAAGTTCCTTCCCACCATCAAACTCACCATGGACTACTCCTCAGAATCGGTTTCATTCTTGGACACACGAATCTACATCAAAGACGGACACCTCAGCACTTCACTCTACCGCAAGCCCACGGACAACCTCACGATGCTCCACTTCTCCAGCTTCCACCCTAACCACGTTAAAGAAGCCATCCCCTATGGACAAGCCCTGCGAATACACAGGATATGCTCAGACGAGGAGGAACGCGATGGACACCTACAAAAGCTGAAAGACGCCCTCGTAAGAATGGGATATGACGCTCGACTTGTCGAAAAATCGCATAGACTCCTCAGAAGACGAACATGGGACACAACCAACACAGTACCCTACGTCGTCCAGTACTTCCCCGGAGCGGAGAAACTACACCATGTTCTTCGCAGCCTTCAACATGGCATCAATGACGACGAGCACCTCGCTAAGGCCATCCCCACGCCTCCACTACTCGTCTTCAAACAGCTGCCTAACCTCAAACAGAATATCGTTCGTAGCAAATTACCCAGCTTTCAGGAGAACAGCGACCACGACACAACACAACCCTGCCACGGCAACCTCTGCAAGACATGGCAGATCATCAACACGGACACCATCATCACACGTGAGGACACCACCCACAGGTACATGGTACATACTCATGTGGCTAGGCCAATGTTGTCTACCTCATACGTTGCAGGAAAGGATGCCCCAGAGCATGGTACATCGGCGAGACCATGCAGACACTGCGATGATGTATGAACGGACACCGCGCAACAATCGCCAGGCAGGAGTGTTCCCTCCCAGTCGGGGAACACTTCAGCAGTCAAGGACATTCAGCCTCCGATCTTCGGGTAAGCGTTCTCCAAGGCGGCCTTCGAGACACAGGACAACGCAAAATCATCGAGCAGAAACTGATAGCCAAGTTCTGCACCCATGAGGACGGCCTCAACCGGGATCTTGGGTTCATGTCACGCTACATGTAACCCCACCTGACGTAGAGTCATCCAGACTCGAGTCGTCGTTGGCTTGTTCTCTCTACACAGATGCGGCCGGACCTGCTGTGATTTCCAGCAAAAAAAGTTTTTTGTTTTCCATACAGACCCCAGCATCTGCCACATTGTCTTTGATGTAATGTTTTCCTGACTGACCTGTTTGGACACCATCCACACCTTTGATTGCCGTGATTATCTCTCTGTCGAGGTGTGATAAAGGGCAGTAGGAAAGATTAACTGTAATCATCTGGCTGTGTTCTCTGACTATATATGCTGTGACTATATGTATCTCTTCACTTCACCTGACGAAGGAGCAGCCGCTCCGAAAGCTTGTGATTTCAAATAAAACTCTTGGACTATAACCTGGTGTTGTGTGACTTCTCACATTTGTCCACCCCAGTCCAACACCGGCATCTCCCCATCATACCTATTATATAGGAATAGGAGGAGGCCATTCAGCCCCTCGAGCCTGTTACAGAGGAACATGAGGCGGTCACACAGGCCATCGAGCCTGTTATATAGGAACAGGAGGAGGCACATTTAGCCCCTCGAGCCTGTTACATAGGAACAGAAGGCGGTCATTTAGGCCATCGAGCCTGTTATATAGCAACAGGAGGAGGCCCATTCAGGCTATCGAGCCTGTTACATAGGAACAGGAGGAGGCCATTCAGCCCCTCGAGCCTGTTACATAGCAACAGGAGGAGGCCATTCAGGCCATCAAGCCTGTTACATAGGAACAGGAGCAGGCCATTCAGCCCTCGAGCCTGTTACATAGGAACAGGAGGAGGCCATTCAGGCCATCGAGCCTGTTACATAGGAACAGGAGGAGGCCATTCAGCCCCTCGAGCCTGTTACATAGGAACTGTCTTGCTGCAGTTGTACAGGGCATTGTGAGACCACACCTTGAGTATTTTGTGCAGTTTTGGTCGCCTTATTTGAGGAAGGATGTTCTTGCCATGGAGGGAGTGCAGCGAAGATTCATCAGACTGATACCTGGGATGGCAGGAATGACGTATGAAGAGAGATTGGGATGATTAGGCTCATATTCGCTAGAGTTTAGAAGAATGAGAGGGGATCTCATTCTTAGATATATTTCTTAAGGCTAAAGGGATCAAGGGATATGGAGAGAAAGCAGGGACAGGGTACTGAATTTGGATGATCAGCCATGATCTCATTAAATGGCGGAACAGGCTCGAGGGGTCGAATGGCCTACTCCTGCTCCTATGTTCCATGTTTCTATGTTTGTAGTAACAGGAGGAGGCCATTCAGGCCATCGAGCCTGTTACATAGGAACAGGAGGAGGCCATTTAGGCCATCGAGCTTGTTACATAGGAACCGGAGGAGGCCATTCAGCCCCTCGAGCCTGTTGCATAGGAACAGGAGGAGGCCATTCAGGCCATCGAGCCTGTTACATAGGAACAGGAGGAGGTTATTTCCGTTCAGCCAATTGCACCATTCATGTACGATAGCAAAATACTGCGGATGCTGGAAAATTGAAACAATAACAGAAAACGCTGGAAAAACTCAGCAGGCAAGGCAATATCTGTGGAGAGAGAAACAGAGTTAACGTATCAGGTCGAAACCCTTCGTCAGAACTGGAAAAAAGCAGGACATGAAACAGATAAAAAAGCAAGTGGGAGCCTGTGGGGAGGAATAAAAGAACAAAAGGGGTGGTCTATGGTAAGTAGATACATCCCCTCCGACCTTCCCCTCTCTGACCTCGAACGATCAATCCTCAGCAAAGGCCTGAGCTTCATCCCCTTATGCCCCCACCTCAATGAGTTTCGAGCTCGGCACGATGCTGAGCTCTTTTTCCACCGCCTTCGTCTCCGTGCCCACTTCTTTGGCCAGGAGTCTTCCCCCCGCACGGCTGACCCTTTCTCCCGCTTTCAGAATTCTCGTTCCAGCTGGACCCCTCCCTCTGGCCTCTTACCCTCTCTAGATCTTTTCATTGCTAACTGCCACCGTGACATCGGCCATCTCAATTTCTCTGCTCCCCTCACTCACTCCAACCTACCTCCCTCTGAACTTGCAGCACTCCATTCTCTCCGATCAAAACCCCGACATTGTCATTAAACCTGCTGACAAGGGTAGTGCTGTTGTTGTTTGGCGAACCGACCTCTAACTAGCAGAAGCTGAACGCCAAATCTCCGATACCTCCTCCTACCTCCTCCTGGACCATGACCCCACTACCGAACATCAAACCACCGTTTCCAAGACTGTCACCGACCTCATCTCTTCTGGGGATATTCCCCCCACGGCCGCCAACCTCATAGTTCCCCAACCCCGCACAGCCCGCTTCTACCTCCTTCCCAAGATCCACAAACAGGACTGCCCCGGGAGACCCATCGTTTCAGCCTGTTCTTGCCCCACGGAACTTATCTCTCCCTATCTCGGCTCTATTTTTTCTCCCCTTGTCCAGTCTCTTCCCACCTTTTTCCGCGATTCCTCTGACGCCCTCCACAACTTTAACAGTTTCCAGTTTCGTGGCCCCAACCGCCTCCTTTTCACCATGGACGTACAATCCCTCTGCACCTCCATTCCCCACCAGGATGGCCTGAGGGCGCTCCGCTTCTTCATTGAACAGAGGCCCAACCAGTCCCCATCCACCACCACCCTCCTCCGCCTGGCTGAACTTGTTGTCACATTGAACAACTTCTACTTTGACTCCACTCATTTCCTCCAAATCAAAGGTGTTGCTTTGGGTACCCGCATGGGTCCTAGCTATGCCTGCCTTTTCGTGGGATATGTGGAACATTCTTTGATCCAGTCCTAAACGGGTCCCCTCCCTCACCTCTTTTTCCAGTGCATTGATGACTGTATCGGTGCTGGTTCCTGCTCTCGCCCTGAACTAGAAAATTTCATACACTTTGCTTCCAATTTCCACCCTTCCCTCACCTTCACATGGTCCATCTCTGACCTTCCCTTCCCTTCCCTTCCTCGACTTCTCTGTCTCCATTTCTGGCGATCGGCTATCGACAAACATCCACTACAAGCTACCTGGACTATACTTCCTCCCACCCCGCTTCCTGTAAGGACTCTATTCCATTCACCCAGTTTCTCCATCTCCACCGCATCTGCTCTGACGATGCAACGTTCCATACTAGTGCTTCCGACATGTCTTCCTTTTTCCTCAACTGAGGATTCCCCTCTACTGTAGTTGGCATGGCCCTTGACCGTGTCTTTTCCATTTCCCGCATTTCTGCAGTCTCCCCTACTCTCCCTCCCGGAACCTCGATAGGGTTCCCCTTGTCCTCACCTTTCACCCCACCCGCCTCCACATTCAACGGATCATCCTCCGCCTTTTCCGCCACCTCCAGTGTGATCCCACCACCAAACACATCTTCCCCTCATCTCCCCTTTCACCATTCCGAAGGGACCGCTCCCTCCGCGACACCCTGGTCCACTCCTCTATCACCCCCAACACCCCTTCCCCTTCGCCCGGCACCTTCCTGTGCAAGCACAAGAGATGCAACACATGCCTTTTACAACCTCCCTTCCCACAGTCCAGGGCCCCAAACTCTCCTTCCAGGGGAAACAGCGATTTACTTGTACTTCTTGCAATTTAGTATACTGTTATCGCTGCTCATGATGCGGTCTCCTATACATTGGGGAGACCAAACACAGATTGGGTGACCGCTTTGCGGAACATCTCCATTCAGTCCGTAAGTGTAACCCTGAGCTTCTGGTCGCCTATCACTTTATTTCTCTGCTCCACCCTCACTCTGACCTCTCCATTCTCGGTCTCTTTCACTGTTCCAATGAAGCTCAACGTAAGCTCGAGGAACAGCACCTCATCTTTCGATAAGGCGCTTTACAGCTTTCTGGGCTCAACATAGAGTTCAACCATTTCAGATCATAACCCCTGATCCTATTTTTTCAGGTGGCTGTTTTGATGATTCTGCCATACCCATTTGCAACATTTAATCTATCCTGCCTTCAATCATAAGAACATAAGTGCATAAGAAATAGGAGCAGGAGTCGGCCATTCGGCCCATCGAGCCTGCTCTGCCATTCAATGAGATCATGGCTGATCTTATGCCTCAACTCCATTCACCGGCCTTATCGCCATATCCCTTGATGCCTTTACTAGTCAGAAATCTATCGGCTTCTCTTTTGAATATACCCAATGACTGAGCCTCCATAGCCCTCTGGGGTAGATAATTCCAAAGATTCACTACCCTCTGTGTGAAGAAATTTCTTCTCATCTCAGTCCTGAATGGCCTACCCTTTATCTTGAGGCTGTGGCCCCTGGTTCCAGACTCCCCAGCCAAGGGAAACATTCTCCCAGCATCCACCCTATAAAGCCCTGTAATAATGTTGTATGCTTCAATGAGATCCCCTCTCATTCTTCTGAATTCAAGAGAATACAGGCCTAGTTTACTCAATCTCTTCTCATACGACAGTCTCGCCATCCTAGGAATCATTCTCATGAACATTCGTTGCACTCCCTCTATGGCAAGTATATCCTTCCTTATGTAAGGAGATCAAAATTGTACACAGTACTCCAGGTGTGGTCTCACCAAGGCCCTATATAATTGGAGTAAGACTTATTTACTCCTGTACTCAAATCCTCTTGTAATGAAGGCCAGCATATAATTTGCCTTCCTAATCCTAGCACAGACTGTCCCTTTAGTTCCTTCCTCCCCTCCACCCACTTTCCCTGCCTCTGCACCTGCTTAAAACCTGATACCAAGTGCTGACGAAGGGTCACAGACCTGAAACGTTAACTCTGTTTCTCTCTCCACGGATGCTGCCTGAACTGCTGAGTGTTTCCCGCATTTTCTGTTGTTATTTCAGATTTCCAGCATCCGCAGTATTTTGCTCTTGTACTGGGGAGAGATAACCTCACCGCCTTATTAGGAAGTTTAATCACTTTATTCACTTTCTTATTTGAGCTCCGTTTGGAGTTAGAGTTTATTTTATTTCATTGTTGCATGTTTAACGACAGCATTGAAGAGGGAAAGAGAAACTTAGAGCAACTTCTTCTGTCAAAGCTGCAATGAGACTAGAAAGAAATTAAAGATTTTTAATGAACTTTTCACAAAAAATGAACGTTAAAAACACTTTTTTCATCCGAAGTTTCTGGTACGATTTCGGAAAAAACAACAAGGAAAAATCAATGTTGCCCTTATCAAACAAGTTTCAAGTGGTTGTTGAACGCCAAACGCTTTTAAGGAGCCTCTGAACTGCTTAAAACATTTTAAAACTTAACTTTCTCAATATTTGATTTTGACCGATCGACTGAAGTGAGTAGCTTCACACAAACATGCAACCATGCTGTTCAGGAGGGGAAGGCAGGGGAGGATTTGGAGGAGTTACATCTTACTTTTTATTGACTTTTTAAAAATACCATTAAGACGTTAGAAAGAGAACCAAAAAAGGGGAAAACACAAACCATTTCATTTTATATAATTTGAAAACAGAAAATGCTGGAAATTCTCAGCAGGTCAGTCAGCATCTGTGGAGAGAGGGAGAGAAACAGATTTAACGTTTCAGGTCTGTGACCTTTCGTCAGAACTGTAAAATATTAGAGTTGTAACAGATTTTAACCAGGTGCAGAGGCAGGGAAAGGCGGGAGGGGAGGAAGGAACACAAGGGATGGTCTGTGATATGGTGGAAGGCAGGAGTGGTTAAATCCGCCCTCTGCACCTGATTAAAATCTGTTACATCTCGAACTTTTTCCAGTTCCGACGAAAGGTCACAGACCTGAAACGTTAACTCTGTTTCTCTCTCTCTCCACAGATGCTGCCTGACCTCCTGAGTATTTCCAACATTTTCTGTTTATATTTCAGATTCCAGCATCCGCTGTATTTTGCTATTGTGAACGGTTTTATTGTGTCTGTCGTTCTATCGTCTGAACAAGTCCCAGGAACAACGTAAATATAGATTTTTCTTAAATGTTTAGTGGAGTGTTAATGGAAACAAGAACTCTGTACTGATGTATGAAAAATGCAGGAAGCTACTTTAGAAGAAACCATTATTTGTTTATTGAGAAAGACACACAAAATACTTTGATTAAACTGGTAATGTACAATTTCTATTTGGTATAAATGTTTGAATTAGGAGATTGTAAATTGAGAGCACAATGAAGTTTGTTTCCTGCTATTTAATTGGCTGGTACCTAAAATAATTCAACACTTTTCATGATAAGAGCAGTGATTAGTATTGTGGAGAATGATTGAGAGAAAAAACATTGGAAGCGAAATTTGTAAATTCACATCTTTACATCAACATATTAGTAACATTTCCAAGTCAGTCTGATTGGTTCTCTTGTCCAGGAAGAATGATGAATATTTATTTGTGTTAAATCATAGCTTTTCCTGCTGTTTGATTTAATTCAGTGACACAAATATGTGTGTGTCTTTCTGCACTTGTGAATAGGTGCTGCATTTCTGACATGTTACATGCGTGGTGTGCTGGTTCAACAAGACCTCGTTTATTAATGGAAGTGATTGAAGTTGGAAATACGGATACCCGTTTTTGTTCAATTATTTTGAATACTGTGAACTAAAGAACTACAGCACTTTATATTTGTTGGGTGTCTGGTTGTATTGTGATTAATATTCTAATGACATATCTGGACGTCCAGCACGTCAGCGCCATAGGAAAGCCGCTGCTCCCGCTGCTTGTGCAGCCATTGCTTTAGTGACATGAGGGATGGGCTAATACGTTGAAAACTTTAAAATTAATACAAATTGCATGAATAGATCTGCCTCATTCAGCTCACCTTGGGCTTCTGGATAGTTTGACGATGTGTAACTGAGTGACGTTTCTGAAGTGTTAATTTATTATTCTGCAGTTCTTTTATATCCCAGTCATTTCTGACAAGGATTTTTTAAATAGAGTGTGTACATGACGAACTAAAAGCTTTTAATAAATTCTACCGTAAACAAACTTGCAGTATGTGCATGAAAATGACAAATGAATTTCAATATGGGTAAGTGTGAGGTGATGCATTTTGGTAGCAGGAATAAGGAGCCTCGCTACTCCTTGGAAAATTAAATTCTAAATGGGGTAGAGGTGCAAAGGGATTTCGGGGTATAGATTCACAAATCATCAGAAGTAGCAACGCAGGTTAAAAACCATAAAAGTGCAAATAAAGCACGGTTTCATTTCTAGAGGAACAGATTCCAAAAGCAGGGAAGTTATGTTAAACTAGCAGAACCTTGTCTGATTGTCTCATGATTTGAGATGGTGGGGTGCCAATATCTCATTACTGTATATATGATTTGAACTTGCTGTTGTTGCTGTCGTTGTTGTAAAGGTTGCTTTTCTAAAAGTAGTTCCAAAATTTGTTGTTGTGAAATTTGCCAGCGGACGAAAAGGTCGCTCAAAGAAGTTCGTGGCCGCTCAGTACAAAAAAAACTCGAGGGAACATTGCTGGGTGGAGTTGAGGATAATTAGATGGGTTCAGGAGGAGCTTAGGATATTAGTTGGGGTGGGGAGGAGCTGAGGATATTAGGTGGGTTGGGGAGGAGCTGAGGATATTAGGTGTGGTGGGGAGGAGCTGAGGATATTAGGTGGGGTGGAGGTGCTGAAGATATTAGGTGGGGTGGGGGAGAGCTGAAGATATTAAGTGGGGTGGGGGTGTGCTGAGGATATTAGGCTGGGGTGGGGAGGAGCTGAGGATATTAGGTGGGGTGGGGAGAAGCTGAGGATATTAGGTGGGGTGGGAGGAGCTGAGGTTATTAGGTGGGTTGGGGGGAGCTGAGGATATTAGGTGGGTTGGGGGGCTGCTGAGGATATTAGGTGGGTGGGGAGGAGCTGAGGATATATGGTGGGGTGGGGAGGAGCTGAGGATATTAGGTGGGGCGGGGAGAGCTGAGGATATTAAGTGTGGTGGGGAGGAGCTGAGGATATTAGGTGGGGTGTGGAGGAGCTGAGGATATTAGGTGGGTTCAGGAGGAGCTGAGGATATTAGTTGGGGTGGGGAGGTGCTGAGAATATTAGGTGGGATGCAGATGAGCTGAGGATATTAGGTGGGGTGGTGGGGTGCTGAGGATATTAGCTGGGGTGGGCAGGAGCTGAGGATATTAGTTGAGATGGGGAGGACCTGAGGATATTAGGTGGGGTGGGGAGTTGCTGAGGATATTAGGTGGTGTGGGGAGGAGCGGAGGATGTTAGGTAGGGTGGGGAGAAGCTGAGGATATTAGGTGAGGTGGGGAGGAGCTGAGGATATTAGGTGAGGTGGGGAGGAGCTGAGGATATTACGTGTGGTCGGGAGGAGCTGAGGATATTAGGTGGTGTGTGGAGGAGCTGAGGATATTAGGTTGGGTAGGTAGGACTGAGAATAGTCGGTAAGGTGTGGAGGAGCTGACGATATTAGGTGGGGTGGGGAGGAGCTGAGGATATTAGGTGGGGTGGGAGCAGCTGAGATTTTTAGGTGAGGTGGGGAGGAGCTGAGGATATTAGGTGGGGTTGGGAGGAGCTGAGGATATTAGGTGGGGTGAGGAGGAGCTGAGGATATTAGATGGGGTGGGGAGGAGCTGAGGATATTAGGTGGGGTGGGGAGGAGCTGAGGATATTAGGGGGGGTGGGGAGGAGTTTAGGATTTTCGATGCAAAAATAGATGTCGAAAGTCACAAAGTGTGGCTGAAGGAAACAGCAGAGCAGTTCTGTTACATGAAATAAATAATAGGCCAGAAATTCGGCTTCCTGGCTTCCCGCGGGTGCAGGGATCGCGCGTGCATCTACCTACCGCGCCTGCCGTGGACCCCTGGGCCACGGCAGGCGCGGTAGGTAGATGCACGCGCGATCCCTGCACCCGCAGTGCTTGCATATCCCAGGGGCGTCGTTTGTGCGATGCGTCCCCTTTGATCACGTGGGCCATGGAGAGCCAATGGCAGCAGACCAGCTTTCATTCATATGTTTGACAGTAAGACCTGTGAAATCTATGAATACAGATCGGCCCCAAAACATCCCTAAAACTACAAATATATTTTTTTTAAATCACGTTTTTAAAATAACTATAAATTATATTAATTAACAATTTTAAACAAAAATGTAAATTTTTGAAAAAATTAATTACACTTTTTTACGGTATTAAAACTAAACTTACCTTTCTTTAAAGTAATTAAAAAAGATAAATCTGTGAAAAAAAGTGTTTAAATTGTAATAAAATCAACACTCACCTTGTTAAAAGAAGGCCTTGCGTCTCCTTTTTCAATGTGTATCTTCTCCGTGCTTACCTCACGGAGGAACCTGTGAAAAAACCTGAAGTGCGAGGCGAACGCGCTGGCCCTCCGGGGAACGGAAGTGCCGGTTTCCCGCGCATGCGCAGGGCATGCAAGGAACCGGCACTTTCGTTCCGTCCACGGTTGAGCACACAGTGCGCTCTCACTCGTGTCGATCCTAATTTCTGCCACAATATCTTCACCAATTTCTTCGAAAAGCAGTATTACAAAGTGACAAGCGACTGCAATAAATCCTTAGATTTTCTGATAAAATTCCAAAACCAGACACACTTTTAGATGGCTTCCTTTATTAATTATTATTGTTTTTTGTTCAATACACTGATGCTTTCCTTCCAATATTGAAGAGACATTTCTCTACATCACATCTCACAATAGATATTAGAAAACATACAGACAGCGCAGTTAAGTGGCAAGTGAAGTTTAACATCGATGAATGCGAGGTGATGCACTTTGGTAGGAAAACAGAAACATCATCAGGATAGTGCGGTTGTAGTTTTTTATATGGACTTTCAAAAGGCGTCTGACAAAGAACCACGTGACATATCTGGTCATAAAATTGTAACCCATGGGATTAATGGGACAGGGCAGCATGGATACCAAATTGGTTAAGGGTCAGAAAGCAGAGAGTACTGGTGACGGGTTGTTTTTCAGACTGGAGGGAAGTATACAGTGGTGTTCCCCAGGGGTTTCTATTAGGACCAGTGCTCTCTTTGATATATTTTAATGACCTAGAGTTGGGTATACAGGGCATCGAAACTCGGAAATGTAGTACACAATGAGGAGGATAGTAAAAGACTTCAGGAGGACGTAGACTGACTGGTCAAGAAGAGAACATAAGATATAGGGGCAGGAGTAGGCCATTCGGCCCTTCGAGCCTGCTCCACCATTCAATGAGATCATGGCTGACCTTTGGTTAAAAGTCATTCATGCAACACCTTCTAACGGACCCTCATTCCTGCATATAAAGTTATCTCCTTACTCAGTTTATTGGCAGATTTTGCATTAACAGAATAAAATATCATTGGAGCGGAAAGGAAGACCCGAAAGGTCAAGAAAATTTGGCTGGGTCTTTACTCTTATAAACTGTTCCTCGGGCTGGAGGGTCTGAGAGCTTCAGAGAAGTCCCTGACATGATCCTGCACTTCTCTCATGGCGTTGCTTTCCGAATCCAATCCCTTTGCTTACAGCATAACCCGAACTCTGATTCATTTGGGCAGACACTTCACAGATTCTATTTAACACGTGTGCAGAAGAGATTTACTAGAATGGTACCAGGGATAAGCGACTTCAGTTATGTGGAGAGACTGGAGAAGCTGGCGTTGTTCGGATTAGAGCAGAGAAGGTTAAGAGGAGATTTGATCGAGGTGTTCAAAAGCCTAAATATATTTAATAGAGTAATTAAGGAGCAATTGTTTCCAGTGGCAGTGGGGTCGGTAACCAGAGGACACAGACTTAATGTGATTGGCAAAAAAAATCCGAGACAACATGAGGAAGCTTTCGGTCGACACAGCGAGTTAGTGTGATATGGAATGCATTGGCGGAACCAGGTTCAATAGTATCTTTCAATGGGGATTTAGGACAAAATACGTGAAGTGAAAAAATACAGGGGAAAGAGCAGAAGAGTGGGATTAATTGGACAGCTCTACCAAAGAGCCGGCACAGGTACGGAAGGGCGAATGGACTCCTTCTGTGCTATATCATTCCTTGCTTCTATTTCCACCGATACCTAAGAAAATAAGAAACTGAACGTAGCAGAAGAGTAAACGGCTCTCGGGCTACAGGTGAACAATAATTTAAAAAAAATATCACTGGACAGCAAAGCAATTAAAATGCTAACAGGGAATTGGGGTTTATTTCGAAGGCGATAGAATTCAAAAGTAGTGAAGTTGGCCAATGGTGGGAAGTGGTGTTTCAGAAGGAGCGGTGCTGAGAACACTTTTGTTCATCATTTACTTAAACAATTAGAACTGAGGAATCAGAAGTGCAATTTCAAACATTGTGGTTGCACTCAGAATGGGGGTTTATACTTAATACAGAGGAGGACTGAAACAAAATCCAGGAAGACGTTAATAAACTGACTGAATGGGCGTGTAACTGGCAAATGAACCTCAATATAGAGAAATGTGAGGTCGTGCATTTTATTAGGAAGAATACGGAGGTCACATACTCCTTGGAAAATAAGTTCTAAACCAAGTTGAGGGACAGAGGGATCTGATGGTACAGTTACATAAATCACTAAAAGTTGCAATGCAGGTTGATAAGGCAATAAAAACAAAGAAAGCACTAGGTTCATTTCTACAGGGATAGAATTGTAAAGCACAGAAATTATGTTAAACTTGTAAGGAACCTTGGTCAGACCACACTTGGAGTAATGTGAACATGATCGCAATCTTACAAAAATTACATAGAGGGACTGGCGAAGGTACAAACAGTATTTACTAGAATGATACCAGAACTGAGAGGTTATACCTGTCAGGAATGACTGAACAAGCTGGGGCTTTAGTCTTTAGAAAAGAGAAGACTGATTGATGATCAGTTAGAGTACATTACGATTTTGAAAGTGTTCGATATGGTAGTTAGAGAAGATGTTTCCAGTTGCAGGAGAGACCAGAACTCTGGTCCATAGATTTAAGATAGTCATTAATAAATCGAATAGGGAATTCAGGAGAAAACTTTTTATTAAATGAGTGTTCAGAATGTGGCATCGCTACCACAAGGAGCAGTCGATGCGAATAGCATAGACACATTTAAAGTGGAGCGAGATAAGCACATAAGGGGCAAAGAAATAGAAAGTTATATATTTACTGGGCTAGATGAAGGAGGGTGGGTGGAGGCTCATGTGGAGCATAGACACCAACATGGACATTTTGTGTCGAATGGTCTGTCTCTGTGCTGTAAATGCTTCGTAAATTGCATTGAATTTTTATAGGACCGGGGTCAGGTCACACTTAGAGAACTGTGCATAGTTATGGTCTCCATACTATATAAAGGACATAGAAGCATTGGAGAAAGAGCAAAAAATACTTACAGCAACAACAACTTGCATTTATATAGCGCCTTTAACATAGTAAAATTACCCAAGCGATTCACAGGAGCGTTATTGAACACAAATTGACCCTGAGAAACATAAGGTGATATTAGGAAAGATGACCAAAAGCTTAGTCAAAGAGGTAAGTTTTAAGCAGCATCTTAAAGGAGGAGGGAGTTTAGAGAAGCAGAGAGGTTCAGGGAGGGGATTCCTGAGCTTAGGGCCCAGGCAGCTGAAAGCACAGCCTCCAATGGTGGAGCGGTTACAATCGGGGATGTGTAAGAGGCCAGAATTAGAGTAGCACAGAGATCTCGGGAGTGTTGAGGGGCTGGTGGAGCTTGCAGAGGTAGGGAGGGCGAGGCCATGTAGGGAATTGAAAGCAAGGATGATCATTTCAAAATGGAGGCATTGCCGGAACGGGATTCCCTGTAGGTCAGCGAGCACAGGGTTGGTGGTTTACCGGGATTTGGTGCGGGTTAGGTTACGGGCAGCAGAGCTTTGGAGGAGCTCAAGTTATGGAGGGTGGGAGCTGGAAGCCGGCCAGGAGAGAGTTGGTGTTATCAAGTCTAAAGCTACCAAAGGTACGGATGATGGTTTGAGCAGCAGATGAGTTGAGGCAGGGGTGAAGTTCGGCGATGTTACTGAGGTGGAAGTAAGCCGTCCTGGTGATGGAGTGAATATCCGGTCGGAAGATCATCCCGTGGTCAAATACGACACCAAGGTTGCAAACAGCAAACTGGTGCTAAGGCGAGGGATGGAGTCGGTGGCTAGGCAACGGAGTTTGTGAAGTGCGCCAGTAGCTTCGGACTTACAAATATTTAGTTGGATGGCAACAGAACTGAAAGATTGCAGCTATCGGGAAAGATTGAACAGGTTGGGCCTTTTTGCTATAGAAGAGAGAGGACTTTGATGAGGCCTGATAGAGATTTTAAAATTGTGAATGGGTTGGACAGGGTAGATGTGTAGAGATTGTTTACACTTGTGGGAGAATGCAACACTTGGGGTCATAAATACAAGATAGTTACTAATAAATTCAAGAGGGAAATAAGGAGAAATTACTTCACTCAGCGAGTGGATAGAATGTGGATCTCACTACCACAGGAAGTGGTTGAGGAAAATAGTTTAGATTTTTTCAGAATGAAACTAGACATGTAACTGCTAGAAAGGGGAATAGAAAGATATTCTGAGAGGGTGAGATGAGGTAGATGCAATGAGAGGACACTGGTGTGGAGCATAAACACCAGCACAGACTGATTGGGCCGAATGGCCTGTTTGTGTGCTGCATATTCAATGTAATATAATCCTCTGAACTGCAGCTCAGCTCTGTCTGCGTAGCTATTGACCAGGCTCTTACTCTGGAAGCTGCGAATGAATTGCTGCGCTCAATCGCTGAAGGGACTCTTTGCAGAAGAGCTCAGAGTGAAAGCAGCATACTAGTGGTCCTGTCCCGAAAGACAATGTGGGAAATGTCAGTCAGAAACAATGCCGAGTCCTAAACACAGTGCTCCCCCCGCCGCTGGCTCTATCTTCAGATCTCCAGCGATTGCTGGTGTAATTCAGTGGATGGCAGTCTGGGGCTGAATATTACATTCCTGGACTGGAAACACTGGGAGCCGCCTCTGGGCTGCGCTCAGTTGTTTCTGATTATTAATGAATTGAATAATTGAGGTAAGCGGATATTTCACCGCCCTCTTCACCTGCTCTCTGAACTTGGACTGGGTCACCCCATAAATAAATGTGTTTGTGCAGCAACTTAAATTCCGCAGCATAATTCCGACTTGCTCAAAGATATATAAAGAATATGTGTAATAATAGGGATCTGTTCCTGTAATATTATAACATAAGAATTCTATAACATAGACCATCCACATCAGTATGAAGCTGCCGGATATGGTGAAGAGTAAAATCACAGACTTCCTTCTGCTCTCCATCTCTGGGTCTCTGCCATTCTCTCCCTTGCTCTCACCCCTCAGTCCCTTACGGACTCGACTGGCCACAAAAATGTGTCTGACTGTCAGAGCGTTGAGCAACAGAATTAAACCGAATGGGAGCAATGGGGTTAAAACCCGATCAAACCAGTTAAATCCCACCCACCTGGGCTCAGTATAATAGCTCGGGATTGTGTCACAGAAAAACGGCACATTGTCGATTATCACCGCGGGTTGATTTGTTAGGTAGAAGGGAACGTCTTTTAAACAGAGCAGAATGCCGGTTGTTCCCAGAACCACAGCCGCAGTTTTCCCGGTGCAATATTTAGTTTTCAGCTTCTGGCAACAAATGGTCACAAATCGATCAAAGGTGAAAGTGACGGTGAACCAGACAGAACAGTCTGTGGCTGTACGAGCCAGGACATTGATAACACTACACACAGGGGTGATGTTCAGGAAACTCACTGGGAAATAATGATATTTGATCTGGAACAGTATGACCTCAGTGACAATGACCAGGAGATCCGCCGCTGCCATGGCCACCAGGTAGCGAGTGGTGCAGGTGGAGAGCCCGCAATTTCCCCGGGACAGGATCACAATCGCCACTAAATTCACTGTAAAACACAGAAGGGAAAAGAGACTGGAAATTACTGATCAAACGTTCTCCGTGACTGAGCCCAGACAGTAAGTGTTGGATTTGTTAACACCCCAAAAACCGGCGGGTTGGGCTCGGGTCAGAGGTGAAAATTTAAAAATGTCCTCCCGACCCCAACCTGCCGGCTTCGGAGTTTAACGGAGACGGGACAGGGGACGGTCAACGAACTGCTCCCAGGATTTAAACTGTTTTATATGTTTAACTATGGCTGGCCGAGCAACCTGGGCCTCGGGAATGATTTCACCCGCACTCCCCCCTTTCCCGACTCCAACACCCTCCCCCATGGGTAGAAACCAGCAGTCAGGGTTGGACATCACCAAGTTTGCAGACGACACAAAGCTGGGTGGGCATGTGTGCTGTGAGGAGGATGGAGAGAAAATTCAGTATGACTTGGACAGGTTTGGTGATTGGGCAGATGCATGGCAGATGCAGTATAATGTGGATAAATGCGAGTTTATCCACTTTGGTGGCAAAAACAGGAAGACAGATTATTATCTGAACTGCAATAGATTGGGAAAAGGGGAAGTGCAACGAGATCTGGGAGTCCTTGCTCACCAGTCGCTGAAGGTAAGCATGCAGGTGCAGCAGGCGGTGAAGAAGGCAAATGGTATGTTGGCCTACATAGCGAGAGGATTCGAAACAGGAGCAAGGATGTCTTGCTGCAGTTGAACAAAGCATTGGTGAGACCACATCTTGAGGATTGTGTTCATGTTTTGAGCGCCTTATCTGAGGAAGGATGTTCTTGCCATGGAGGGAGTGCAGCGAAGATTTACCAGACTGATACCTGGGATGGCAGGAAGGACGCATGAAGAGAGATTGGGTCGATTAGGCTTATATTCGCTAGAGTTTCGAAGAATGAGAGGGGATCTCATTGAAACTTATAACATTTTAACAGGACGGATGTTCCCGATGGCGGGGGAGTCCAGAACCAGGTGTCACAGTCTAAGGATAAGGGGTAAGCCATTTAAGACTGAGATGAGGACGAATTTCTTTACCCAGAGAGTGTTGAACCTGTGGAATTCTCTACCACAGAAGGCAGTTGAGGCCAATTCATTAAATATATTCAAGAAGGAGATAGATATATTTCTTAAGGCTAAAGGGATCAAAGGATGTGGAGAGAAAGCAGGGACAGGGTACTGAATTTGGATGATCTGCCATGATCTCATTAAGTGGTGGAGCAGGTTAGAGGGGTCGAATGGCCTACTCCTGCTCCTATCTACTATGTTTCTATGCTAAACCCCTGGGACCGGTATAACCCCTGGGACCGGTCAAACACTCGGGTCCGGTCAAAACCCCGGGACTAGTCTAAATCTCGGGTCCGGTCCAACCCCCGGGACCGGTCAAACGCTCGGGACTGTTCAAACCCCCGGGACTGGTCAAACCCCCGGGACCGATAAAACCCCCGGGACTGTTCAAACCTGGTAGAGGACACTAAGAATATCCCAACACTGGACAAACAAGGGGATCTAGGGTGGTGGGCGGGGTGAGCTAAATACGTTTAAAATCACTAAGGAATTGGTACTCAGTAAAATAATGGGACTCAAGGCGGATAAATCCCCTGGACCTGATGGCTTACATCCTAGGGTCTTGAGGGAAGTGGCAGTAGGGATTGTGGATGCTTTGGTAATTTTACAAAATTCCCTGGGCTCAGCAAAGGTCCCGGCAGATTGGAAAACTGCTAATGTAACACCCTTATTTAAAAAGGGTAGTAGGCAGAAGGCTGGAAATTATAGACCAGTTAGCCTAACATCTGTGGTGGGTAAAATGTTGGAGTCTATTATTAAGGAGACAGTAACGGAACATTTAGATAAACAGAATTTAATAGGACAAAGTCAGCATGGCTTTATGAAGGGGAAGTCATGTCTGACAAATTTGCTTGAGTTCTTTGAGGACATAACGTACAGGGTGGATAAAGGGGAAACAGTGGACTTAGTGTATTTAGACTTCCAGAAGGCATTCGACAAGGTGCCACATAAAAGATTATGCTCAAGATAAAAATTCACTGGATTGGGGGCAATATTCTGGCATGGGTGGATGATTGGTTATCTAACAGGAAGCAGAGAGTTGGGATAAATGGTTTATTCTCGGAATGGCAACCAGTAGCCAGTGGTGTTCCGCAGGGGTCGGTGCTGGGTCCCCAACTCTTTACAATCTATATTAACGATTTGGAGGAGGGGACCGAGTGTAACATATCAAAGTGTGCAGATGATACAAAGATGGGAGGGAAAGTAGAAATTGAGGAGGACATAAAAAACCTACAAGGGGATATAGACAGGCTGGGTGAGTGGGCAGAGATTTGGCAGATGCAATACAATATTGGAAAATGTGAGGTTATGCACTTTGGCAGGAAAAATCAGAGAGCAAGTTATTATCTTAATGGCGAGAAAATGGAAAGTACTGCAGTACAAAGGAATCTAGTGGTCCTAGTGCAAGAAAATCAAAAAGTTAGTATGCAGGTGCAGCAGGTGATCAAGAAGCCCAACGGAATGTTGGCTTTTATTGCTATGGGGATAGATTATAAAAACAGGGAGGTATTGCTGCAGTAATATAAGGTATTGGTGAGACTGCACCTGGAATACTGCATACAGTTTTGGTGTCCATACTTAAGAAAATACATACTTGCTCTTGAGGCAGTACAAAGAAGGTTCACTCGGTTAATCCCGGGGATGAGGGTGTGGACATATGAGGAGAGGTTGAGTAGATTGTGAGTCTCTCATTGGAGTTCAGAAGAATGAGAGGCGATCTTATTGAAACATATAAGATTGTGAAGGGGCTTGATCAGGTGGATGCGGTAAGGATGTTCCCAAGGATGGGTGAAAATAGAACTAGGGGGCATAATCTTAGAAAAAGGGTCTGCTCTTTCAAAACTGAAATGAGGAGAAACTTCTTCACTCAGAGGGTAGTAGGTCTGTGGAATTTGCTGCCCCAGGAAGCTGTGGAAGCTACATCATTAAATAAATATACAACAGAAATAGACAGTTTCCTAGAAGTAAAGGGAATTTGGGGTTACGGGGAGCGGGCAGGAAATTGGACATGAGGCTGAGTTTGGATCGGTCAAGGCCCTGTGGGTGGCGGAGCGGGCCCAGGGGTTGTGTGGCCGGTCCTGCTCCTACTTCTTGTGTTCTTTAGATTCGAGGTTAGGATCAGATCAGCCATGATCTTATTGAATGGCGGATCAGGCTCGAGGGGCCGATTGGCCTACTCCTGCTCCTATTTATTATGTTCTTATGTTCTAAACCCCCGGGACTGGTCAATCCCCTGGGACTGGTCAAACCCCCGGGACTGGTCAAACCCCCGGGACCAGTCTACCACCCGGGACTGGTCAAACCCTCGCGTCCAGTCACACCCCCGGGACCGGCGAAACCCCCGGTACCAGTCAGCACCACGGGACCGGTTGAACACCCGGGACCGGTCAAAGCCCCGGGACATATTAAACCCCCGGGACCGGTCAAACCCCCAGGACCGGTCAAACCCCTGGGACATGTTAAACCCCCGGTCCCAGTCAAACCCCCGGCACCAGTCAAACCCCGGGACCAGTCAAACCCCCAGGAATGATCAAACCCCGGGTACAGTCAAACCCCCTGGATGGGTCAAACCCCTGGGGCAGGTCAAACCCCCGGGACCAGTCAAACCCCTGGGACTGGTCAAACCCCCGGGACTGGTCAAACCCCCGGGACTTGTCAAACCCCCTGGACCGGTCAAACCCCCGGGACTGGTCAAACCCCCGGGAATGGTCAAACCCCCAGGACCAGTCAAATCACCGGGACCGGTCAAACCCCCGGGACCAGTCAATCCCCCGGGACCGGTCAACCCCCCGAGAGTGGTCAATCCTCCAGCACCAGTCACATCCCTGGGTCCGGTCAAACCCCCGGGACTGATCAAACCCCCGGGAGGTGTCAAACCCCCGGGAGCTGTCGAACCCCCGGGACCAGTCACACCTCCGTGACTGGTCAAACCCCCGGGAGCTGTCACACCCCCGGGACCAGTCACACCCCCGATACCGGTCAAACCCTGGGACCGGGCAAACTCCCGGGACCGGTCACACCCCCGGGACTGGTCAAACACCCGGGACCGGTCAAACCCCCGGGACTGGTCAAATTCCCGGGACCGGTCACACCCCCGGGACTGGTCAAAGCCCAGGGACCAGTCAAACCCCCGGGACTTGTGAAAACTCCGGGACCGGTCAAATCCCCGGGACTGGTGAAACCCCCGGGACCGGTCACACCCCCAGGACCGTGATCAGACACGACCGCCGGATCGGACGCCCCATCCCCCCTCCAGTTTCGTCCATCAGACCTACTTGGTCCTACTCCGGAGTTCCCCCATCGCCATCTGACTGGAAGCCCCACTGTCAATCAGGCTGAATTCCGGGTGGGAGAACCGGTCAAGGACAAAGGATGTACGCTGTGGCGTTAAGACACCCCACCGTCCGGGAATACCCGGACTTCCAGGTATCCTTTCTGATATTCCGCATTCACCCCGCATCCCCCGGCCATCGTACATAACCCGCCCCTCTTAATATCTGGGCATAAATATTTGAGCTAAGCAAAATACTGGAGACTGCTGTAAATCTGATAAAAAAGACAATGCTGAAAACACTCAGCAGATCAGGCAGCAACTGTGCAGAGAAAAATAGAGTTAACAATTCAGATCGATGACCTTTCATCAGAACTGGAAGATATCAGAGATTAACAGTATTAAAGCAATGATAGAGTTAGAGAAAAGTGCGGTAGCATAAGGAAAGCACAAAGAGGAATGTCTGTGATTGGCTGGCGCTCCGGAGTGATTCAATGACAAAAGGGATGATGGTACAAGGCGAATGGGACAATTAAAGAAACAGAAGATGGGTCTCGAGGAGGTGTAAATGGTTACAGCAGAATCACAAGACGAAGGGGCAGTAGGGCACATGTGGAAGAGAAAGTTGGCTAGACCCCAGGTGTTTGTACCAGCCCACTGGCCGTGTACCGGGACCGCCACCCCAAGCCTCAACCCACACCTCCTCCACTCCCAGTGGCTCTGGTGGAGCCAGGCTCCATTACCAGCACATGTCGTCCGAGAAAACGGGAGCGGAGGTTATGATCTGAAGTTTTTAAACTTCGTGTTAAGTCCGGCAGGCAATCAAATGCCTAACCGAAGGATACGGTGCTGTTCCTCATTAAGATTAAAAGGGGAATAGTGCAGGAGGCCGAGAACAGAGATTTCAGGGTGGGAGTGGGATGTAAAATTAAAGTGGCAAGTGAGCTGAAGATCAGGGTCACACTTGCCGCAGAAAAGGAGGCGTTCACTAAAGCAATCACTCAATCTGTGTTTCGTCCAACCAATGTACAGGAGACTTGATCGAGTGCAGCGAATATGATATACTAAATTGGAAGAAGTACAAGTAAATTAGTCTTTCACTTTTTGGAATGTTTGGGGCATTGGCTGGTGGGATGGAAAGAGGGGAAACGGCAGCTGTTGCATCTCCTGCACTTGCATAGGAAGGTGCCGGGGAAGGGGAGCAGATGTTAGGCATGACGGAAGAGTGGACCAGGGTGTCACGAGGGCCGGGGGGACGGGAGGGCAGGGGAAGATATGTTTGTTGGTGGCCTTAGCTGGACATGACGGAAATGGCAGAGGATGATCCGTTGAATGTGAAGGCTGTTGGAGTGGAAGCTGTGGACAAGGGGAACCCTATCTGGGTCCTGGCAGGGAGGGCAAGAGGTGATGGCAGCAAAACAGGATTGGCACGGTCGAGGACCCTGTCAATCACAATGGAGGTGAATACTCGGCTGAGGAAATATGAAGACATTTCGGAAGCACTGGTGTGGAAGGTGGCATCTTCAGAACATATGCAACGGTGGCGGAGAAACTTTGAGAACAGCTAAAGCCCTTCCAAGAAGCCAGGTGGGAGGAAGTGTACTCAAGATTCCTGCGGGAGTTGGTGGGATTATAGTAGATATTGGTGGACGGCCTAGCCCCTGAAATGGATTTCGAAAAGTCGAGGATGGCAAGAGCAGACCACTGTGGTTGACCACGTGTTATTCCTGTATTTAAAATAGAAGATAGCGCAATTCCAAGGAACTTCTGAACAGTTCGCATAATGTTGGTGGTATGAAAGATAATGGAATCATAGAAACAGCGAACAATAGGAGCAGGAGTAGGCTATTAGGCCCTTCGAGCCCGCTCCGCCATTCAATATGATCATGGATGATCCTCTATCTCAATAGCATATTCCCGCTCTCTCTCCATACCCCTTGATGCCTTTACGTCTAGAAATCTATCAATCACCTTCTTAAATATTTTCAGTGGCTCGGCCTCCATAGCCTTCTGTGGTAAAGAATTCTACAGTTTCATCACCCTCTGAGTGAAGACATTTCTCCTTATTTTAGTCTTAAATGTCCTACCCCGTATCCTGGACTGTGACCCCTCTTTGTAGACCACCCAGCCAGGGGAAGCATCCTCCCTGCATCAGTCTGTCTAGCCCTGTTAGAATTTTACACGTTTTAATGAAATCCCCCCTCATTCTTCTAAACTCTCGTGAATACAGGCCTAGTCGACCCAATCTCTCCTTATACGATAGTCATGCCATCCCAGGAATCAGATTGGTGAAGCTTCGCTGCATTCCCTCTATGGCAAGTAAATCCTTTCTTAGGTAAGGAGACCAAAACTGCACACAGTACTCCAGGTGTGGTCTCACCAAGATCCTGTACAACTGTAGTAAGATATCCTTGTTCCTGTACTCAAATCCTCTTACAATAAAGGCCAACATACCATTTGCCTTCCTAACTGCTTGCAGCACCTGCATGTTTGCTTTCAATGACTGGTTTACAAGGACACCCAGGTTCCTTTGTACATCTACATTTCCCAATCTATCACCATTTAAATAATACGCTGGCTTTCTGGGTTTTTTCCTACCGAAGTGGATAACTTCACATTTATCCACGTTATACTGCATCTGCCATGCCTTTGCCCACTCACACAACTTGTCTAAATCGTCTTGAAGCATCTTTGCATCCTTCTCACAACTCACAATCCCACCTAGTTTCGTGTCGTCAGCAAACTTTAAATTATTACATTTGGTTCCCTCATCCAAATCATTGATATATACTGTGAATAGTTGGCGCCCAAACATTGATCTCTGCGGTACCGCACTAGTCATCGCCTGCCACCCGAAAAAAGACCCTCTGTTTCCTGTCTGTTAACCACTTTTCAATCCATGCCAATGTATTACACCCAATCCCATGTGCTTTAATTTTGCTCAAGAACCTCTTATGTGGAACTTTATCAAAGGCCTTCTGAAAATCCAAATACACCACATCCACTAGTTCTCCCTTATCTATTCTACCAGTTACATCCTCAAAAATCTCCAGTAGGTTTGTCAAAGACGATTTCCCTTTCATAAATTCATGTTGAATTTGTCTAATCCCGTTGATATTTTCTAAGTGTTCTATTATCACATCATTTATAATAGACTCTAGCATTTTCACTACTACAGATGTTAGGCTAACCGGTCTGTAATTCCCTGTTTTCTCTCTCCCTCCTTATTTAAATAGCGGGGTTACATTTGCCACCCTCCAATCTGCAGTAACTGTTCCATAATCTATAGAATTTTGGAAGCTGACAACCAATGCATCCACTATTTCCATGGCTACCTCTTTTAGTACTCTGGGATGCAGATAATCAGGCCCTGGGGATTTATTAGCTTTCATTCCCATTAATTTCTCCAGCAATATGTTTTTTACAAATACTAATTTCCTTTAATTCCTCCTTCTCACTAGACCTTTGGTTCCCTAGCATTTCTGGGAAGTTATTTGTGTCCTCTTCCGTGAAGACAGAACCAAAGTATTTGTTTAATTGCTCAGCCATTTCCTTGTTCCCCATTAAAAAATTCTCCCGTTTCTGACTGTGAGGGCCCTACATTTGTCTTCACTAATGTTTTTCTTTTTACACACTTTTATAAACTTTTAAAATCTGCTTTTATGTTCCTTGCAAGTTTACTCTTACACTCTATTTTTCCCCTTTTAATCAATTTCTTGGTCCTTTTTTGCTGAACTCTAAACTGCTCCCAATCCTCAGGCTTGCTACTTTTTTCTGGCAACTTCATATGACTCCTCTTTGGATCTAATTCTATGCTTAATTTATTTTGTTAGCTATGGTTGGGCCGCTTTTCCTTTTGTGTTTTTGCGCCAGAAAGGAATGTATAACTGTTGCAATTCCCGCATTCGTTCCTTAAATGTTAGCCATTGTCAATCCGTTGTTATGCCTTTTAATGAAGCTCACCAATCTTTCATAGCCAACTCACTCCTCATACCTTCGTAGTTTCGTTTGTTTAGATTTAATACACTACCGTAATGGAAAAAAACAACTAGAAACACAAAATATAGTAAAGAATCATCATCTCGTGTTCCAAAAGGAATGTTCAGGCTTGACCAATTTATTGAATTCTTTGAATAAGTATGGGAAAGAGTATATAAGGGTAAATGTAGTAGATGTAATATAATTTGATTTTCTAAAGCCCTTTGCTAAGTTACCGCATAACCGACTGAATCACAGAGCAAATGGAGTTCGGGGACAAGCAGCAGCGTGGATAGCAAGCTGGCTGCAAAAACAGAAAATAGGGAGTAAGGGATAAAGCTATTTACTCAGATTGGCGGAAGGTGAGAAGTGGTGTTCCACAAGGATGCTGAATATGTACACGAGGTAGAAAGCAGTAGAACGTTATGCAGATAGGGTGAGATCAAGAGGGGTGGGAGGAGGCTCATGTGGAGCATAATCTAGTAGGGCCGAATAACCTTTTATGCACTGTAAATTCTATGGAGTTCTCTGTAACTTGAGTACAAATCAATCACAGTCATCAGTTCTTTCATAACATTGCAGATATTGAATTGTTTTATTTATTGAAACATGGCACTAATTATTTTATTATCAATTTATTAGTGTTATTCTTACTGCCCCCGGATTGATCTCTTTATTATAAAAAGCAGAAATGTATGTTTATACGTGCCTCTCCTCACAGGGACTCACTTCACTGAGCTAAGGGCAGAGATCGGTGCAGGTTACCTGTGTAGAGACTCTGAATTACTGATAAGAGCTGGTTGTTCAAACATTAATCAGTTACAGAAGTGAAATAATCAATATCCACAGCCCAATATTAAACTTGTCTAACGTTAACATAATGAAATTCAGCACTCACGGCCCACAGATTCTCAGGGCCATATTGGGGGAAAGAGATTAATCAGCACCAAAACTATTAAAGTGATTACAATAACAATACTTAGAGTAAGAATAAGTCATTATACTGAGGATTTGAATACTGTAACACTGCTGTCCTGCTGTTTACCCGTCAGTAATTAGTTAACATCTGTTTTTGTTGCTGCAGATCAATAGGAGACAAAGCATTATTATTGCATTTTACCTTATCTACTTAGAACCAAACATTGTTAATCAACTTCCAAGCACCATAGGTGGTTCTGCTGCACAGGATGGGAGGAAAAAGAGTGGGAGAGCTATCGTGATAGGGGATTCTATTGTAAGGGGAATAGATAGGCGTTTCTGCGGCAGAAAACGAGACTCCAGGATGGTATATTGCCTCCCTGGTGCAAGGGTCAAGGATGTCTCAGAGCGGCTACAGAGCATTTTGGAAGGGGAGGGTGAACAGCCAGTTGTCGTGGTACATATAGGTACCAACGATATAGGTAAGAAACGGGATGAGGTCCTAAAAGCAGAATATAGGGAGTTAGGAGGTAAATTAAAAAATAGGACCTCAAAGGTGGTAATCTCAGGATTGCTACCAGTGCCACGTGCTAGTCAGAGTAGAAATAGAAGGATATTTCAAATGAATACGTGGCTAGAGGAATGGTGCAAGGGAGAGGGATTCAAATTCCTGGGGCTTTGGAACCGGTTCTGGGGGAGGTGGGATCAGTACAAACCGGACGGTCTACACCTGGGCAGGGCCGGGACCGATGTCCTAGGGGGAGTGTTTGCTCGTGCTCTGGGGGAGGGTTTAAACTAAAATGGCAGGGGGTTGGACCCAGAGCAGGGAGACAGAGGAAAGGGAAACAAGGATAAAAGCAGAAGATAGGAAGGAGAAAAACAAAAGCTGCAGTCAGAGAAAACAACGGTTTAAATCAAACATGGCAAAAAGTAAATACTAATTCTAATAGGTCTAAGAGCGTTAAAAAAACAAGCCTGAAGGCTTTGTGTCTTAATGCAAGGAGCTTTCGGAACAAGGTGGACGAATTAGCTGCGCAAATAGAGGTAAACAAATATGATTTGATTGGGATTACCGAAACATGGCTCCAGGGTGTCCAAGGCTGGGAACTTAATATCCAGGGGTACTCAATATTCAGGAAAGATAGGTAAAAAGGAAAGGGAGGTGGGGTAGCATTGCTGGTTAAAGAGGGGATTAACACAATTGAAAGGAAGGATATTAGCTCTGCTGATGTGGAATCTGTATGGGTTGAACTGAGAAATAACAAGGGGCAGAAAACGTTAGTGGGAGTGATATATAGACCTCCAAACAGTAATGTGGAGGTTGGGGATGGCATTAAAAGGGAAATTAGAGAAGCGTGCAATAAGGGCACAGCAGTCATCATGGGTGACTTTAATCTACATATAGATTGGGCTAACCAAAGTAGTAACAATGCTATGGAGGAGGAATTCCTGGAGTGTTTACGGGATGGTTTCCTGGACCAATATGTCGAGGAACCAACCAGAGATCAGGCCATCTTAGATTGGGTATTATGCAATGAGAAAGGATTAATTAGCAATCTTGTTGTGCGAGGCCCCTTGGGTCGGAGCGATCATAATATGATAGAATTCTTCATTAGGATGGAGAGTGAAGTAGTTGACTCAGAGACTAGGGTCCTGAATTTAAATAAAGGAAACTACGATGGTATGAGGTGCGAGTTGGGTAGGATTGATTGGGGAATGTCACTCAAAGGGTTGACGGTGGAGAGGCAATGGCAAACATTGAAAGACCGCATGGACGAACTACAGAATTTGTTCATCCCAGTTTGGCATAAGAATAAAACAAAAAGGGCGACTCAACCATGGCTAACAAGGGAAATTAGGGATTGCATAAGATCCAAGGAGAGGGCATATAAATTGGCCAGAAAAAGCAGTAACCCTGTGCATTGGGAGCAGATTAAGATTCAACAAAGGAGGACAAAGGGATTAATTAAGAAGGGGAAAATAGAATCCGAGAGTAAGCTACAGGGAACATAAAAACTGACTGTAAAAACTTTTATAGATATGTGAAGAGAAAAAGATTAGTGAAATCAAGCATAGGTCCCTTGCAGTCAGAATCAGGGGAACTTATAATGGTGAACAAAGAAATGTCAGAACAATTAAATAGATATTTTGGTTCTGTCTTCACAAAGGAGGACACAAATAACCTCCCAGAGATGTTTGGCAACATAGGGTCTGATGAAAGGGAGGAACTGAAAGAAATCAGAATTTGTAGGGAAATGGTGTTAGGGAAATTGAAGGGATTGAAGGCCGATAAATCCCCAGGACCTGATAATCTACATCCTAGGGTACTTAAGGAATTGGCCCTAGAAATAGTAGATGCATTGCTGATCATCTTCCAACATTCGATGGAATCTGGAACAGTACCCATGGATTGGAGGGTAGCTAATGTTAGCCCACTATTCAAAAAGGGTGGTAGAGAGAAAACGGGGAATTACAGACCGGAAAGCCTGACATCGGTAGTGGGGAAAATGCTAGAGTCCATTATAAAAGATGTAATAGCTGAGCACTTGAAAAACAGTGACAGGATCGGACAAAGTCAACATGGATTTAGAAAAGGTAAATCATGCTTGACTAATCTATTGGAATTTTTTGAGGATGTAACTGGTAAAATAGATAAGGGAGAACCAGTGGATGTGGTGTATTTGGACTTCCAAAAGGCTTTTGATAAGGTCCCGCATAAGAGATTAGCGTGTAAAGTTAAGGCACATGGGATTGGGGGCAAGGTATTGACTTGGATAGAGAACTGGTTGGCAAACAGAAAGCAAAGAGTTGCAATAAACGGGTCTTTTTCCGAGTGGCAGGCAGTGACTAGTGGGGTACTGCAGGGATCGGTCCTTGGACCCCAGCTATTCACAATATATATTAATGATCTAGACAAGGGAACTAGATGTAATATCTCCACGTTTGCAGACGACACAAAACTGGGTGGGCGTGTTTGCTGCGAGGAGGATGCCGTAAACTCCAGGATGATTTGGACAGGTTGAGTGATTGGGCAGATGCGTGGCAGATGCAATATAACGTGGATAAATGCGAGGTTATCCACTTTGGTGTCAAAAACAGAAAGGCAGATTATTATCTGAATAGCAATAGATTGGGAGTAGGGGAAGTGCAACGAGACCTGGGTGTCCTTGTGCACCAGTCGCTGAAGGTAAGCATGCAGGTGCAGCAGGCGTTTAAGAAAGCAAATGGTATGTTGGCCTTCATAGCGAGAGGTTTTGAGTACAGGAACAAGGATGTCTTGCTGCAGTTGTACAGGGCCTTGGTGAGACAACACCTTGAGTACTGTGTGCAGTTTTGGTCGCCTTATCTGAGGAAGGATGTTCTTGCCATGGAAGGAGTTCAGCGAAGATTCACAAGGCTGATACCTGGGATGGCAGGAATGACGTATGAAGAAAGATTGGGTCGATTGGGCTTATACTCGCTGGATTTTAGAAGAATGAGAGGGGATCTCATTGAAACTTATAACATTCTGACAGGACAGGACAAACTAGATGCAGGAAGGATGTTCCCGATGGTCGGGGAGTCCAGAACCAGGGTTCACAGTCTAAGGATAAGTGGTAAGCCATTTAGGACAGAAATGAGGAGGAATTTCTTCACCCAGAGAGTGGTGAACATATGGAATTCTCTGCCACAGAAGGCAGTAGAGGCCAATTCATTAAATAGATTCAAGAAGGAGTTGGATATATTTCTTAAGGCTAAAGGGATCAAGGGATATGGGGAGAAAGCAGGGACAGGGTACTGAATTTGGATGATCAGCCATGATCGCATTGAATGGCGGAGCAGGCTGGAGGGGCCGAATGGCCTACTCCTGCTCCTATCTGCTATGATTATATGATTCTATGAACAGCAAAAATCTTCCCCTTTGCCATTGATTACATTCGTAAAACAAGAATGCAGCTCTATGGAGGGGAGAAATCAGTCACCTAAACCAATAATTTGAAATTAGAACTGACTTTTCCACTCTGGTTAGTGACCCACACTCAGTACAATTCTATAGTGACAGATCCTCCCAATAATGCATGGTCACTGGGGTCAGGTGTTCCACTTCGGTTAGTGACCCACACTCAGTACAATTCTACAGTGACTGATACTCCCAGTAATACATTGTCACTGGGGTCAGGTGTTCCACTCCGGTTAGTGACCAACACTCAGTAGTTCTACAGTGACAGATACTCCCAGTAATACATGGCCACTGGGGTCAGGTGTTCCACTCCAGTTAGTGACCCAAACTCAGTAGTTCGACAGTGACAGTCCCTTCCACTGATACCTTCTCTCAGAGAATTGCTTATACTGAGATCTGATTCAACAGTACACAATGTTACTCTAAACTTCATAATACAGCGATCCCGTGAGTTACAAACTGAGTTTTACTTTCAGTTGAGGCATTGGAATAAAACCTCAGAGGTAATTCAGGACATTTGACTAAACGAAATGTTATCACTGATCGGATGTCTGTATAACAGTGACCACTGGTTCAGGATGTAGCATTATTAGTCACAGAGGAAAACCAGAGACCAGCTCAGACACAGATTTAAACAACTTCAATGGTTATAGTCACTTACCAGGAACACCAATGACGGCAATGATCACGTAACATATTTTCTCCGCTCTGTAATATGTTTCAATCATTCTCTGTGTGAAGCGATGTGTCCCTTCGTGCTTCAGGCAATCTCTCTGAATTAAACTCTGAGGCGGGACATTCCCAGAGCCTTTCATTTATACCCTGCGGGATCTCCACGGGGACAGTGAGGTTGCAACATCGCTGAAAATACAATTTAAAAAAAATATTTCAACAAACAGATTACGACAGCAAAGTTAATTCCCTGTTGTGATGGAATATATTTCGTGCTGAGATTGAAATTGAAAGCTCCAAAGACCGGTCAATTCTGATCACATGAATTAACTAATGGAAATTGCCAGCTGTATTCTCCCAGCAATGGGGCTGTTGTTGCCAACACCACCAGGCCCATCTCTAGATCTCATATTGTTTCAGTGATGTCCTTCACTCTGGTTTTGCCATTCAGTAATTACATTCCAAATGTTAGAGTGTCCTCTCAGGGCGGCTCTGCTGCACTCTGGGATGGGGCTGTCCTTCTTAACTGTGGCCATTTAGTTAAACAATTAAAGTGGGGAAATTATGTCGCTGGAACCTCAAACGATACAGCCCCTCATCTAATACTGTAATTCAAACTAATACAGTACCTCAATCTAACACAACCCCTCAAACTAATACAGCCCGTCAAACTAATACAGCCCCTCAAACGAATACAGCCCATCAAACTAATACAGCCCCTTCGACTAATACAGTACCTCAAACTAATGCAGACCCTCAAACTAATACAGTACCTCAAACTAATACAGCCCCTCAAACTAATACAGTACCTCAAACTAATACAGCCCCTTCGACTAATACAGTACCTCAAACTAATACAGCCCCTCAAACTAATACAGCCCCTTCGACTAATACAGTACCTCAAACTAATACAGACCCTCAAACTAATAGAGTACCTCAAACTAATACACACCCTCAAACTGATACAGTACCTCAATCTAATACAGTACCTCAAAATAATACAGCCCCTCAAAATAATACAGCTCCACAAACTAATACAGCCCCTCAAACTAATACAGCTCCTCAAACTAATACAGCTCCTCAAACTAATACAGTACCTCAAACTAATACAGCACCTCAAACTAATACAGTACCTCAAACTAATACACACCCTCAAACTGATACAGTACCTCCATCTAATACAGTACCTCAAACTAATACAGCCCCTCAAAATAATACAGCTCCACAAACTAATACAGTCCCTCAAACTAATACAGCTCCTCAAACTAATACAGCTCCTCAAACTAATACAGTACCTCAAACTAATACAGCACCTCAAACTAAAACAGCCCCTCAAACTAATACAGTCCGTCAACCTAATACAGCCCCTCAAACTAATACAGCCCCTCAAACTAACACAGCCCCTTCAACTAATACAGTACCTCAAAATAATACAGCCCCTCTAACTAATACAGTACCTCAAAATAATACAGCCCCTCAAACTAATACAGCACCTCCATCTAATACAGTACCTCAAAATAATACAGTACCTCAAACTAATTCAGTACCTCAAACTAATACAGACCCTCAAACTAATGCAGTACCTCAATCTAATACAGTACCTCAAACTAATAAAGCCCCTCAAAATAATACAGCTCCACAAACTAATACAGCCACTCAAACTAATACAGCTCCTCAAACTAATCCAGCTCCTCAAACTAATACAGTAGCTCAAACTAATACAGCACCTGAAACTAAAACAGCCCCTCAAACTAATACAGTCCGTCAAACTAATACAGCCCCTCAAACTAATACAGCCCCTCAAACTAACACAGCCCCTTCAACTAATACAGTACCTCAAACTAATACAGCCCCTCTAACTAATACAGTACCTCAAAATAATACAGCCCCTCAAACTAATACAGCACCTCCATCTAATACAGTACCTCAAACTAATACAGTACCTCAAACTAATTCAGTACCTCAAACTAATACAGACCCTCAAACTAATGCAGTACCTCAATCTAATACAGTACCTCAAACTAATACAGCACCTCAAACTAATACAGCTCCTCAAACTAATGCAGTATCTCAAACTAATACAGCTCCTCAAACTAATACAGCCCCTCAAACTAATACAGTACCTCAAACTAATACAGCCCCTCAAACTAATACAGTACCTCAAACTAATACAGCCCCTCAAACTAATACAGTACCTCAAACAAATACAGTACCTCAAACTAATACAGTACCTCAAACTAATACAGCCCCTCAAACAAATACAGTACCTCAATCTAATACAGTACCTCAAACTAATACAGCCCCTCAAACTAATACAGCCCCTCAAACTAATACAGTACCTCAAACTAATACAGCCCCTCAAACTAATACAGTACCTCAAACAAATACAGTACCTCAAACTAATACAGTACCTCAAACTAATACAGCCCCTCAAACTAATACAGTACCTCAATCTAATACAGTACCTCAAACTAATGCAGCCCCTCAAACTAATACAGCCCCTCAAACTAATACAGCCCCCTCAAACTAATACGGTACCTCAAACTAATACAGTACCTCAAACACATAAAGTACCTCAAACTAATACAGCACCTCAAACTAATACAGTACCTCAAACTAATAGAATACCTCAAACTAATACAGCCCCTGAAACTAATACAGCCCCTCAAACTAATACAGCACCTCAAACTAATACAGCCCCTCAAACTAATACATTACGTAAAATAATACAGCACCTAAAATTAATACATCACCGCACTCTAACATATCCCCTCAACCTAATGCAACACCTCAAACTAATAGAGTGTCTCAAATTAATACCGAACATCAAATTAATACAGCTACTCAAACTAATAGAGCACCTCAAACTATTACATCTCCTCTAATTATTACAGCCCTCTAACTAATAGCCACCTCTCTGGGCCAAAGTTCTGTAATCTCATGTTCCCACAAACTCACAGTGCACGGGATCTCACTTGCCAGACACCATGAGGTCGTTATCAGGCTAATAAGTACTGATTCTACAGATTATTTGAACAGTTTAACAATGCAAATTCTAAAAACATTGTTATAAGTCTTGAGATTATTTCTGTTAAGTTAGTAATGGTCTATTAAATAAAATTATGGCAGGGCACCTCATTATTTTATTCCTTTTTATGGGATGTGGGCGTTGTTGGTAAGGCCACCATTAATTGCCCATCCCTAATAGCCCTTGAGAAGGTGGTGGTGAGCTGCCTTCTTGAACGGCTGCAGTCCGTGTGGTGCATGTACTCCTCAAGTTCTGCTAGTTAGGGAGATCCAGAATTTTGACCCAGCGACGATGAAGAATCGGCGATATATTTCTAAGTTAGGATGGTGTGTGACTTGGAGGCGAACATGAATGTGGTGGTGTTCCCCTGCGGCTGCTGCCATTGTACTTTTAGATGGTAGAGGTACCGGGTTTGGGAGGTGCTGCCGAAGAAGTCTTGGCGAGTTGCTGCAGTGTATCTTGTAGATGGTACGCACTGCAGCCACGGTACGCCGGTGGTGTAGGGAGTGAATGTTTAAGGTAGTGGATGGGGTGCCAATCAAGCGGGCTGCTTTGTATTGGATCGTGTCGAGCTTCTTGAGTGTTGTTGGAGCTGCACTCATCCAGCCAAGTGGAGAGTATTCCATCACACTCCTTACTTGTGACTTGTAGATGGTGGAAAGGCTATGGTGATTCAGGAGGTGAGGCACTGGCCGCAGAATATCTAGCTTCTGATCTGCTCCAGTTGCCATAGTAATAATGTTGCTGGTTCAGTTAAGTTTCCGGAAAATGATAACCCCCAGCATGTTGATGGTGGGGGATTCAGCGATGATAATGCCGTTAAAAGTCATGGGGAGGTGGTTAGACTCTCGCTTGTTGGAGATAGTCATTGCCTGGCACTTCTGTGGCGCGAATGTTACCTGCCACTTATCAGCCCAAGCCTGAATGTCGTCCAGGTCTTGTTGCATGCAGGCATGGATTGCTTCATTATCTGAGGAGTTGTGAATGACGCTAAACACTGTGCAGTCATCAGCGAACATCCCCATTTCTGAACGTTTGTTGGAGGGAAGGTCATTGATGAAGCAGCTGAAGATGTTTGGGCCTAGGACACTGCCCTGAGGCACTCCTGCAGCGATGTCTGGGGCTGCGGTGATTGACCTTCAACCACCACAACCATCTTCCTTTGTGCTAGGTATGATTGCAGCCAGTGGAGCGTTTTCACCCTGATTTCCATTGAGTTCAGTTTTACAAGGGCGCCTTGATGCCAGACTCGGTCAAATGCTGCCTTGATGTCAAGGGCAGTCACTCTCATCTCACCTTTGGAATTCAGCTCCTTTGTCCATGTTTGGACCAAGGCTGTAATAAAGTCGGGAGCCGTGTGGTCTTGGCGGAACCCAAACTGGGCCTCAATGAGTTGGTGCCGCCTGATAGCCATGTCGATGACACCTTCCATCACTTTGCTGATGACTGAGAGTAGACTGATGGGGTGGTAATTGGCCGGGTTGGATTTGTCCTGCTTTTAGTTGACAGGATATACCTGGGCAGTTTTCCACATTGTTGGATAGATACCAGTGTTGTAGCTGTACTGGAGTCGCGGCTAGTTCTGGAGCACAAGCCTTCAGCACGACAGCCGGGATGTTGTCGGGGCCCATAACCTTTGCTGTATCCAGTGCGCTCACCCGTTTCTGGATATCACGTGGTGTGAATCGAATTGGCTGAAGACTGGCTTCTGTGATGGTGGGGAACTCAGGAGTAGGCCGATTTGGATCATCCACTCGGCACTTCTGGCTGAAGATGATTGCAAACGCTTCAGCCTTGTCTTTTGCACTCACGTGCTGGGCTCCACCATCATTGAGGATGGGAATATTCATGTTGCCTCCTCCTCCCGTTAATTGTTTAATGGTCGACACGATTCACGACTGGATGTGGCAGGACTGCAGAGCTTTGTTCTGATCCGTTGATTGTGCGATTGCTTAGCCCTATCTATAGCATTCTGCTTCCGCTTTATAGCAGGCATATAGTGCTGTGTTGCAGCTTCCCCAGGTGGGTACCTCATTTTTAGGTACGCCTGGTGCTGCTCCCAGCATGCTCTTCTACACCGTTTATTTAACCAGGGTTGGTCCCCTGGCTTGATGGTCATGGTAGAGAGAGGGATATGGCGGTACATGACGTTACAGATTGTGGTGGAATACAATTCTGCTGCTGGCCCACAGCTCCTTCATGGATGCCCAGTTTTGAGCCGCTAGATCTTATCTGAATCTATCCCATTTACCACGATGGTAGTGCCACACAACACAATGGAGTGTGTCTTGAGTGTGAAGACGGGACTTCGTCTCCCCAATGACTGTGCAGTGGTCACTACTACCAATGCTGTCATGGACAGATGCATCTGCGACAGGCAGATTGGTGAGGACGTGTTCAAGTATGTTATCCCTCGTGTTGGTTGTATCACCACTTGTCGCAGGCTAGACTGGAAGTTATGTCCTTCAGAACTCGGCCAGCAGTGGTGCTACCGAGCCACTCTTGGTGATGGATATTGAAGCCCCACCCACCCAGAGACTGAATTCTGTACCCTTGTAGTCTCAGTGCTTCTTCCAAGATGAGGGAGGGCGGTAGGTGATAATCAGAAGGAGATTTTCTTGTCCATGCTTGACCTGAAGCCATGATATTTCATGGGGTCTGCATTCCATGTTGAGGGCTCTTAGGGCTACTCTTCCCGACTCTATACCACTGTGCCGCCACCCCTGGAGAGTCTGCCCTGCCGTTTGGACATGACCAGGGATGGTGATGGAGGAGGTTGGGACATTGGCTGAAAGGTATGATTCTGTGAGTATGACGATATGAGGCTGTTGCTTGACTGCTTTGTGGGACAGCCCTCCCAATTTTGGCACAAATCCCCAAATGTTGGTGAGGAGAACTTTGCAGGCCGAGTGGGCTGGGTGCGCCGTTTCTGCGGTCCGTCCGGTTTCATTATGATTGCATTTCACAGCGGTGAGCTACAACTGAGTGGCTTACTGAGCCATTTCACAGGGCAGCCACATTGCTGTGGGTCTGGTGTCACATATAGGCCTGGCACATTCGTGAACCAGATGGGTTTTTATGACAATCCAATAGATTCATAGTTGCCATTAATGATACTAGCTTTTGATTCCAGGTTTATTTAATTAACTGAATTTTAATTCCCCAGCATGGTGGGATTTGAACCCACGTCTACTGGATCATTAGTCTAGGCCTCCTGGATTATTAGTCCAGTGACAATACCACTACGCTACCTAATGACTTCAAAACTGGGATCGTACAGGCTGCATATCCATAAAAGTCTAGTTGATCACCCATGGCATTACTCGTAGACCAAGTTTTAAAAAGAGTAGCTCCTCTCTGTGGCATGGCCCACAATAAGTTGGAGGACGCGCTGTTTTTGAATGATGGGAGTGTTGCTATTTAATGCAATACTGGTTAACATGTTCTATCTCCTGTGGCCTCGCTCACTGGTGGCCTGGTACAAAGACTGGGAATGATATGACTGGTTGGGGCAATGCAGCTGATGCTCGGTGGACATCATAAACCAGCACAATACAACTCTAGTGGCAATGAGCAGCCGAGATAGATTCACCATACCACAGCCTGACAAGAAGTGGCTTATTTATTCATATAAATTCATGAGCCAGAGCTGGTAGGTTGTATACATGTGAACAGAACAAGGGACTGGAAGGCTGCAGGTGTACATTGTCCGGGTTCAGAAAAATATACAATGAGGATTCAAATGAACACCAGCCCCAGTCCCCGAATGAGGAGAGACAGAAAATTATTGCAGAGATTTGTAACAGTTATGGGTAAGTTCGTGGGCAACCAGCGTTTTTAATCATTGTTATTTTTCGGTGATCCCTAGAAATGTGGGTTAAGAACATAAGAACATAAGAAATAGGAGCAGGAGTAGGCCAATCGGCCCCTCGAGCCTGCTCCGACATTCAATAAGATAATGGCTGATCTGATCCTAACCGCCAATCTACTATGACAGAACCATCTCCTGAACCTAACAGAATTGGACACCCAAAATAGGAGCAGGATCAGGCTACACGGCCCCTGGGCACGCTACGCTACCCACAGGGCCATGACCGATCCGAACCTAGACTCATGTCCAAATTCCTGCCCGCTCCCCGTAACCCTTAATACCCTTTTCTTCTAGGAAACTGTCTATTTCTGTTTTAAATTTATGTAATGATGTAGCTTCTACAGCTTTTTGGGGCAGCATATTCCATGGACCTACCACCCTCTGAGTGAAGTATTTCCTTCTCATCTCGGTTTTGAAAGAACAGCCCCTTATTCTAAGACTATGCCCCCTAGTTCTAGTTTCACCCATCATCGGGAACATCCTCCCCGCATCCACCCGATCCAACCCCTTCACAATCTTATATGTTTCAATAAGATCGCCTCTCATTCTTCTGAACTCCAATGAGTAGAGTTGTTGGGAAAGAAGGTGGACACTGAAAGCAGGTGGGAAAAAATACAACCATTTAATTGTTTGCTGCAGCCTATTGTTTATTGGTTTCACTGTTTGAATGGCATTTTCATCACCAGAGACAGATAGAGGTTTATAGTCAATAACACTTTCTGTAGTTCAGGTTTGCTCATTTTTCATCAATGGGCCAATCAGTATTTTATTTAATGAATGAGCCAATCAGCATGCTTCACGCCCTTTAAATGTGTAGCAGACACAATATAGTCAAACTGATAAATAGACAGATTAAAGTGGACGAAATCTATAAATCAAAAACCATGGAAAAAGTAAGTACACTTCGCACAATTACACGAGTTATGCTGCTTTAACGCCACAATGCTTGTGCAGTTTTAAAAAAGACCTGCTGCAATCGATTTGATGAAACCGTGGAGCAAAATGGAAGCTTTTATCTTCAACGAGTTTTTACCTTGTTTCCCACTGTATCCATGAGTTGGGCAGCTTTCAGCACTAGCAAACGTGCCTGCTCAATCTCAATCCGGGAGTTAGCAATATCTGCCTTGATAGTGCCCTACTCAGCGAATAGTCTTCCAAAGGCCATTCGTGTTTTTACGTACATGCAGTTTGGTGGGAGGTTAGAAAGTGAGTTAGAGTCTGCATTGCATTATTGCATCCCCTTCATAAAGTTGCAGCTAATGGTAGCTAATGGAGCACTTGTGAATTAGGTCAGGAATGCCTGAGCTTTTTTTCTTCATTAGCTGTTTAGAAGCATACCATTGATCCTCTTGAGCTGCAAAAAAAGTGTAAATCAATGTTCCCATTAATTTGCAGGTATCTCAAATTGTTGATGTTGGTTAGATCTGGTGTCCTTAAAATCATAGAAAAATTACGACAAAGAAGGAGGTTATTCGGCCCATCGTGTTTGTGTCCGTCGGAAAAGAGCTCCCCAGACGAATCCCACCTTCCAGCACGAGGTCCGTAGTCATGTATGTCACGGCTATTCAAGTGCACATCCAAGTACTTTTTAAATGTGATGAGGGTTTCTGCCTCTATCACCCTTTCAGGCATTGAGTTCCAGACCCCCACAACCCTTTGGGTGATTTTTGCCCCGCATGTCCCCTGTAATCCTTCTACCAACTATGTTAAATCAATGGCCCTGATCAATTACATCTCCCCTCAGCCTCCTCTGTTCCAAGGAAATAAACCCCAGCCTCTCCAATGTTTCCTCATAGCTAAAGTTTTCCAGTCCTGGCAACATCCTCATAATCTCCTCTGCACCCTCTCCAGTGCAATCACATCCTTCCTGTAATGAGGTGACCAGAAATGCACGCAGTACTCAAGCTGTGGTCTAACCATTGTTGTATACATTTCGAGCATATCTTCACTGCTCTTATATTCTATGCCTCGGCTAATAAAGGAAAGCATTCCGTAAGTCTTTTTAACTACTTTGACGACCTGTCCTGCCACCTTTAATGATCTGTGGACATACATTCCAAGGTCCCTTTGATCCTCCACACCTCTCAGTATGCTCCCATTAATTGTGTATTCCCTTGCCCCTCCCCAATTGCATTACTCACACATTTCCGGATTGAATTCCATTTGCCAGTTTTCTGCCCAACTGACATCGATATCTTCCTGCAGTCTAAATCTTTCCTCCTCACTGTCAACCACACGGCCAATTTTTGTATCATCTGCAAATTTCTTTATCATTCTCCCTACATTTAAGTCTAAATATTTAATATATACTACAAAAAGTAAGGGACCGAGTACTGTGCCCTCTGGAACCCCACTGGAAACACCCTTTCAGTCGCAAAAACTCCCCTCAACCATTACACTTTCCTCCACTGAGCTAATTTTGCATTCAATTTGCCACACTCCCTTGGATTCCATGGGCTTTTCCTTTTTTGATCAGCCTACCATGTGGGACCTTGTCAAAAGCCCTGCGAAAATCAATGTAGACTACATCAAGTACACTGCCCTCATCGAGCCTCCTCGTTACCTGTTCAAACAATTCATTCAAATTAGTCTGACATGACCGTCTCTAAACAAAGCCATACTGACTGTCCCTGAAACACCTGTGTCTTTCTAAATGAAGGTTTATACTGTCGCTCAGAATGATTCTAGTAATTTTCCCACCACCGAGGTTAAACTAACTGGCCTCTAATTGCTAGGTTTATACCTTCCTCCCTTTTTAAACAATGGTACAACATTAACAGTTCTCCAATCCTCTGGCACCACTCCTGTAGCGAGAGAGGATTGGAAAACGATGATCTGAGCCTCCGCAATGTCTTCCCTTGCTTCTTTTACAATGCTAAAAGCGAGTGCAAGAAAAGAAAGACCTGTGGGTATAGGTGCAGAAATCGTTGAAGGTCGCAGGGCAGGTTGAGTAAACAGTTAAAAAGGCATACAGGGTCCTGTGTTTCATAAATAAAGTATAGAGAACAAAAGTGTGGAAATTATGATGAACCTGTGTAAAACACTGGTTCGGCCTCAACTGGAGTACGGTTTCCAATTCTGGGCACCACACTTTAGGAAGGATGTGAAGGCCTTAGAGAGGGTGCGAAAAAGATTTACTGGAATGATTCCTGAAATGAGGGACTTCAGTTACGTTGATAGTCTGGAGAATCTGTGTTTTTTCTCCTTGGAGCAGAGCAGATTGAGAGGAGATTTGATAGGTGTCTCCAGAATCCTGAGGAGTTTGGACAGAGTCGATAGAGAGAAACTGTTTCCATTGGCATAAAGCTCGAGAACCAGAGGACACGGATCTAAGGTGATTGGCAGAAGAACCAAAGGCGACGTAAGAAATAAAATAGTAAAGTTCTCCAATGCACTACCTGAAAAGGTGGTGGACGCAGACTCAATCTTATCTTTCAAAAGGGAGTTCGATAAGTATCTGAAGGAAACAAAATCGCACAGCTACGTGGAAAGGGCAGAGGAGTGGGACTGGCTGATGGTCAGCACGGGATCGACGGGCCGAATGGCCTTCTTCCGTGCTGTAACTATTTTTTCTTTCTATTTAATGTCCATCCCTAATTGCCACGTGAATATGGTGTTGATTTCTGCGTAGACAGTTGAGTGCAGTTAAGAGTCAACCACATTACTGTGGGCCTGAAGTCACGGATATGCCAGATCGGGTAAGGACGGCAGATTTCCTTTCCTAAAGGACATTAGAGAACCAGACAGGCTTTTACGACAATCTAGTGTTATTACATGGTCACTGTTACTCATGCCATCTTGTTAATCCCGAGATATTCAATTGAACATCTGCCGTGGTGGTGATTTGAATTCATGTCTTTGAATCAGTATTTCATGGTTCTGGGTTAGGAGTCCAGTAACACAACCACTAGGCTACAGTACTGTACAAGTGATGGAGATTCCACTTTGGGGTAAGGCGATGCCTTCTTGGTTTCAATTTGCCTGTGAGACTGACTGATACTTCCATTTTGTTCATATACGCAGCAGTAGCCTGATATCAGGTGCATTATGCACACTCACAGAGATCAGCAGAAGAGCCCGAAACATCCCAATTACAGGAGCTGACCCAGGGAACGAGCCGCTCTAATTCTGCAGTTCCATTAGCAGCTACTAGAGATCATAAGAACATAAGAAATAGGAGCAGGATTCGGCCACTCCACCCCTAGAGCCTGCTCCGCCATTTAATAAGATCATGACGTAACTTGTACCTCAACTCCACTTTGCTGCTCTCTCCCCATATCCCTTCATTTCATATACTCAATAACTGAGCCTTCACAGCTCTCTGGGTTAGAGAATTCCAAAGATTCACCACGCTCTGAGTGAAGAAATTTCTCCTCATCACAGTCCTAAATGGCCGACCCCTTATTCTGAGTCTGTGACACCTGGTTCTAGACACCTCAGCCAGGGGAAATCTACTCACTGCCTCTACCCTGTCAAGACCTGTAAGAATTGTGTTTGTTTAAATGAGTTCAACTCTCATTCTTCTAAACTCTAGAGAAGTTAGGCCTCGTCTGCTCAATCTCTCCTCATAGAACAATACCCCACCCCAGGAATCTGTCTGCTGAACATTCGTTGCAGTCCCTCTATGGCAAGTATATCCTTCCTTAGGTAAAGAGATCAAATCTGTACACAATACTCCAGGTGTTGTCTCACCAGCGCCCTATATAATTGCAGTAAGACATCTTTACTCTTACACTTAAATCATCTTATAATAAAGGCCAGCAGACCATTTGTTTTCCTAATTGATTGCTGTACTTGCCTGTTAACTTCCAGTGATACGTGTACAAGGACACCCAGGTCCCTCCTAACACCAACCTTTCCCAATCGCTCACCATTCAAAAATACTCTGCTTTTCTTTTTTCCCACCAAAGTTGATAACTTCACATTTCTCCACATTATTTTCCATTAGCCATATTTTTGCACACTCAGTTAGCCTTTCTATATCCCCTTGAAGCCTCTTTGCATTCTCCTTACAACTAACATTATAAGAGTAAAAGAACATAACAATTAGGTAGGCCATGCTGCCCCTCGAGCCTGCTCCACCATTCAATAAGATCATGGCTGATCATCGACCTCAACTCCACTTTCTCGCTCGATCTCCATATCCCTTGATTCCCCTAGAGTCCAAAATCTAACTATCTCAGCCTTGAATATATTAAAGACTCAGCATTCAAAGTCCTCTGGGGCAGAGAATTCCAAAGTTTAACAACCCCATGAGTGAATAAATTCCTCCTCATCTCGTCTTAAATGGCCTGAGACTATGCCCCCTAGTTCGAGACACTCCAGCCAGGGGATACAATCTCTCAGCATCTACCCTGTCAATCCCCTTCAGAATCTCGTATGTTTCAATGAGATTATCTCTCATTCTTCTAAACTCCAGAGAGTATAGGCCAATTCTACACAATCTCTCATCAAAGGACAGACTTCTCATTCCAGGAAAGTATATCCTTCTTTAGAAACGGAGACCAAAACTGCGCACAGTACTCCAGGTGTGGTCTCACCAAGGCCCTGTACAATTGTAGCAAGACTTCCTTACTCTTATACTCCAACCCCCTTGCAATAAAGGCCAACATGCCATTTGCATTCCTTCTTGCTTTGTACCTGCATGCTAGCTTTCTGTGTTCCTTGCACGAGGGCACCGAAATTTCTCTGAACATCAACATTTGAAAGTTTCTCACCATTTAAAAATGTTTTTTCTATTCTTCCTACCAAAGTGAATAAGCTCACATCTCCCAAGGTTATAATCCATCTGCCACCTTACTGCTCACTCACTCAGTCTATCTATATCCCTTCTTTGTGTTCTCCTCGCAGCTTACTGTCCCACCTAACATTATTTCATCAACAAACTTGGATACATTACACTGGGTCCCTACATCTAGGTCTATCATATAGATTGTAATTAGATGAGGCGCCAAAACTGATGCTTGTGGCACCCCACTTGTTACAGCCTGCCAACCTGAAAAGTTCCGTTTATACAAAATGGACGAGTTAACGGCACAAATAACTATATATGGGTATGATCTTGTGGCCATTACAGAAACATGGCTGCAGGGTGACAACGACTGGGAACTAAATATGCCAGGGTATTTAACAATCAGGAAGGACAGGCAGGAAGGATGGGGAGGTGGGGTGGCTATGTTAATAAAGGAAGGAATCACTGTAATACAGAGAAATTATATTGGGTCAAAGGATCAGGATAATGAAACAGTTTGGGTGGAGATAAGGAATAATAAGGGAAAAAAACACTAGTTGGAGTAGTATATAGGCCTCCTAATAGTTGCAACTCTGCCGGAAGAAGTATTAATCAGGAAATAGTTGGGGCATGTAATAAGTGAACAGCTATAATTATGGGGGATTTTAACTATCATATTAACTGGACAAATCAAATTGGGCAGGGCAGCCTTGAGGAAGAGTTTATTGAGTGTATTAGGGATGGATTTCTTGAGCAGTATGTAACTGATCCTACAAGGGGCAAGCAACCTTGGACCTGGTACTGTGTAATGAGTCAGGATTAATTAATAATGTCCTAGTTAAGGATCCCCTTGGAATGAGTGACCATAACATGGTTGAATTCCATATCCAATGAGAGAGTGAGAAGTTTGGTACCCAAAAAAGCGAACTGAGCTTGAATAATCGAGACTATGATGATATGAGAGCGGAATTGATTAAAGTGGACTGGGAAAATAGATTAAAGAGTAAGACGGTACATGAGCAGTGGTGTTCATTTAAGGAGTTATTTTACAACTTTCAAAAGAAATATATTCCACTGAGGAAAAAAGGGTGTAAAAGAAATGACAGCCATCCGTGGCTAAGTAAAGAAATTAAGGATAGTATCCGACTAAAAGAAAAGGACATATAAGGTAGCCAAACTTAGTGGGAGGATAGAAGATTGGGAAATCTTCAAAAGACAGCAAAAAGTAACTAAAGGATTGATTAAGAAAGGGAAGATAGATTATGAAAATAAATTAGCAAAAATTATAAATACAGATAGCAAGAGTTTATATAGTTATATAAAAAGAAAAAGGGTGGCTAAGGCAAACGTTGGTCCCTTAGAGGATAAGACCGGGAAATTAATTGTGGGAAACATGGAAATGGCAAAAAAGATGAGCAAATATTTTGTTTCAGTCTTTACGGTAGAGGACACTAAGAATATCCCAACACTGGACAAACAGGGGGCTCTAAGGGGGGAGGAGCTAAATACGATTAAAATCACTAAGGAATTGGTACTCAGTAAAATAATGGGACTCAAGGCGGATAAATCCCCTGGACCTGATGGCTTACATCCTAGGATCTTGAGGGAAGTAGCAGTAGGAATTGTGGATGCTTTGGTAATAATTTTCCAAAATTCCCTGGACTCAGCAAAGGTCTCGGCAGATTGGAAAACTGCTAATGTAACACCCTTATTTAAAAAGGGTAGTAGGCAGAAGGCTGGAAATTATAGACCAGTTAGCCTAACATCTGTGGTGGGTAAAATTTTGGAGTCTTTTATTAAGGAGACAGTAACGGAACATTTAGATAAACATAATTTAATAGGACAAAGTCAGCATGGCTTTATGAAGGGGAAGTCATGTCTGACAAATTTGCTTGAGCACTTTGAGGACATAACGTATAGGGTGGATAAAGGGGAACCAGTGGACGTAGTGTATTTAGACTTCCAGAAGGCATTTGACAAGGTGACACATAAAATATTATTGTTCAAGATAAAAAATCACTGGATTGGGGGTAATATTCTGAAATAACAACAGAAAACGCTGGAATAACTCAGCAGGCCAGGCAGCATCCGTGGAGAGAGAAAGAGAGTTAACGTTTCAGGTCGATGACCTTTCGTCAGAACTGGTAATATTCTGTAATATTTCGTAATATTCTGGCATGGGTGGAGGATTGGTTATCTAACAGGAAGCAGAGAGTTGGGATACATGGTTCATTCTCAGACTGGCAAACAGTAGCCAGTGGTGTTCCGCAGGGGTCGGTGCTGGGTCCCCAACTCTTTATAATCTATATTAACGATTTGGAGGAGGGGACCGAGTGTAACATATCAAAGTTTGCAGATGATACAAAGATGGGAGGGAAAGTAGAAAGTGAGGAGGACATAAAAAACCTACAAGGGGATACAGACAGGCTGGGTGAGTGGGCGGAGATTTGGTAGTTGCAATACAATATTGGAAAATGTGAGGATATGCACTTTGGCAGGAAAAATCAGAGAGCAAGTTATTATCTTAATGGCGAGAAACTGGAAAGTACTGCAGTAAATAGGGATCTGGGGGTCCTAGTGCAAGAAAATCAAAAAGTTAGTATGCAGGTGCAGCAGGTGATCAAGAAGGCCAACGGAATGTTGGCTTTTATTGCTAGGAGGATAGATTATAAAAAGAGGGAGGTATTGCTGCATTTATATAAGGTATTTGTGAGACCGCACCTGGAATACTGCATACAGTTTTGTTGTCCATACTTTAGAAAAGACATACTTGCCCTCGAGGCAGTACAAAGAAGGTTCACTCGGTTAATCCCGGGGATGAGGGGGTGGATATATGAGGAGAGGTTGAGTAGATTGGGAGTCTACTCATTGGTGTTCAGAAGAATGAGAGGAGATCTTATTGAAACATATAAGATTGTGAAGGGGATTGATCGGGTAGATGCGGTCAGGATGTTCCCAAGGATGGGTGAAACTAGAACTGGGGGGCATAATCTTAGAATAAGGGGCTGCTCTTTCAAAACTGAGATGAGGAGAAACTTCTTCACTCAGAGGGTAGTAGGTCTGTGGAATTTGCTGGCCCAGGAATCTGTGGAAGCTACATCATTAAATAAATTTAAAACAGAAATAGATAGTTTCCTAGAGGTAAAGGGAATTAGGAGTTACGGTGAGCGGGCAGGACATTGGACATGAGGCTGAGTTCGGATCGGTCATGGCCCTGTGGGTGGCGGAGCGGGCCCAGGGGCTGATTGGCCGGGTCCTGCTCTTACTTCTTGTGGTCTTTAGATTTGAGGTTAGGATCAGATCAGCCATGATCTTATTGAATGGCGGAGCAGGCTCGAGGGGCCGATTGGCCTACTACTGCTCCTATTTCTTATGTTCTTATGTTCTTATACCGATTCTCTGTTTTCTGCCTGTTAACCAATCCTCTATCCATGCTACTATATTATCCCCAACTCCATGAGCCCTTATATTGTGTAATAACCTTTTATGTGGCACTTTATCGAATGCCTTTTGAAAATCCAAATATACTACATACACTGGTTCACCTTTTTCTATCCTGCTAGTTACTTCCTCAAAAAACTGTAATAAATTGGTCAAACATGATTTCCCTAACCTAAAACCATTTTCAGTCTGCCTAATCATGTTATGATTTTCTAAGTGCCCTGATACCACTTCCTTAACAATAGATTCCAGCATTTTCCCGACGACTGATGTCAGTCTAACTGGCCTGTAGTTCCCTGTTTTTGCTTTCCCTCCTTTCTTGAATATCAGTGTTACATTTGCGACATTCCAATCCGCTGGGAATATTCTAGAATGTAGGGAATTTTGGAAGATCGCAACCAATACATCTACTATCTCTTCAGCCACCTCTTTTTGAACCCTAGGATGTAGGCCATCAGGTCCTGGGGATTTGTCGGCTTTAGTCCCATTAGTTTATCTAGTACTTTTTATCTACTTAGATTAATTACTTTATTCACCCTCATTAGATCCTTGCTTCCCAAAGATTTTTGGTATGCTTTTTGTGTCTTCTACTGTGAAGACAGATACAAAATATTTGTTTAATGTTTCTGCCATTTCCTTCGTCCCCAAAATCATTTCTCCTGCGTCAGCCTCGAAGGGACCAACGTTTATTTTTGCTACTCTCTTGCTTTTTGCTATTCTCACCTAGTTTTGTATCATCAGCAAACTTGGATACATTACATGTGGTCCCCTCATCCAAATCATTGATATAGATTGTGAATAGCTGCGGCCCAAGCACTGATCCTTGCAATAAGTCACTAGTTACATCCTGACAATCCGAAAATGACCCGTTTATTCATTCACTGTTTTCTGTCCGTTAACCAATCCTCAATCCATGCTAGTATATTACTCCCAATGCCATGAGCCCTAATTTTGTTTAATAAACACTTGTGTGGCAACTTATCGATTGCCTTCTGAAAATCCTAAGACACCAAATCCACTGGTTCCCCCTCATCTATTCTGGTAGACCAGTCGCTGTCCTTTCCCATGCTACGTAATGATTTTCTTGAGGTTGCTGCTGGAATATTGCAGTTGCTACTCTTCAAACATTAATTATCCTTCATCTTTCAAGTCTTGAATAATTTTATTTTAATTCAAATTTAAAGACCAGGAATACCCTTCAGATGACGTATTTCCTGACAGCCCGTTTACCGGAATGCAAAAGCGACACGAGAGTGATACCAAAGAGGTGTCACCTTCATGTTTCGAAAAAATTAAGCAGGTGTAAGGTAGGCTAAAGAGCGATAGAGTGAATGGAGCCTAGTAAGATATAAGGGTGTGGAGGATTGCCTTGGATGCATGGAGGAAGGGGACCAGACGGAGGGCTAGTTTTCCAGATGTCCAGGGTGCAGGGGCTTGATGACTGTCTGCCGATGGTGGAGAAGAAGGAGCGGGGAATGACGTGTGACCTGATGCCACAAGAGCGGAGCAGCAACGGAGTTTGGGCAGAACGATGTATGGCTGGAGGAGATCGCCAGAGAGAGGTGGCTCATCAGGCACGAAGGGATTGTAATGGATGACAAGGATCTTAAACTCTATTCACTGGAGCACAGGGAGCTTGGGGAAGTTAGCGACGAGTTAGAAAAATGTGATTTGGGCTTTGTCCAGTTCAAAACTTTAACTCCGCATTCATGATTCATTGCCATTTGTGGAGTTTGGAAGTAGGGAGGCCCGTAGGGAGAGTGATAGAAAATTTGATCCCCGATGTCATCAAGGCTGAATTACAGTTTTGGCCGCAGAGGTTGAGCAAGCAATGGTCTGACGGTGATGGAAAGCAGGCAGCTAAAGGATTGGGGGCGGCAGGAGGCGGCTGAGCTCAAGATCAAGAGAATAAAAGCCCACATTGGTGTGCATGTTGCTGGAGTGAGCTGGTAGTAAGCATAATCTGTAGAAACTGGAGGCTGTGGGGTTGGTAACATGGGATAGGCAAGGTCTGGTCCTGTTGAGTGTGGATTTGCTAGCTGCCACCGAACATCACAGTTACATACAGGCAACTGCCTCTTAGCTTAATTTTCTTCTACAAATGGGTAACATGTTGTCATGTAGCTAGGAATAGGAGCTTAGCACCACTACCACCAAGGACCCCAAGACTTGCTAAATACTTACTTTGTTTCGATCTTCACGGTGAAGATAAAGAACCAGGGATACGAGGAAATCTAGCAATAAATCAAGGAGAGAACTTGCTTGATTTAATATAAGTAAATACATGTTAATGGAGGAAATAATGAGACAAGATTGACAAATCTGCAGGTCCTGAAGATTTCGACCTCAGGGTGTGAAATGAAGTAGGTGAGGAATCTGTAGAAGATCGAGTCATGATCTTCCCAAACTCTCTTGGTTCCGGAATTGTTTCGTTGAATGGAAAAATTGTCCATGTCACTCCATTACTTAAGAAGAGTAGAAGAAGCAAACGAGGATATTATTCACCTATTACTCGAACGTTTTTTTGTATAGTGACTAGAATCTGTTATTAGGAAAAGAGTGTCTGAGAACCTGGAAAAATATAAGCTGATCAGAGAGAACCAGCATGGATTTATAATGGTTAATTCATATCTAGCGAACCTAGGTGAATAATTTGAATCAGTAACGAATCATAGAAGCAAACAATCATAGAAATTTGCTGCACAGAAGGAGGCCATTCGACCTATCGTGTCTGTGCCTGCCGAAAGAAAGCTATCCAGCCTAATCCCACTTTCCAGCTTTCAGTCCGTAGCTCTGTAGTTTAAGGCACTTCAGTTGCATATACAAGTATTTTTAAACGCAAGGAGGATGTCTGCCTCTACCACCCTTTCAGACAGTGAGTTCCAAACCCCCACCACCCTCTGGGTGAAACATTTCTCATCAACTCCTCTCGAATCCTTCTACCAGTTTCTTTATTTCCATGCCCTTGGTTATTGACCGCTATACTCAGGGAAATACGTCCTTACAATACACTCTATTTGGGCCACTCATAATTTTTTGCAGCTCAATTTAATCTCCACTCATTCCACTGTTGCAAAGAAAGCAATCCCAGCCTATCCGAACTTTCCTCACAGCTTAACTTCTCCAGTCCTTGCAACATCCTCTGTCCCCTCTCTAGTGCAATTACATCTTTCCTGTAACGTAGGGACCAGAACTGAACGCAGTATTCTTGCTGTGGCTCAACTATGTTTTATACAGTTATGGCATAAGCTCCCTGCTCTTATATTCTAAGCCTCGGCTAATAAAGGAAAGTATTCCGTATGCCTTCTTACCACCTTATCTACCTGTCCTGCTACCTTCAGGATCTGTGGACATGCACTCCAAGCAACTTCGGCTCATCTACAATTACCAGTAGCTTACCATTTATTGTGTATTCCCTTGCCTTGTTAGCCCTCGCCAAATGCATTAACTCACACTTCTGCGGATTGAATTCTATTTGCCACTTACCTAATACTGAGCCCTGTGGAAACCCACTGGAAACAGCCTTGCAGTGACAAAAACACCTGTCGATCTTTACCCATTGCTTCCTGCCATATGTGGTAGTTAAATAAGTGTCTATGGATATTATTTATTTGGCCTTGCAGAAGGCATTCGATAAGGTTCCACAGAAGAGACTGTTAACAGAAACGAGAGCGCGTGGAATGGGAGCCATTTTATTGACCTGTTGTAGAATTGGTTTGCAGGTAGGAGACAGAAAGTAGGGATAATTGGTATGTACTCAAATTGGCAGCATGTGTTTAATCAGTACTGGGACCTCAGCGTTTCACTATATTCATAAATGACTTGGATGAATCAATAGAAAGCCATAATTCCAGGTTTGCTGACAACACGAAGTGAGGTGGCACAGTAAATATTGTGCAGAATTTTGTAAAATACATTGGTTAATGAGTGGGGAAAAACTCTGGAGGTTGAGTTCAGTGTGTGGGACATTCACTTTGCACCTAAAAAGATCGATCAGAGTATTTTCTAAATGATGAGAAGTTAGCAACGGTAGCGGAGCAATTAGATTTAGTAGTCCAAGTACAGCAATCTCAATGCTAGTGGAAAAGTAACAAAAATATTTTAAAAGAAGACTGATACAATGTTGCCCTTTTTCTCAAATGGCAGGAATACAAAGAATTGGAAGTTATGATACAGTTATATAAAGCTCTGGTTGGATCCCCTTTAGAAAACTGCTTTCAGGTCTGGGCACCGAAGATTCACAAGAATGATACCGGGGCTAAAAGTGTTAAATTCTGAGGACACGTTGGGGAAATTGAATAGTGAGACCGCACATTAGGTGGGTGGGAAACACGATTCATAAAACCTATTATTGGGGCCTGTGCTCTCTGGCTGGGGCATCGTTCCACAGGAGCTCTGGTAAGAGACAGGGCCATAAGACTGATGGGCAGATTCTGAAACCTGTGCTCCAGTCCAGGGAGACTGCACCAGGAGCAGAGCCTGGCCATGTGACCCTGTCATACCGCCAGAGGCCATAACCTTGCAGTCTAAAGCTGTCCTCCTCCACACGGCCATTCTTTATATTATCTGAAAATGTCTTTATCATTCCCCCTACATGTAAGTCTAAATCGTTAATATATACTACACAAAATAAGGGTACGTGTACCGAGCCCTGTAGAGCCCCACTGGGAACAGCCTTCCAATCACAACAACTCCCCTCAACCATTACCCTTTGCTCCTGCCACTGAGGCAATTTTGGATCCAGTTTGCCACTCTCCTTTGGATCCCATGGGCTTTTACCTTTTTGATCAGCCTGCCATGTGGGATATTGTGAAAAGCCTTGCTAAAATCAATGTAGACTACATAAAACGCAGTGCCGTCACCGACCGTCCTTGTTACCTCCTCAAAGAATTCAGTCAAGTTAGTCAGACACGAACTTTCCTTAACAAAACCATACTGACTGTCCTTGCTTAATCTGTGAGTTTCTAAATGTAGGTTTATACTGTCCCTCAGAATTGATTCCAGTAATTTGCCCACCACCGAGGTTAAACTAACTGGTCTGTAATTGTTCGGTTTATCCCTTCCTCCCTTTTTAATCAATGTTAAAACGTTAGCAGTTCTCCAATCCTGTCGCACCACTCCTGTTCCAGGGAGGATTGCAAAATGATGGTCAGAGCCTCCGCAATTTCCTCCCTTGCTTCCTTTAAAAGCCTCGGATATATTTCATTCGGTCCTGGCGATTTACCTACTTTCAAGGATGCTAAACCCTTTAATATTTCCTCTCTTACTATATTATCCTGTCCACTATTTCACTATCTTCTTTTTAACTTCAACGTCGGCATCGTCCCCCTCTTTTGTGAGGACAGCTGCAAAGTATTCAGTAAGTACTTTCCCCACATCCTCCACCTCCACACATAGATCACCATGTTGGTCCTTGATAGGCACTACTCTTTCTTTAGATATCTACTTTCTCTTTATGTAATTATATAAGATCTTTGGATTTTCTTTTATTCTACTTGCCAGTATTTTTTATGCCATCTTTTTGCTTTCCTAATTTCCTTCTTAATTTCACCACTACACTTTCTATACTTTTCTAGGATTTCTGCAGTGTTGAGCTCACGGTATCTGATAAAGGCTTCCCTTCTTTGCCTTATCTTACCCTGTATGCACCTTGTCATCCAGGGGGCTCTCAATTTGGCAGTTATTCCCTTTTTCTTTGTGGGAACATGTTTACCCTGAACTCCATGTATCTCGCTCTTGAACACCTTCCACTCCCTCTGACACTGATTTACCTTCAAGTAACTGATGCCATTCGAATTTTGCTAAATCTTTTCTCAACCTAGTAAAATTGGCCTTCCCTCAATTCAGAAACCTTACTCCTGTTTTTTCTTTCTCCTTATCTATAATTATGCTAAAACTAACTGAATTATGATCACTACCACTAAAATGCTGTCCCACGGCAGCGACAGCGGTGAGAGGATAAAGAGCGGCCCAAGAGCGGACCTGAATTAAAGCAGTGACAGCGGCGAGAGGATAAAGAGCGGCCCGAGAGCGGACCTGAATTAAAGCAGTGACAGCGGCGAGAGGTAAAAGAGCGGCCCGAGAGCGGACCTGAATTAAAGCAGCGGCAGCGGCGAGAGGATAAAGAGCGGCCCGAGAGCGGAGCTGAATTAAATCAGCGGCGAGAGGATAAAGAGCGGCCCGAGAGCGGACCTGAATTAAAGCAGCGACAGCGGCGAGAGGATAAAGAGCGGCCCGAGAGCGGAGCTGAATTAAATCAGCGGCGAGAGGATAAAGGGCGGCCCGAGAGCGGACCTGAATTAAAGCAACGCGTGGTTCCAATTCAAAACAACATCAAATGTGACGTCACAGGAGATCAGGTAGGTGATTGGTTGTTGAGAATTACAGCTCTTTTTTGCTCTCTAAGTTAGAGAATGGAGTTAAATTAAGAGCTGAGAAACTGTAACTCGATAGTACTTATTAACTTAATAAATTAAAATAAATAAACTAATCAAAAATTTAAACTAAAATATCGATTAAATAAAATCTTTTACCAATTAATTAATCAACAAAACAAAATAACAACAGAAAACGCTGGAAAGACTGACAGTTCTGATGAAAGGTCATCGACCTGAAACGTTAACTCTCTTTCTCTCTCCACGGATGCTGTCTGGCCTGCTGAGTTTTTCCAGCGTTTTCTGTTGTTATTTCAGATTTCCAGCATCCGCAGTATTTTGCTATCAACAAAACAAGGTTAGAGATGGTAGGGCAGGTGGTGTGGAGAGCATCGCGATCCCGAGCAACCACATCTGCAGTAAGTGTCTGCAACTCGAGGAACTTCGGCTCAGAATTGTTGAGCTGGAGTACGAGCTGCAGACTTTGCAATGCTTCAGGGAGGGGTCAGTTACCGGGACACTTTGTTCCAGGAGGCAGTCACACCCTTTAGGTTAAGTAGTACTTTAGAGTTTGTGAGTGGTCCTGGACAGGAGGGTGTGATTTCGTCTCAGGAAGGTATGTGGACCCAGGATGTAGTAATGGAGGAACCTCAGCCCTGCACCTCGTCCAACAGGTACGAGGTACTTTCTAAATGTATGGATGAGAAAAAGGACTGCAGGGCGGATGGGAAAGCTGACCACGGCACTTTGGTACAGGGGGCCATCCAAGTGGGGGGAGAAGGAAGGAATGCGGTAGTAGTAGGGGATACTATAGTCAGGGGGATAGATCGTGTTCTCTGTCACCGTGAAAGAGAGTCCTGAAGACTCTGTTGTCTGCCCGGTGCCAGGGTTAAGGATATCTCCCCACGGTGGAGAAGAACTTTGAGTGGGAGGAGGAGGATCCAGTTGTCGTGGTCCATGTAGGAACCAATGATATTGGTAGAACTAAGAATGAGGTTCTGCTGAGGGAGCTTGAGGAGCTAGGTTCTAAATTAATAAGCAGAACCACAAGCGTAATAAGCTCTAGATTACTACCTGAGCCACACGCAAATTGGCATAGGTTCAAGCAGATCAGAGAGGTCAATGCGTGGCTCAAAGACTGTTTTTGGTAAAAAGGAGTTTCAATTCATGGTGCACTGGCCCCAGTACTGGGGAAAGAGAGAGCTGTTCCGTCGGGACGTGCTTCACTTAAACCGGGCTGGGACCAGCGTCCTGGCGATTCGAATAACTAGGGCTATAGATAGGGCTTTGAACTAAAAAGGGGGGAGGGGGTCAGGTGTGGGGAAATTTAGAAAACTAAAGAGAAAGGTTAAGGCAATAGAGCAATGTAGCGATTTGGGTAAAAATAAGCAGACTGTGACAGGAAGGGACAGAGAGGATAACGGTAGCAGTGCAGCGGAGAATAAGGTCAAAGCAGGGAATAATAGTAAAAAAAAATATAAAGGCTCTTTATCTGAATGCACGACACATCCGTAACAAGATAGATGAACTAGTAGCACAAATAGAGATAAATGATTTTTGATCTAATAGACATTACAGAGACGTGGTTGCAAGGTGGCCAAGGTTGGGAACTAAATGTTCCAGGTTACTTGACGTTTCGAAAAGACAGGCAGAATGGAAAAGGAGGGGGAGCAGCCCTGATAATAAAGGATGACATAAGGGCAGTAGCGAGAAAGGATCTCGGCTCGGAAGATGAGGAAGTAGAATCAATATGGTTGGAGATAAGGAATAACAAGGGGCAGCAAACACGAGTAGTAGTATATAGCTCCCCTAACAATAGCTATACCGTTGGACAGAATATTAATCAAGACATAGTAGGAGCTTGCAACAAAGGTAATGCAATAATCTTGGGGAACGGTATTCTTCATATAGACTGGACAAATCAAATTGGCAAAGGTAGTCTGAAGGACGAGTTCATGGAATTAATTTGGGTACAATTTCCTAGAATAATATGTCACGGAACCAACCAGGGAACAGGCTATTTTAGATCTTGTTTCTGTAATGAGACAGGGTTAATTAGCAATCTCATATTAAAGGATCCTCTGGGGCAGAGTGATCATAATATGATAGAACTTCACCTTAATTTTGAGAGTGACTTGCCTTGGTCCGAAACAAGTCTTAAACTTAAAAAAGCCAATTACATAGGTATGATAGACGAGTTGGCTAAGGTAGATTGGAAAAATAGATTAAAAGTTTTGGCAGTATATAAGCAGTGGCTAGCACTTCAAGAAATATTTCATAATTATCAACAAAAATACATTCCATTGAAAAACAAAAACTCCACGGGAAAAGTGATCCAACATGGCTAACTGAAGAAGTTAAGGATAGCATTAGATTGAAAGAAGAAGCTTATAATGTTGCAAACATTAATAGTAACCCTGCGGACTGCGAGAGTTTCATAAACCAGTAAAGGTTAACCAAAAAAATGATAAAAAGGGAACAACTAGAATATGAGAGAAAACTAGCAGAAATATAAAAGCAGATTGTAAGAGCATCAGCAAGTATGTAAAAAGGAAGAGAGTAGCAAAATGAAACGTTGGTCCCTTGGAGGCTGAGACAGGAGAAATTATTATGGGGAATAAGGAAATGGCAGAAACGTTAAACAAATATTTTGTATCTGTCTTCATAGTAGAATACACAAAAAGCATATCAAAAAAGGTGAGGAACCAAGGGTCTAATGAGGGTGAGGACCTTACCTAATTAATATAAGTAGAGACAAAGTACTAGAAAATCTAATTGGACTAAAAGTCAACAAAACCCCTGAACCTGACGGCCTACATCCTCGGGTTCCAAAGAGATGGCTGAAGAGATATAGGATGCACTGTTTTTCATCTTACAAAATTCCCTAGATTCTAGAATCGTCCCAGCGGATTGGAATGTCCCAAAAGTAACACCGCTATTCAAGAAAGGAGGGAGAGAAACGTGCTGGGGAAATTAATGGGACTGAAAGCTTATAAAACCCCAGGGCCTGATAATCTGCATCCCAGAGTACTAAAAGAGGTAGCCATGGAAATAGTGAATGGATTGGTTGTCATCTTCAAAAATTCTATAGATTATGGAACAGGTCCTGCAGATTGGAGGGTGGCAATTGTAACCCCACTATTTAAAAAAGGAAGGAGAGAGAAAACAGGGAACTACAGACCGGTTAGCCTAACATCAGTAGTAGGGAAAATGCTAGAATCTATTATAAAGGATGTGATAACAGAACACTTAGAAAATATCAAAGGGAATAGAAACATTTAACATGGATTTATGAAGGGCAAATCGTGTTTGACAAACCTACTTGAGATTTTTGAGGATGTAACTGGCAGAATAGAGAAGGGAGAACCAGTGGTTGTGGTCTATATGGATTTTCAGAAGGTCTTTGATAAAGTCCCACATAAGAGGTAGTCTGCAAAATTAAAGCACATGGAATTGGGGGTAATATACTGGCATGGATTGAAAATTGGTTAATAGACAGGAAACAGACAGTTGCAATAAATGGGTCTTTTTCGGGGTGGCAGGCGGTGACTAGTGGGGTACCGCAGGGATCATTGCTTGGATCCCAGCTATTCACAATATATATCAATGTTTTGGATGAGGGAACCAAATGTAATATTTCCAAGTTTGCTGACGACACGAAACTAGGTGGGATTGTGAGTTGTCAGGAGGATGCAAAGAGGGTTCAAGGAGAATAGGACAGGTTGAGTGAGTGGGCAAATACATGGCAGATGCAGTATGACGTGGATAAATGTGAAGTTATCCACTTCGGTAGGAAAAAGAGAAAGGTAGCGTATTATTTCAATGCAGCTAGAATGGGTAATGCTGATGTACAAAGGGACGTGTATGTCCTTGTCCACCAGTCACTGAAAGCAATCATGCAGGTGCAGCAAGCATTTAAGAAGGCAAATGGTATGTTGGCCTTCGTTGCAAGAGGATTTGAGTACACGAGCAAGGACGTCTTACTACATTTGTACAGTGCCTTGGTGAGACCACACCTGGAGTACTGTGTGCAGTTTTGATGTCCTTACCTAAGAAAGCATATACTTGCCATAGATGGCGTGCAGCGAAGGTTCACCAGACTGATTCTTGGGATGGCAGGACTGTCGTATGAGGAGAGATTGGGTCGACTAGGCCTAGAGTTTAGAAGAATGAGAGGGGATCTCATTGAAAAGTATAAAATTCCGACAGGGCTAGACAGACTGGGTGCAGGGACGATGTTTACCCTGCTGGGGGGTCTAGAACGAGGGGTCACGTCTCATGATTCGGGTAGGGCATTTAGGACTGAGATGAGGAGAAATTTCTTCACTCAGAGGGTTGTGAACCTGTAGAATGCTCTACCACAGAAGGCTGTGGAGGCCAAGAATATATTTAAGAAGGAGATTGATAGATTTCTAGACACAAAAGGCATCAAGTGGTATGGGAGAGAGCGGGAATATGATATTGAGATAGAGGATCAGCCATGATCATATTGAATGGAGGGGCGGGCTCAACGGGCTGAATGGCTTACTCCTGCTCCTATTTTTCCACGTTTCTAAAAAACAGGGATCTACAGTCCAGTACTAACCAGGCCTGACTCTGATTAGCTTCTTGAGATCAAACGACATCAGGCGTTTTCAGATATCCAAATATACTACATCTACTGGTTCCCCTTTATCTGCCCTGCAAGTTACATCCTCCAAAAAATCTAATAAATTCGTCAAACACGATTTCCCTTTCATAAAACGATATTGACTCTGCCTAATCATGTTATGAATTTCTAAGTGACTTGATACCACTTATTTAACAATGGATTCCAGCATTTTCCCGACGACTGATATCAGGCGAACTGGCTGTCGATCCCTATTTTTTCTCTCCCTCCTTTCTGGAACAGCTGTGTTACATTTGCGAACTGCTAATCTGCTGGGAAAATTCCAGAATCTATGGAATTTTGGAAGAACAAAACCATTGCAACTTTCAGGAAGAAGTTAAAGATTTCACATTTTTTGAGCAAATGCAGAGCCTGGAAAAAGGGCGCAGGAAAGACCAAAAGGGTAGGCCTATGAGAGTGTGGAGGACAGGAGTGAATAAATATTAAATAGAATAATGGGGAAAAGCAAAGGGGGTGATAATAGTGAAATAAAGACAAATAAATGGTACAGAGGATGTGTTGTGTTAACAGCAGAACCATTACCAGCATCTGCTGCCCCAGAGAATGGGAGCGCTGCTTAGGATCCGATTTGTTGAACTTACTGTTGAGGCCGGAAGGCGGTAAAGTACCTGATCGAAAGATGAGGTGCGCACCACTTTTAATCCGACCAGGCAAGCTGGCCATGCCGGTTTGATGCCCGGCCAATACAGCATCCTGTCCGGTTTGAATTCGGCACCCACGGGTCCAATTCAAAAGTGAGCTGATTACAACCTTTCAGCGCTAGAGAAAGCAGGACTGAGTAATATTCAAGGCAGAGGGTGTTTCAAGAAGATGTGGAGATTGACGCTGAATGTAAGTGCATCCCAATTCAGGCGAGGTTATGGGTGCAGAAGGCAGAATGTAAAGGTCGTGCATTGGCCGGATTCTATCACGGGTCTGGCGCGTCCAATGAGAGATTCGTGGCTCCACAGCGCTGAATACATCTGAAAACTTTTAACTTTACTCAGTTGGTTGGGTTTCACGTTGCTCCTGTGAAGCTGTGGGATTTCGGGCGATGTGGGACAAACAACACAGAATCACATGGATTTAATTTAAACTGTTTATGTTTTCTGCAATGTTGATGGGCTGTGAGAAGCTGATTGTTCAGCGGGGTTTGTTTGGGATTATGAATCAGGAACTTCGTCGCATTTCAGCTATGAAAATCTCAAAGCGCGAACCATGCCCCTAGACCAAGGAGCCGCCCACAGTCAGCTGTGCAACTCATTAAGTATTGAAATCTCAGATTCTGACGGTACTGAAGCAACGATTAGGCCCATCGTGCCTGTGTTGGCTCTCTGAGAATGCTGCAGAATTAGTCCCGCTCTCTATAGTCCTACAAATATCTTCCCTCTAAGGTATATATTAGCAATTTGAGGCATGACATGAGCCAGGCGTAGCATGCTTGGGAGCAGAAGGCGAATTTGGGCTTGGGGTTTAAGGTGATTGATAAAATAACCAGAGCCGACATGAGGAAACTGTTTTTTTCCACAGCGAGTTGTTATGATCTGGAATCCGCAGCCTGAAAGGATGGTTGAAGCAGATTCAATGGTAACTTTAAGAAAGGCGATCGATATGTACTTGAAGGGAAAACATATAGGGCGATGGGAAAAGAGCAGGGAGTGGGAATAATTGTACAGCTCTTTCATAGACCCGATACAGGCAAGAATGACCTCCTTCAGTGCTGTGTTCCTGTCAGGACTCCCATCTTCCACTTTCCATCAACTTAAGATCATCTAAAACTTTACTGCCCGTATTCTAACTCGCTCCAAGTCCCGTTCACCTACCATTCTTGTGCGCGCTGACCGAGGTTGGCTCCCGGTTACGAAACGCTTCGATTTCAAAATTTTCATCCTTGTTATTAAGTCCCTCCATAGCCTCGCCCCTCTATATCTCCTAACTTCCTTCAGTTCTACAACTCTCTGAGATATCTGCGCTCCACCAGTTGTTGCTTCTGGGGCCGATAGGCAGGACGGGCCGAATGGTTTCCTTCTGTACTGTCAGTTTCTATGGAGATAATGAGCTCAAGGAGAATCAAAGAGAGTGAGGGATGCTGAGGAGATATCGGAGAGGCTGGTGGACCCAGAGATGTTATCTTCTAAACTTCACATTTTTTAAATGTTAACTTAGTTAATGAAAGCAAAATTTAAGTCCGAATGTAGCGCATGGTCTGGCGTGTCCACGTGGGGGGAAAGAGAAGGTAAATACATTAAATACATTTGTAACTAACAGATTCGCAAAATAATTTATTTCTAACACATTAGCAACTCACAAATGCATTTGTATCTAACACGGACCCGCCCGAATATATTTAAAAAGGAAGACTTGCATTTATATAGCGCCTTTCACGACCTCAGGGCGTCATAAAGCACATCACAGCCAATGCAATATTTTTGAAGTGTGGTCCCTGTTGTAACAAAGCCATTCAAATATAAACAAAACACTGGTTTTCATTTCTAGAGGAATTGAATTCAACAGCAGAACAGTTATGTAAAACTGATATGGAACATTGGTTAGACCACACTTAGAGCGCTGGGCACTGTCCAAGTCTCCATATTAACAAAATGATATCGAGGCACTGTGAAAGGTACAGGAAAGCTTTAAAAGGATGAGACCAGAACGGAGATGTTAGAACACTGAGGAAAGATTAAACAGGCCGGAGTGTTCCTCTCTCCAAAAGAGACGGCTGAGGGACGATCCAATAGAGATATTGAAAATTATGAAGTAGTTTGATTGTGTAGACGTTCAAAAGATGTTTCGACTTGTGTGTGTGCGTGTGTGTGGGGGGAGTGGGTAGGGGGTCTGAATCTAGGCGTAATAAATAAGAGAGTCACTGATAAATTCAATAACGATTCCAGCAGAAACCTATTTATGAAAACAATGTTTAGAATGTGGAACGTGTTAGCAATCTGTTTCGTGATTTGTAGCCAACTTGCTATCAAACCTGCTACTTGCCCCCGTTTGGAATATGTGTTGAGGCGAACAGCATCGATGCATTTAAAGGGAAGCTAGATAAACGCATGAGAGAGAAAGGAATATAAAGATATTCTGATAGTGTTAGATTAAGTAGAGTGCGAGGAGGCTCGTGTGGAGCATTACCACTGCCATGGATCATTTGGGCCGCATGGCCTGTTTCTGTGCTGTAAATTCTATGGAACGTTAAAGTTAGAGCTAGGCCGCTCAGGAGTGATGTCACGAAGCACTTCTTCACACGAAGGGTAGTGGAACACTGGAAGTCTCTCACACAAACAGATGTTGAGTCCAGGGATCAAGTGAAAAATGCAAAACTGAAATTGATATGTTTCCAGCAAAGTTATGAAGGGATGTGCAACCAATGTGGGTAAATGAAGTTCACATACAGATCAGACACGATCTCATTGGATGGCGGAACATGCTCGAGGGGCTGAATGGCCTCCTCCTGATTCTATGTTTTTATGTTAACCGTATTTTCTAGGCGGTCTGTTAGAATCGCAGCCCAGCTCTTCCGACCGTCGCGTCCTCTAAATCTGCACCGAAGATTTTCACTGGTGTAGGTTTCATCAACTTGAGCTACATTTTAGTTTGAAAAGCAAAGTACTGCGGATCCTGGAACTCTGAAATACATCAGGAAATATTGGATAGACTCAGCCGGTCTGGCAGCATTTGTGGAAAGATTCTGATGAAGGGGTTGTGAGGAAATGTCACCGACCTGAAGCGTTAACTCTCTTTCTCTCTCCACAGCGGCCGTCTGACAATCTCAGTGTTCACAACACTGCAACAATCTGATAACAACACGATCAATACCTCAGCCAGGGAGCGTAACCATCAGGCCACGCGACCACTAGACTGACGCTGGTTGTATCGGGTCCGCTTTAGTTATCAGTGTCGATGTGTTTAATGGATACTCTCTAGTTCCATTGAGCAAGTGGGCCCTTCAGCTTCCCCGTCACTAGAAATCCGACAACTGAACTGTTTTATGATGAATAAAGTCCCAGTCTGGCCGATATGCACAGCATCGGGATTCACAGATAAATAGACAAGCGAAACAGAACAAGCGAAGACGGTCTGAACCCCAACAAAGTGTCCTTTTTTTCAGCGTTTCAGGTAAATTAAAATGTTTACAGAAATACATCAATAGAACCCGCACCACTGCATTGGCCAGAAACCGAACCCGGATCTTCCCACGTTGCAGGCGAGAATCCTACCCCTGAGCCAACAATACGTTGTGCACTTTAGCTTAATTTTCGAGACACTGCAATTAATTTTTGTTTTTTGTAAATTCAAGCGGGAACAGAATAAAACACAAAGGAACAGACTGCATTTGATGAAAGTGGAATTATTCAGGAAATGCTGGAAAAACTCCGCAGGTCCGGGAACATCTGTGGAAAGAGAAGCAAAGGGTTAACGTTACAGGTCGATGACCTCTCCTCAGAACTAAGGTTTTCAACAATCCAAAATATTGCGTATAATTTTATTAGAATTGCTTTTCCCATGCTCTGTTCTGTGTGACAGTCTGCAGAACACTTCCGGAATTTGGTCAAGCCTCCCAGCATGCCTTCTTTAATAGTCAGTTTATCAGTTCCTTTATTGAAATAATCCTTTAATCAATCTCAGCTCATTTAGCAGGTAATTATTGCAGCTTTCTAGCCAATCTTTTAGTATCCTTAAAACATAAGTACATAAGAAATAGGAGCAGGATTCGGCCATGTATTCCTTCAAGCCTGCTCCTCCATTCAATAAGATCATGCCTGGTCTTTAACCCCATCTCCACTTTCCTGCACTATCCCCATATCCCTTCATTCCCTTAATATTCAGATATCTATCGATCTCTGTCTTGAATATACTCAACGACTGAGCCTCCACAGACCTCTGGGGTAGATAATTCCAAAGATTCACCACCCTCTGAGTGAAGGAATATAGGCCTAGTCTAGTCAATCTGTCCTGATAGGTTTCCATCCCAGGAATCAATCTCGTGATCCTTCGTTGCACTCACTCTATGGCAAGTATATCCTTCATTAGTGAAGGAGATTAAATCTGTACACAATAAAAATGTTTATCCTTTCCCGCAAGTCCCCGCCCGTGCACCCGGATCCGCAATGCTGAAAATGTACAGTAAGCTTCTGTGAGCAAAATTAAATAGGTATTTCCGTTACATGAGGTCAGTGATTGTTAGAAATAGTCGGGTGTGAAACAGGTCCGATCCATGTTGGAACCCAGTGTGCAAACCGACCGCAAAAAGACTGGAAACTGCAATGTTCTGATAACATTATGAAACACGCCGAAGTTAAGCACCTTGTCCATTATCTGACGCGGTCACTGACTCAGTCACATTGATTTCTTATTGTTCTTGAAATGCCACTGAATTAACTGACTGGAGGAATTGCTTTAACTCCACGTTGGTTGGCTCTGCTCATCCTTGGGCCGAGTGGCGAATCTTGCAAACAAATTCTTCAGCAAAAACTACAACTGAATCATTAATGATCTTCAAGGAAGGGAAACTGCCCCCTTCACTTCCTGTTATACATGCGGCCTCAGTGCCATTCCTCTGTCATGATGATTAATCCCCTCTGATCTGGGCTGGTGAATCATTTTCAAGAAGGAGGCTCATCATCTGCTTAGCGGAAAAGTCAATCTGCGGGACGTCCAGCTCTGCCAAACTGCATGTTCCTACAGCCAGCTTTCCAACTGGACACAGGCACTCAACTGCCGTACGACCATTGCTGACTAGTTCAAGTCAACACTATTAGACTCACTTTACAAAACTAGTTTTAAATCTACGATTTGTATTATCAAATAAGTGTTTGTAAAATTAAAAGCGCTATATTGTCTGTCTCGGCATCTCATATTATAGACTCTACCATAAGTCAACTGTAATAAAATTGATGCTTTATTTCACTGTGAGAGCGAAGAGACGTATAAGTGAAGACATTGGCCACGAATTTCCAATTTACTTGTCCTATAATCTCAGTCTACCTTTACCAGTTTCTGCGCCGGTTGCAGTTTAGATCAGCTCTGGCGGTCCATGGAAGCCTGAGAACTCAATCAGCGAAAATCCGAGAAAGACAAGAGGCATAGACAGGGAGAGATAGAGAGAAGCATGGGAAGAAAATAACCAAAAAAAGAATATTGCAGCTTAAGGGGAAATGCTTCTCGTCCATTGAAATCTTGTAAAATCGCTTTTGGCGACAATTTAAACGCGTCTCCCTCGCTTGCGGATCTCTCAGGCTCCGAGAGAGGTAAATGCAGCCCGGCAGCTCCAGCTCTTATTTATTGGAGCATTGAACGGAGCTTTAAACAGTATCGCAGTGATCAGGAAACCACGAGTGGATTTCAAGCCCAGCGCATTAATCCAACCGGCCATCACAGCGGCAAGCGGCAGGTGCTGCGCAGCCGGGTAGCAGATAGTTGCGGTTTTGCTGCAAGATGTCACTTTCCAGCGCCGGAACCAACGATACCTATCCTAAAATTGGACTTTGGTGCGACTCGAATCGACAACCTTTGAATGTTTCTATAGAATAGAATCAGAGAGAAGCCCAATGCGCGAGTCATTGCGTCATGAGCGCAAAATTCTCATCACCGTGTTCAGGAGAATCCTTGTTTCTGTTGAAAATGCTGCAGGAAACATGTGCAGATAACCCGTGAGTTTACACATCTTCCCGTTTGTGACAAATGACTGGCCACGGCGGTGGAACCGCGTCAGATTCTGATACGTTATTCTGTACATCAGAGTTACTGGTTGAAGAGGGAAAACGCCTCCACTCCCTCCTCTAAGTAAGTGAATCTCTCATCCGCTATTGCAACATTGGTGTTCATCGCTGTGTTATTATAAATGTGATTATTTGTATCTCTGTTTTATTTATCAACATATCTCTGTGTATCTGTGTTATAATTGTATTGCTGTTTATTTACGATTTAATTATAAGTAACACAGATACTAATATATACACAGAAAATACCTGTATAACGAATACAGATGTGCCGCAGTACAATTGTAAATAACACTCTTGCATTGAAATAAATAAACACTAACACAGATAAACAAAATGTATTTATATACAACAGAACTACTCACAACTACATGTGCTACTAACACAGAGACACCAAGTTATATTTACAACTATCGCAGATCAAAGAAAATGTGACTCACTCTGGTTCCTCGGCAAAGGCTGCTGTGCCTGTTTTTGCTGTGCTTGTGCTCGGTGTATGGGAAGGTTTAGCCGGGCCGTGGTATATCGTTTCCCAGGGATGGGCCGTAATGCACTGTCTGAGGCCACATTCACTGCTCTATTTGATATATAATAATGTCCTGGTTTTGGGAACACACGGCATCATTTCTAAGATTCTATGATTCTATCGATCCAGCGCCCGTTATAAACTCTGCATGATATTCATTGCTTACGAAATCGATGGCAACATAATCGGTCGGTTTCTATAACCGACCATCGATAACGATTTCCGGTTGATTCTTGGACGCAAAGTTGATGTTTTACTCCATTGTCATCTTTCTCTTTATCTTCGTCATTTCACTCTAGCGGAATGAACTGAGTTTAGGTGTCAGCCGTGGCTCAGCGGTAGCAAACTGAAGCCCCACTCTAGAGACTTGAGCACATAATCCAGACTGACACTCCAGAGCAGTATTGAGGGAGAGCTACACTGTCGGTGGTGCCGCTTTTCTGATAAGACGTTAAACCGAGGTCGCAGATCCCATGGCACTACTTCCAAAAGAGCCGAGTATTCTTCCTAATGTTGCGCCCATTACCTTTCACTCAACCAAAGACACTAAACAGATTATCTGGTCATTAAGATTGATAAAAATGTTTTGAAGTTAAATTTCTTCCCAATGGATGATATTATTTTTCTGCTCAATAATCTTTATTTTTTCCCACTAGTCTATCATTCGGAGTCAATCTCTGAGGAAGGAAGAATGAAGAGAGGGAGGGAAAGTTCTATCGCCCATTCGTGATCACTGATCCACCTTCATTGAATTACAATTGGGTGAACAATTCGAATTGTCCGTCTTAATATTAATAGGCTAGAAACAATGCAGGTACAGAGGCCAGGATCCACACTGACAAGATTAGGAACCAAGGCCTATTTTATGTTAAATGCATGATTATCTGCAGCAAACGTTTAACACAATTACTACGAATATGGGATTCAAACCCACCCGTGCAGCGCACAATGTGATTAGTAGCCCATCACCTTAACATCTCTGCCAACTCGTCTAACATCTTCCTCACACTCAGCAATTCCATTTCCCGCTTTTTGCATCCAAACAGAAATACGCTGCAAGAAAGTGCCCTTCACCGCTTTTCCTGCCCTTTCACCCAGATCGACAATGTTAAAAATGTACAATCAGCTGCTGTAAGCAAAAGGCCTACCGTTACTTCAGGTGAAGGCCTGTCAGAAATGCTCGGTTTTAAGACAAATTCAGAAAAAGTTATGCCCAGTAAAAAAAAGGACCGCGGCAGGATTCGATAGTTGCAATCTTTTAATAACGATCCAGCTAGCCACCGATGTTAGACGCCGGATCCATTAGACCATGCAGCCACTGCCAAAGCCCATCAATTGTTGTGGGGCGAACGGTGAGCAAATTCAGGGCAACTGCTCATAAAGGAGTGGATTTCGGAAAATATGAACATATTTCGAATTAATGAACAGGTGCGCTGCGAGCTGGGTTTGCACCTGCGCAGAGAAACCCAATGTAACTTCGAACAAAACACCTTAACAACTCGGTCATCACAGCTCAAATCGCTCTCCTTTTCAAAAGATTAACACTCAGAATGATCCGGGATTATGAGCACTCTTGGTTAAAACAAACATAGAATGATCCGAGATGACAACAATCCCGATTATGATTAGCAGCGAAGTCAGACGCCTTATCCAGTAGGCCCAGGACATTTCGTGTGCAATCCTGCTATTTTGCTTCTGAAGGTCGACCCTGCTTTCGCAAAGCTTGTCTGTCGAGCGGTCCCGCATTTCTAAATGGTTCGGCCAATTTCAAAGCACAAATTCAGCTTGGTGCGAATGGGACATGAGCCCCCAGGAACAGCGGTGGTAGCAGAGCAAACTTACGGGGTAAGTAGGTGAAACTGGATGTTAGATTAAGGTAATGCCGCAGGAAATAGACAATGAAATGGAAGGAGGAAAGTAAAGGAGGGCTATTGATTGTGGAACGAAGAAAAAGCTGGGAGAGGAGGCGGGTTTGAATTGTGGCGCATCAAGCTCAGGCATGTGAGAGCGCGGGGTTTGAAGGAGCAAATAGGTTTTCACCGCCAACAAACAATATTTGCTTCATGCAGTTAAAAAATGATTTCTCGCTACGTTTCATCTGCAGGTGCCGCCAAGAACAAAAGTTACAAATCAAGCTGTGCCATACCTCGGATTCGAAGCGAGATTGCTGCGGTCACAACAGAGAAAACGAAACAATATACCTTCACCGCACCACACATCAGCTGCTGCGGTTTTGCTCTAACCACAGCAAAGTCACTTCAAAAAGATGGATTTCTGGTGATGAGACAAAAATGCACCGCAAGCAATTATGAGCGCGGCGGAATTCGACCCTGTTCCCGCAGCGACTTGAACCTTAATCCAGATTGGACACTAGTGCAGTCGCGGTTACACTTAAAACGAATGTAGCCCCTTCACACAAGAAACTCAACCCTGGAGTTCATAACAGACAAAGGAATAGCCCCGCTGGGAGTTGAACCCAAAATCCCCAGTTTACGAAACGGATTAAGTAGTCCAATCCGAAACTAGGGTCCTAAATCTAAATAAAGGAAACTACGAAGATATGAGGGCTGAGTTGGCTATGATAGATTGGGGAGCTTCATTAAAAGGCATGACAGTGGATAGGCAATGTCTAACATTTAAGGAACGAATGCATGAATTGCAACAGTTATACATTCCTTTCTGGAGAAAAAACACAAAAGGAAAAGCGGCCCAACCGTGGCTAAAAAAGGAAATTAAGAGTCGTATTAGATCTAAAGAGGGGTCATATAAAGTTGCCAGAAAAAGTAGCAAGCCTGAGGATTGGGAGCAGTTTAGAATTCAGCAAAAATGGATCAATAATTGATTAAGAGGGGAAATATAGAGTATGAGAGTAAACTTGCAAGGAACTTCAAAGCGGACTGTAAAAGCTTCCACAAGTATGTAAAAAGAGAAAGATTAGTGAAGACAAATAGGTCCCTTACAGTAAGAAACAGGAGAATTTATAACGGGGAACAAGGAAATGTTTGAGCAATTAAACAAATACTTAGTTTCTGTCTTCACTGAAGAGGACACAAATAACTTCCCAGAAATGCTAGGGAACCAAGGGTCTAATGAGAAGGACGAATTAATGGAAATTTGTATTCGTAAAAAAAAAGTGCTGGTTAAATTAATGGGACTGAAAGCCGATAAATCCCCAGGGCCTGATAATCTGCATCCGAGAGTAGTAAAAGAGGTAGCCATGGAAATAGTGGATTCATTGGTTGTCAGCTTCCAAAATTCAATATATTTTGGAACAGTTCCTGCAGATTGAAGAGTGCTAAATATAGCCCCACTATTTAATAAAATGAGGGAGAGAGAAAACAGGGAACTACAGACCGGTTAGTCTAACATCAGTAATAGGGGAATGCTGGAGTCTATTATAAAGGATGTGATAACAGGACACTTAGAAAATATCAACGGGATTAGACAAAGTCAACATAGATTTATGAAAGGGAAATCGTGTTTGACAAAGCTGCTGGAGTTTTCTGAGGATGTAACTAGTAGAATAGCCAAGAGAGAACAAGTGGATGTGGTGTATTTGGATTTTCAGAAGGCCTTTGATAAAGTCCCACATAAGAGGTTAGTGTGCAAAATTAAAGCACATGGGTTTGGGGGTAATATACAGGCATGGATAGTAAATTGGTTAGCAGACAGGAAACAGAGAGTAGGAATAAATGGTTCTTCTTCGGGGTGGCAGGTGGTGACTTCAAGGTACCGCAGAGATCAGTGCTTGGGTCCCAGTTACTCACAATATATATCAATCATTTGGATGAGGGAACCAAATGTAATATTTCCAAGTTTGCTGACGACACGAAACTAGGTGGGGTTGTGCTTTGTGAGGAGGATGTAAAGAGGCTTCTTGGCGATTTAGACAAGTTGAGTGAGTGGGCAAATAAATGGCAGATGCATGATAACGTGGATAAATGTGAAGTTATCCACTTCGGTGGGAAAAAAAATCAGAAAGGTTATTGTTTAAATGATGACAGATAGATTGGGAAATGTTGATGTACAAAGGGACCTGGGTGTTCTTGTACACCAGTCACCGAAACCAAACATGCAGGTGCAGCAAGCTGTTAGGAAGGCAAATGGTATGTTGGCCTTCATTGCAAGAGGATTTGCGTTCAGCAGCAAGGATGTCTTACTACAGTTATACAAGGCTATGGTGATACCACGCCTGGAGTACTGTGTGCAGTTTTTGACTCCTTACCTAAGAAAGGATATACTTGCCATAGAGGGAGTGCAGCGGAGTTTCACCAGACTGATTCCTGGGATGGCAGGACTGTTGTATGAGGAGAGAATGGGTCGACTAGGCCTGTATTCACTACAGTTTAGAAGAATGAGAGGGGATCTCATTGAAACGTGTAAAATTCTGACAGGGCTTGACAGATTGGATGCAGGGAGGATGTTTCCCCAGGCTGGGGGGTCGAGAACGAGGGTCACAGTCTCAGGATACGGGGTAGGACATTTAGGACAGAGATGAGTAGAAATTTCTTCACTTAGCGGGTGGTGAAACTGTGGAATTCTCTACCACAGAAGGCTGTGGAGGACAAGTCACTGAATATATTTAAGAGGGAGTTAGATAGATTTCTAGTCACAAAAGGCATCAAGGGGTATGGGGAGAGAGCAGAAATATGGTATTTAGATAGAGGATCAGCCATAATCGTGTTGAATGGCAGAGCAGGCTTGAAGTTTCGAATGGCCTAATCCTGTTCCTATTTTTCTATGTTTCTATGTTTCTAGGCGCTTTGACCAGCTAAGTCATGGGTCCAAATTACGCCTAAAAGCTTATTGTCACTGCCTGTTGGAGTCTGAGGCCGTTTTGTATTGATCCATCTCTCTTTTCTATTCTGCCATGTGTCCCAATACTATCTGTATCTTTATAACAAGAGATTGTTGATTAGGCGACCTCAAGACAAGAAATAAGGCAGACTGCACGTGGGTCACTGAGAGCGAACTGAAGGAAGCCCTCAAACCAAAACACTTGCAGCTTCATCTTTGATATCTCGGCAATGTCGGCGGAGAAGATTTATTTAGTTTTGTTAGAAACATAGAATTAACGGAAAGAGCATGAAGTTGTATGTAATTGGAGATTCATTCTTTCTCCCCACACAGTGAAATATGGGAGAGAGAGAGCGAGAACTCCAACCCCTATCTGAGCTTTGTTGCTGCTCCATATCTTCTCGCTGCCTTTCAGTCGAGCGCTGGTTCCTCTTCAAAGATTTTTAGATTTTAAACAGGAATGTCCATCATTGTGTGAGTCGAAGAGTGAGCACTTAATGATGGAGGATTTGTTCACTTGACAATTCCCATCTAGCTCCCTACCCTTTATTACCCGAAACACTTTACAACTACAGCAAAGCACAAACTCTGACTGCAGCAGTTGACAGCTCAACCCGCATCTTTAAATTGCAGTTTAGAATGTTTGATCTTAAAATACTTTCCTTCAGTTGCAGGTAGCTAATATGAGGGAAAAATAACCAACTTATCGAGCAGCATCGAAGGCTCCCCTCCAACAGCAATCTGTGCTGATGCATCGGGATGGGCGCCTGCTGGGCACCTGCTGCCTCGATACATTATCGTCCTAACAGCTCATGAACTGTCTGAGTGCAGCAGTGCGGCGCTTTAGAAGACAGCTACAAACGGCAAAGTTTTTTCGCTCTCATTCCTCTGCTCTGCTCGCAATTGCATTGGAACTTGAAGCCGCTCTGGACATTAATCTCACTGAAGCAGAGTGTGACCGCGGTGTGTCTGTCAGCGGGTAGGTCACGAGGCTGGGGTTGCTGTGGGTCCCTTACAATCGAGGCTGGGACACGATGAAAGGGGGAGGGTTGCTGTGAGGTTTGGAATACATTGCCAGTCGGGAGCGCGACAAATCGAAAGGAACCAAAAAACAGAAAAAAATCAGTCAGCAGATTTGAGAATCTGTCGATTCGCTTTGGGAAAGTGAATCAGAGCAGAATGAAGGACGATCTGTCCTACTGCCCAGAAGGTATCAACGCACAGCTCGGTCGGAGCGTTCCCCTGGTTTACGACGCTGGAACATTCCTCACACAGAAATTATTCAACCCAGTGGAAAAAATTCTAACAGCCGATAATTTATTCTACCGATTGAAGGAATGTCATAGATACATACATAGATACATAGAAGATAGGAGCAGGAGTAGGCCATCCGGCCCTTCGAGCCTGCTCCGCCATTTAATGAGATCATGGCTGATCCTCCAATTCAGTATCCCGTCCCCGCCTTCTCTCCGTAACCCTTAACCCCTTTTGCCTGTAGAAATATATCTAATTCCCTCTTAAATATATTTAATGAGCTGGCGTACACTGCCCTCTGTGGCAATGAGTTCGACAGGTTCACCACCCTCGGAGTGAAGAAATTCCCCCTCATTTCTGTCCTAAATGGTTTAGCCCTTATCCTTAAATTATGTCCTCTAGTTCTGTTCTCACCCGCCAAGGGAAACATTCCTTCTGCATCTAGTCTGTCTAGACCTGTCAGAATTTTATACACTTCTATGGGGTCCCCTCTCAATCTTCTAAACTCCAGTGTGTACATCCCTAAACTACATAGTCTCTCCTCATAAGTCAATCCCGCCATTCCTGGTATCAGCCTGGTGAATCGCCGCTGCACCCCCTCCATGGCAAGAACATCTTTCCTCAGATGAGGCGACCAAAACTGTACACAGTACTCGAGGTGTGGTCTCACCAGTGCCCTGTACAGCTGCAGCAAGGTATCCCTGTTCCTGTATTCCAACCCTTTTACTATGAAGGCCAGCATACCGTTTGCCTTCTTCACCGCCTGTTGCACCTGCATGCTCGCCTTCAGTGACTGGTGTACAAGAACACTCAGGTCTCTCTGTACTTCCCCCTCTCCCAATTTATTGCCATTTAAATAATAATTTGCCCTCCCGTTCCTGCACCCAAGGTGGATAACTTCGCACTTGTCCACATTATAGTGCATCTGCCATTTATCCGCCCAATCACCCAGTCTGTCCAAATCGCTCTGGAGCTTCCTGGTCTCCTCCTCTTAGCCCACCCCCCCTCCTAGTTTAGTGTCGTCTGCAAATTTGGAAATGCTGCATCCGACTCCCTGATCCAGGTCATTAATGTAAATTGTGAACAGCTGGGGACCCAGGACAGATCCCTGCGGTACCCCACTTGTTACTGCCTGCCATTCAGAAAATGAGCCGTTTATTCCAACTCTCTGTTTTCTATCTGACAGCCAGTTCTCTATCCACGTCAATACTTTCCCCTTTATCCCATGAGCTTCAATTTTCCCTGCTAATCTTTTATGTGGGACCTTATCGAAGGCCTTTTGGAAGTCCAGGTACACCACATCTACTGGCTCTCCCCCATCTATTTTACCAGTTACTCCCTCAAAAAATTCCAATAGGTTAGTCAAGCACGATTTACCCTTTGTAAATCCATGTTGACTCTGTCCTATCCTGTCCCAATTTGCTAAGTGCTCCGCTATTTCATCCTTAATGATGGACTCCAGCATTTTGCCCACAACTGATGTAAGGCTTACAGGTCTGTAATTACCTGCTTTTTCCCTACCCCAATTTTTGAATAGTGGGGTAACGTTAGCTACCCTCCAATCCATGGGCACTGTTCCCGAGTCTAATGAATTCTGAAAAATCATACTTAGTGCATCCGCTATCTCTAGGGCCACCTCCTTCAGCACCCTAGGATGCATGTTATCAGGCCCTGGGGATTTGTCCGCCTTCAATCCCTTTAGCTTCCTTAACACCATATCCTTAGAGATATTGATTTGCATCAGTTCCTCCTTTGCAAATGTCCCTATTTTTCCCGATATCCCAGGGAGGTTTTTTGTGTCGAACGTGGTTACCGAGTGACGGTGAAAATGTTCTTAACATTTGTTCCATTCAACCAAATTGTGATGGAGTTTGCTCTTTTCTCATTTTATAGACTGTATTAGAAGGGTCTCGGTAAAAATGTTCAGTCTTTCTGACAGCGGGCTATGGGTGAGCAGCTGGTGAGTGTAACAGGCTCAGGGCTGGATGCAGGAAGCTCATGACAGTCTCTCTCTCTCTCGCTCTCTCTCTGATGGGGAGAGTTGATTGACAGCTGGAGGCTGTTGGTGGCTTGAATAGAGTCATAGAGTCATAGAGTTATACAGCACAGAAAGAGGCCATTCGGCCCATCGTGTCAGCGTCGGCCATCAAGCCCTGTATATTCTAACCTATTTTCCGGCACTTGGTCCGTAGCCTTGTATGCTATGGCATTTCAAATGCTCATCTAAATGCTTCTTGAATGTTTTGAGGGTTCCTGCCTCGACCACCCTTTCAGGCAGTGAGTTTCAGATTCCAACCACCCTCTGGGTGAAAAAGTTTTTCCTCAAATCCACTCTAAACCTCCTGCCCCGTACCTTGAAACTATGCCCCCTGGTTATTGAACCCTCTACTAAGGAGAAAAGTTATTTTCTTTCTACCCTATCTATGCTCCTCACAATTTTGTACAATCAGGTCACCCCTCAGCCTTCTCTGCTATAAGGAAAACAACCCCAGCTTGTCCAGGTTCTCTTCATAGCTGAAACGCTCCAGCCCAGGTAATATCCTGGTGAATCTCCTCTGCACATTCTCCAATGCAATCACATCCTTCCTATAGTGTGGCGACCAGAACTGCAGACAGTATTCCAGCTGTGGCCTAACTAGGGTTTTGTACAGCTTCATCATAACCTCCCTGCTCTTATATTCTATGCCTCGGCTAATGAAGGCAAGTATCCCATATGCCTTTTTAACCACCTTATCTACCTGTCCTGCTGCCTTCAGGGATCTATGTACATGCACACCAAGGTCCCTCTGATCCTCTGTCCTTCCTAGGGTCCTACCATTCATTGTGTATTTGTCTCGCCTTGTTAGTCCTCCCAAAATGCATCACCTCACACTTTTCAGGGTTAAATTCCATTTGCCACTGTTCTGCCCATCTAACCATCCCGTCTGTATCGTCCTGTAGCCTGAGGCTTCCCTCCTCGCTATTTACCACTCCACCAATGTTCGTGTCATCTGCGAACTTACTGATGATACCTCCTACATTCATATCTAAATCATTAATGCACGCCACAAACAGCAAAGGACCCAGCACCGATCCCTGCAGTACCCCACTGGACACAGTCTTTAGAAAGGTAAGTCTTTCTTTTTAAATATATTTAGGCGTGTCTGTGTTAATAACTAATGTATTTAGATGTATCTGTATTATTATTAATGTATTGGGCGAGTGGATTCTGTGTCAATTATAAATGCGTTTCTGAGCAATGCAGATGTCTCTGTTTCTCTCTCCACAGATGCTGCTGAGTGTTTCCAGCATTTTCTGCTGTTATTTCAGATGTCCAGCATCCGCAGTATTTTGCGATTGTATTAGTGATTAATTCATTGCCACTCCACTTCCAGAAGAAGTTCTGCTCTTCTCCCCGACGGGATTCCCGTTTGTCTCTTCAACCTTGTTCATGTTCATTGCTTTCGGTTTCCCTTCTCGTGTTTGATCAGATATCTGCCAAGACGCGCTTTCACAGCCACATCTCTTTCCTCGCCAACTGTCTCCGGTTCCGACTTATTCCACGTGCATTCCAACTGAAATTTCACCTTTCGTGTTTTGGATCCACACAGGACTGCAGATATCTCCAAGATATTAAGCGTTCCTCGAAACACTGCTCTCGCCGTATTCTGAGATACACGCTGCTAGCCATGCGCCGCCGCATGAACACTCTCGACCTCTCTCTTCAGCAGCACCGACTCACTCTATCTCAAAGCTGTCCTGGTCTGCAGTTCCATCTCATCCTTCGATTCATCCTGAACTTCAACAAAAAACATTGTTTTTTCATTTCAGGTATCAAGGATCGCAAGCTTTAGAAACATGGAAACACAGAATATAGGAGCAGGAGTAGGCCCTTCGGTCCCTCGAGCCTGTTCCGCCATTTAATGAGATCATGGATGATCATCCAAATTCAGTAAACTGTCCCTGCTTTCTCCCCATATACCTTGATCCCTTTAGACTGAAGAAATATATCTGAATCATTCTTCAATATATTCAATGAATTGGCTTCAACGGCCTTCTGTGGTGCAGAATTCCAAAGGTTCACCACACTCTGGGTGAATAAATTCCTCCTCATCTCAGTCCTAAATGGCTTATCACTTAGCCTTATACTGTGACCCCTGGTTCTGGACTCCCCCACCATCGGGAACAACCTTCCTGCATCTAGTCTGTCTAGTCCTGTTAGAATGTTATAACTTTTTATGAGATCCCCTCTCATACTTCTAAACTCTAGCGAATATAAGCCTAATCGACCCAATCTCTACTCATACGTCATTCTTGCCATCCCAGGTATCAGTCTGGTGAATCTTCGCTGCACTCTCCCCATGGCAAGAACATCCTTACTCAGATAAGGCGACCAACACTGCACACAATACTCAAGGCGTGGTCTCACCAAGGCCCTGTACAACTGCAGCAAGTCATCCTTGCTCCTTTACTCGAATCCTCTCGCTATGAAGGCCAACATACCATTTGCCCTCTTAACCGCCTGCTGTACCTGTATACTTACCTTCAGCGACTGGTGCACAAGGACACACAGGTCTCGTTGCACTTCCCCTTTTCCTAATCTATTGCTGTTCAGATAATAATCTGCCTTCCTGTTTTTGCCACCGAAGTGGATAACCTCGCATTTATGCACATTATACTGCATCTGCCATGCATCTGCCTAATAACCCGACCTGTCCAATATCATACTGGAGTTTCTTTGCATCCTCCTCACAGCACACACGCCCACCCAGCTTTGTGTCGTCTGCAAACTTGGAGATATTACATCTAATTCCGTCGTCCAGAACAATTATATATATTGTGAATAGCTGGGGATCTAGCAAAGTTCCCTGCGGTACCCCACTAGTCACTGACTGCCACTCGGAAAAAGAGCCGTTTATTCCAACTCTTTGCTTCCTGTCTGCCAACCAGTTCTTTATCCAAGTCAGTACCTTGCCCCCAATCCCATGTGCTTTAACTTTGCACGCTAATCTCTTATGCGGGACCTTCTCGAAAGCCTTCTGAAAGTCCAAATACACCACAACCACTGGATCTCCCTTATCTATTCTAACAGATACATCCTCAAAAAATTCCAGTAGATTAGTCAAGCATGATTTACCTTTTGTAAATCCATGTTGACTTTTTCCAATCCTGTCACTGTTTTCCAGGTGCTATGCTATTACATCTTTTATAATGGACTCTAGCATTTTCCCCACTACCGATGTCAGACTTACTGGTCTAAAATTCCCCGTTTTCTCTCTACCAACGTTTTTAAATAGTGGGGTTACATTAGCTATCCTCCTCTTTGTCAACTCTTGGACACCAACGCCCCTTCGGAACCTTCTTCCCCTTCAATTTCTTCTGACCCCAACCCTTCTCCCAATCTCACCTCCTGCCGTGTTTTCATAATCCCCTCTGACCATCCGCTCTTTGACCCCGAACGATCAGTCCTCAGCAAAGGCCTGAGCTTCATCCCATTACGCCCCCATCTCAATGAATTTCGACCTTGGCTCGATGCTGAGCTATTTTAACGCAGCCTTTGTCTCCGTAACCACTTCTTTGGCCAGAAGTCTACCCCCCTCACAGTGGACCCTTTCTCCCGCTTCCGCAATTCCCGTTCTACCTGGACCCCTCACTCTGGAATCTTCACCTCTCCAGATATTTTCATTGCAAACTGCGGGCGTGACAGCGGCCGTATCAATTTCTGATCCTCTCACTCACTGCAAACTACCTGGCTGTCAACTTCATAGTCCCCAAACCCCGCACAGCCCGCTTCTCCATCCTTCTCAAGATCCACAAACAGGGCTTCCCTGGTAGACTCATCGTTTCAGCCTGTTCTTGCAGCACGGAACTGATTTCTTCCTATCTCGATTCTATTTTTTCTCCCATTGTCCAGTCTCTTCCCACCTATATTCGCGACTCTCCGATGCCATCTGCCACTTTAACAGTTTCCAGTTTCCCGGCCCCAACCGTCTCTTATTCACTATGAACGTACAATCCCTCGACACCTCCATCCCCCACCAGGATGTCCTGAGGGCGCTCCGCTTCTTCCTTGAACAGAGGCCCAACCAGTCCCCATCCACCACCACCCTCCTCCGGCTGGCTGAACTTGTTCTCACATTGAACCAATTCTCCTTTGATTCTATTCACTTCCTCCAAGTTGAAGGTGTTACTATGGGAACCTGAATGGGTCCTAGCTATGCCTGCCTTTTCGTGGGATATGTGGAGCATTCTTTGTTCCAGTCTTATTCAGGTACAGTCCCTCACCTCTTTTTCAGGTGCATCGATGACTGTTTTAGTGTCGTTTCCTGCTCTCGCCCTGAACTAGAAAATGTAATACACTTTGTTTCCAATTTCCACCCTTCCCTCACCTTCACATGGTCCATCTCGGACTCTTCCCTTTCCTTCCTTGAGTTCTCTGATCTCCATTTCTGTGATAGGCTATCGACAAACATCAACTACAAGCCCACTAACTCCCACCGCTACTTGGACTACACTTCCTCCAACCCCGCTTCCTGTAAAGACTCTATTCCATTCTCCCAGTTTCTCCAACTCCGCCGCATCTGCTCTGACGATGCCACCTTCCATACAAGTGCTTCCAACATGTCTTTCTTTTTCCTCAACCGAGGATTTCCCTCTACCGTGGTTGACATGGCCATTGACCATGTCCATTCTATCTCCCGCACTTCTGCTATCAATCCTTCTTCCTCCCAAAACCACGATATGGTTCTCCCTTGTCCTCACCTTTCACCTCCACATTAAATGGATGATTCTCCGCCATTTCCGCCATATCCAGCGTGATTCTACCACCAAACACATCTTCGCCTTCCCTCCACTTTCAGCAATCAGAAGGGACCGCTCCCTCCGCGACATCCTGGTCCACTCTTCAGTCACCCACAACAGACCCTCCCCTCCCCACGGCACCTTCCCGTCCAAGCACAGGTGATTCAACACCTGCCCTTTTAACTCCTCCCGTCCCAACGTCCAGAGCCCCAAACACGCCTTACAGGTGAAACAGCAATTTACTTGACTTGTTGGAAATTGCTATACTTTATTACCTGTTCACGATGTGGTCTCCTCTATAATGTGGAGACCAAACGCAGATTGCGTTACCGCTTTGCAGAACACCTCCGTTCAGTCTGTGAGGGCGACCCTGAGCTTCTGGTTGCTTGTCACTTTAATTCTCCGCTCCACTCCCACACTGACCTCTCTGTCCTCGGCTGATTAAACTGTTCCAATGAAGCTCAACGCAAGCTCGAGGAACAGCACCTCATCTTTCGATTAGGCACTTTACAGCCTTCTGGACTCAACACTGAGTTCAACAATTTCAGGCTACAACCCCTGTCCCTATTTTTACAGGTGGCAGCTTTTGATCATTCCGCCATTCCCATTTGAAACATTTAATCTGTCCTGCCTTCAATCCTAGCACGGACCTTCCCGTTAGTTCCTTCCGTCACTTCCCCCCACTTTCCCTGCCCTGCACCTGCTTAAAACCTGTTACATCTCCAACTTTTACCAGTTCTGACGAAGGGTCACAGACCTGAATCTGTTTTTCCACGGATTCTGCCTGACCTGCTGAGTGTTTCCAACATTCTCTCCTGTTATTTCAGGTTTCCAGCATCCGCAGTATTTGCTATTGTACTGAGGGGAGCTAACCTCACCGCCTTCGTTGGAAGTTTAACCCCTTTATTCACTTTCTTATTTGTGCTCCGTTTGGAATTAGAGTTTATTTTATTTAATTGTTGCATGTTTAACGACAACATTGAAGAGGGAAAGAGAAACTTGGAGCAACTTCTTCTGTCAAAGCTGCAATGAGACTAGAAAGAGATTTAAGATTTAAATGAATTTTCTCCAAAAATAAATGTTAAAAACACTTTTGTCCCCCTACGTTTCGAATATGATTTTGTGAGAAACAAGCAAAAATCAATGTTCCCCTCATCTAAACAAGTGTCAAGCGGATCTTGAAGTCCGAACACTTTTAAGCAGGCTCTGAATGGCTTAAAACATTTTAACATTGAAATTTCTCAACATTTGATTTTGAACGAACGACTGAATTGAGTAGCTTCACGCAAACATGCAACCATGCTGTTGCAGTGCGGAAGAGCAGGGGAGGATTTGGAGGAGTTGCTTATTACTTTTTATTGACTTTTAAAAAATATAATTGAGCCGTTTAGGAAGAGAACCAAAAAAAGGGGAAAACAGAAACAATTTTATTTTACATAATATAAAAAACAGAAAATGCTGGAAATACTCAGCAGGCCAGGCAGCATCCGTGGAGAGAGAGAAACAGAGTTAATGTTTCAGGTATGTGACCTTTCGTCAGAACTGGAAAATGTTATAAATGTAACAGATTTTAACCAGGTGCAGAGACAGGGAAAGGCGGGAGCGGAGGAAGGGACGCAAGGGATGGCCTGTGATATGGTGGAAGGCAGGAGTGGTTAAACCGCCCTCTGCACCTGGTTAAAATCTGTTACATCTCTAACTATTTCCAGTTTGGACGAAAGGTGACAGACCTGAAACGTTAACTTTGTTTCTCTCTCTCTCTCCAAGGAATAACGTAACTACAGATTTGCTCTTAAATGTTTAGTGGAGTGTTAATAGAAACAAGATCTCTGTACTTAAGTATGAAAAATGCAGGAAGCTACACAGCTGAGAAAGACACACAAAATACTTTGATTAAACTGGTAATGCACAATTTCTATTGGCTTAAAATGTTTAAATTAGGAGATTGAAAATTGAGAGCACAATGAAGTTTGTTTCCTGCTATTTAATTGGGAAGTACCTAAAATAATTCAACACTTTCGTGATAAGAGCAGGGACTATTCAAAAAGGGTGGTAGAGAGAAAGCAGGGAATTACAGACCGGTAAGCCTGGCATCGGTAGTGGGGAAAATGCTAGAGTCCATTATAAAGGATCTAATAGCTGAGCATTTGAAAAACAGTGACAGGATCGGACAAAGTCAACATGGATTTACAAAAGGAAAATCGTGCTTGACTAATCTACTGGAATTTTTTGCGGATGTAACTGGGAAAATAGATAAGGGAGAACCAGTAGATGTGGTGTATTTGGACTTTCAAAAGGCTTTCGATAAAGTCCCGCAGAAGAGATTAGCGGGTAAAGTTAAGGCACATGGGATTGGGGGCAAGGTATTGACTTGGATAGAGAACTGGTTGGCGGACAGAAAGCAGAGAGTAGGAATTAATGGGTCTTTTTCCGAGTGGCATGCAGTGACTAGTGGGGTTCCGCAGGGATCGGCCCTTGGACCCCAGCTATTCACAATATACATTAATGATTTAGATAAGGGAATTAAATGTAATATCTCCACGTTTGCAGATGACACAAAGCTGGGTGGGAGTGTGTGCTGCGAGGAGGATACCGAGAAACTCCAGGATGATCTGGACAGGTTGGGTGAGTGGGCAGAAGCGTGGCAGATGCAATATAACGTGGATAAGTGCGAGGTTATCCACTTTGGTGTCAAAACAGAAAGGCAGACTATTAACTGAATGGCAATAGATTGAGAGAAGGGGAAGTGCAACGAGACCTGGGTGTCCTTGTGCACCAGTCGCTGAAAGTAAGCATGCAGGTGCAGCAGGCGGTGAAGAAGGCAAGTGGTATTTTGGCACTCATAGCGAAAGGGTTTGAGTATAGGAACAGGGATGTCCTGCTGCAGTTGTACAGGGCCTTGGTGAGACGACACCTTGAGTACTGTGTGCAGTTTTGGTCGCCTTATCTGAGGAAGGATGTTCTTGCCATGGAAGGAGTTCAGCGAAGATTCACAAGGCTGATACCTGGGATGGCAGGAATGAAAATGAGGAGATATTGGGTCGATTGGGCTTATACTCACTGGAGTATAGAAGAATGAAAGGGGATCTCATCGAAACATATAAAATTCTGACAGGTCTGGACAAACTAGATGCAGGAAGAATGTTCCCGATGGTCGGAGAGTCCAGAACCAGGGGTCATAATCTACGGATAACGGGTAAACCATTTAGGACAGAAATGAGGAAGAATTTCTTCACCCAGAGATTGGTGAACCTGTGGAATTCTCTACCACAGAAGGTAGTTGAGGCGAAGTCATTAAATATATTCAAGGTTGAGTTAGATATATTTCTTAAAGCTAAAGGTATCAAGGGATATGGGGAGAAGACAGGTACAGGGTACTGAGTTTAGATGATCAGCCATGATCTCATCGAATGGCGGAGCAGGCTCGAGGGGCGTAATGCTCTACTCCTGCTCCTATCTTCTATGTTTCTATGTCTATGATATTAATATTGTGGCGAATGTTTGAGAGAAAAAACATTGGAAGCGAAATTTGTAAATTAACATCTTTACATCAACATATTAGGAAATATTTCCAAGTCAGTCTGATTGGTTCTCTTGACCAGGAAGAATGATAAATATTTATTTCTGTTAAATCAAAACTTTTTCTGCTTCTTGTTTTTAATTCAGTGAAACAAATTGTGTGTGTGTTTTTCTGCACTTGTGAATAATTGCTGCATTTCTGACATGCTCCATGGGGTGGGGGGGGTGTGCTGGTTCAACAAGATCACGTTTATTAATGGAAGCGATTGAAGTTGGAAATAGGGAAAGCCGTTTTTGTTCAATTCTTTTTAATACATTGAACTAAAGAACTACAGCACTTTATATTTGGTGTTTGTGCGGTTGCATTGTGATTAATATTCTGATTATATATCTGGATGTACAGCACGTCAGCGCCATAGGGAAGCCGCTGCTCCTGCTGCTTGTGGAGCCATTGCTATACTGACATGGGGGGTGGGCTAATACTTTGCAAACTTTAAAATTAATACAACTTGCACGAATAGATATGCCTCATTCAGCTGAACTTGGGCTTTTGGATTGTTTATCGATGCATAACCGTATAACTGAGTGACGTTTCTGAAGTATTAATTCATTATTCTGCAGTTCTTTTATATCCCAGATATTTCTGACAAGTATTTATTTAAATGGAGTTTGTTCATGACGACCTAAAAGCTTTTAATTAATTCTACCGTAAACAAAGTTACAGAATGGGTATATAATGACAAATGAATTTCAATATGGGTAAGTTTGAGGTGTTGCATTTTGGTAGCAGGAATAAGGACCCCAGCTACTCCTTGTAAAATAAGAGTCTAAATGGGGTAGAGGTGCAAAGTGATCTAGGGGTATACATTCAAAAATCATCAGACGTAGCAACGCAGGTTAAAAAATGCCATACATGTGCAAATAAGGCACGGGTTCATTTCGAGAGGAATAGATTTCAAAAACAGTGAAGTTATGTTAAACTTGCAGAACTTTGTCTGATTGTCTCATGATTTGAGATGGTGGGGTGGCAAAATCTCAATACGCATATATGATTTTAACTGGTTGTTGTTGCTGTCGTTGTTGTTAAAGTTGCTTTTATCAAAGAGTTCTAAAATTTGTTGTTCACGAAAAGGTCGCGCTCAAAGGAGTTCGTGGCCGTTCAGTACAAAAAAATCGAGAGAACATTGGTGGGTGGAGCTGAGGATATTAGGTGGGGTGGGGAGGAGCTGAGGATATCAGGTAGGGTGGTGGAGCTGAGGATATTAGGTGGGGTGGGGAGGAGCTGAGGATATTTAGTGTGGTGGGGTGGAGCTGAGGATAATAGGTGGGGTGGGGAGGAGCTGAGGATATTAGGTGTGGTGGGGTGGAGCTGAGGATATGAGGTGGGGTGGGGGGGAGCTGAGGATGTTAGGTGGGGTGGGGAGGTGCTGTGGACAATAGGTGGGGTGGGGAGGAGCTGAGTATATTAGGTGGAGTGGGGAGGAGTTTAGGATGTTCGATGCTTAAATAGATATCGAAAATCATAAAGTAAGGCTGAAGCATACAGGAGAGCAATTCTGTTGTTTGAAATAAATAATATCTTCATCAACTTCTTCGAAAATCAGTAATACAAAGTGACAAGCCAGGAATTTACTCTGCAATAAATCCTCAGATTTTCCGATAAAATTCCAAAACCACACACAGTTGTAGATGGTTGCGTTTATTTATTACTATTGCTTTTTATTCATTAAACTGATACTTTGCTTCAAATATTGAAGATACATTTCTCTACATGACATTTCACAATAGGCATTAGAAAACATACATCGCTGAATGCGAGGTGATGCACTTTGGTAGGAAAATATAAACATCCTGAGGGTAGTGCGCTTGGTGTTGTGTATATGGATTTTCAAAAGGCATTTGACAATGTACCACGTGACATTGCTGGTCATAAAATTGTAGCCCATGGGACTAATTGGACAGGGCAGCATGGATACCAAATTGGCTAAGGGTCAGAAAGCAGAGAGTAGGGGTAAACGGTTGTTTTTTCAGACTGGAGGGAAGTGTACAGTGGTGTTCCCCAGGGGTTGCTATTAGGACTAGTGCTCTCTTTGATATATTTTAATGACCTAGAGTTGGGTGTACAGGGCATCGAAACTCGGAAATGTAGTACAAAATGAGGAAGATAGTAACAGACTTCAGGAGGACGTAGACTGACTGGTCAAAATGAGAGCATAAGAAATAGGAGCAGGAGTAGGCCATTCGGCCCTTCGATCCTGCTCCACCCTTCAATACGATCATGGCTGACCTTCCGTAGAAAGTCATTCATACAACACCTTCTAACTGATCCTCATTCCTGCATATACAGTTATCTCCTTACTCAGTTTACTGGAATATTTTGTCTTAACATAATACAATATCGTTGGAGATGAAAGTACGACCCTAAATGACAAGCAAATTTGGCTGTGTCTTGACTCTTATAAAATGTTCCTCAGGCTGGAGGGTCTGAGAACTTCAGAAAAGTCCCTGACATGATTTTACACTTCTCTGATGGTGTTTCTTTCAGAATCCAATCCCTTTGCTTACAGCACAACCCGAACTATGATTCAATTAGGCAGACACTTGGCAGATTCGATTCAACACAGAGAATTGTGAAGTGAAAAATGAAAGAGAGGCAATGTGGACAAAATTATACAATTTTAAAGGGAGTGCAGAACAGTGAGACCTCGGCACGTATGTAAACAAATCTTAGAAAGCGGCCGAATCAGTTGAGATATTTGATAATAAGGCAGACGGGATCCTTTGCTTTATTTATAATCAGCAGAATACAAAGAAAGGAAGTTATGCTAAAACTTTAATAAGCACTGATTAGACTTCATGTGGAGTATTGTGTCCAATTCTGGGCACCGCACTTCAGGAGAATGTCAAGGCCTTGGAGCGTGTGCAGAAGAGATTTACCAGAGTGGTACCAGGGATAAGGGACTTCAGTTATGTGGAGAGACTGGAGAAGCTGGGATTGTTCTGATTTGAGCAGAGAAAGTTAAGAGGAGATTTGACAGAGGTGTTCAAAAGCCTAAATAGATTTAATAGCGTAATTAAGAAGCAACTGTTTCCAGTGGCAATGGGGTCGGTAACCACAGGACAGAGAATTAATGTGATTGGCAAAAGAAGCAGAGACTACAGGAGGAGGATTTTGTTTTATACCGCGAGTTGTTATGATCCGGAATGCACTGTCTGAAAGGGCGGTGGAAGCAGATTCAATAGTAACTTTCAAATGGGATTTTGTAAAAATACTTGAAGTAAAATAACATACTGGGGAAAGAGCAGTGGAGTGGGATTAATTGGACAGCTCTACCAAAGAACCGGCACAGGTACGGTGGGCCGAATGGCCTCCTTCAGTGCTGTATCATTCTATGATTCTATAATCACCGATACCTTAGAAAATAAGAAACTGAACATGGCAGAAGAGCAAATTGCTCTTGGGCTACAGGTGAACAAATAATTAAAAGCAGTATCACAAGACAGCAAAGCAATTAAAATGCTAACAATGAATTGGGGCTTATTTCTAAGTCGATAGAATTCAAAAGAAGTGAAGTTGGCCAATGGTGGGAAGTGGTGTTTCACAAGGATCGGTGCTGGGAACACTTTTGTTCACCATTTACTTAAACAACTCGGACTCAGGAATCGGAAGTGCAATTTCAAACAATGTGGATGCCAACCAAATGGGGGTTTCTACTTAATACAGAGGAGGACTGCGACACAATCCAGGAAGACATTATTAAACAGGCAGAATGGGCGTGTAACTGCCAAATGAAACTCAATATAGAGAAATGTGAGGTAGTTCATTTTAATAGGAATATTACAGAGTTCACAGACTCCCTGGAAAACATAAAATCTAATCGCGTTTGAGTGACAGAGGGGTGTGAGGGTACAGTTATATAAATCACTAACTGTTGCAATGCAGGTTGATAAGGCCATAAAAACATAGAAAGCACTGGGGTTCATTTCTAGAGGGATAGAATTGTAAAGAATAGAATTAATGTTAAACTTGTATGGAACCTTGGTTAAAACACACTTGGTGTTCTGTGAACATGGTCTCCATCTTATAAAAAGTACACAGAGGGACTGGTGAAGGTACAAACAGTATTTATTAGAATGATACCAGAACTGAGAGGGTTTACCTGTCAGGAAAGTCTGAACAGGCTGGTGCTCTTTTCTTTAGGAAAGTGAAGACTGAGGGATAATCAGATAGAGTTCTTTGAGATTATGAAAGGGTTTCAAAGGTTAGATTAGAGAAGATGTTCCCACTTCCAGGCGAGACCAGAATTTGGGGTTATAGATTTAATATAGTCATTAATAAATCTAATAGGGGAATTCAGGAGAAACCTTTTTACCAAATGAGTGGTCAGAATGTGGAACTCGCGACCACAAGGAGCAGTTGATGCGAATAGCATAGACACATTTAAAGGGGGAAAGGAATAGAACGATATTTTTTACTTTGTTACATGAAGGAGGGTGGGTGGAGGCTCGTGTGGAGCATGGACACCAACATGGACATTTTGACTCGAATGGCCTGTCTCTGTCCTGTAAATACTTTGTAAATTGTATTAAACATGTATAGGACCCGGGTCACGTTACACTTAGAGAACTGTGCATAGTTATGGTCTCCATAATATAAAAAGGACATAGAAAAAGTGGAGAAAGTGCAAAAAATACTCACAAGCAACTTGTATTTATATAGCGCCTTTAACATAGTAAAATGACCCAAGCGATTCACGGGAGCGTTATTGAACAACACCTGACCGTGAGCCACATAAGGAGACATTAGGAAATATAACCAAAAGCTGAGTCAAATAGGTAATTTTTCAGCAGCATCTTAAAGGAGGAGGGAGATTTTGAGAAGCAGAGAGATGTAGGGAGGGGATTCCTGAGCTTAGGGCCCAGGCAGCTGAAAGCACAGCCGCCAATGGTGGAGCAGTTAAAACCAGGGATGTGTAAGAGGTCAGAATTAGAGGAGCACAGAGATCTCGGGTGTGTCGACGGGCTGGTGGAGCTTGCAGAGGTAGGGAGGGCGAGGCCATGTAGGGATTTGAAAGCAAGGATGATCATTTTAAAATTGAGGCATTGCCGGAACGGGAGTCAATGTAGGTCAGCGAGCACAGGGGTGGTGGTTTACCGGGATTTAGTGTGGGTTAGGTTACGGGAAGCAGATCTTTGGATGAGCTCAAGTTATGGAGGGTGGGAGATGGGAAGCCCTCCAGGAGAGACTTGTTGTTATCAAGTCTAGAGCTTCCAAAGGCTTGGATGTTGGTTTGAGCAGCAGATGAGCTGAGGCAGGGGCGAAGTTCGGCGATGTTATGGAGGTGGAAGTAAGCCGCCCTGGAGATGGAGTGAAATCTGTTCGGAAGACATCCGGTGATCAAATACGACACCAAGGTTGCAAACAGTAAACTGGTGCTGAGGAGAGGGAAGGAGTTGGTGGCTTTGCAACGGAGTTTGTGAAGGGGGCCAATAGCTTCGGTCTTACAAATATTTAGTTGGATGGCACCAGAACTGAAAGATTGCAGCTATCGGGAAAGATTGAACAGTTTGGGCCTTTCTGCTGTAGAAGAGAGAGGACTTAGATGAGGCCTGATAGAGATTTTGAAAATTATGAATGGGTTGGACAGGGTAGATGTGGAGATAATGTTTACATTTGTGGGAGAATGCAACTCTTGGGGTTATAAATACAAGATAGTTAACAATAAATTCAATAGGGAAATAAGGAGCAATTTCTTTACTCAGAGATTGGATAGAATGTGGACCTCACTAACACAGGAAGTGGTTGAGGAAAATAGTTTAGATTCAACAGAATGAAACTAGACGGGTAAAGGCTAGAAAGGGGAATAGAAAGATATTCTGAAAGGCTGAGATGAGGAAGATGCAATGAGAGGAGACTGGTGTGGAGCATAAACACCAGCACAGACTGATTGGGCCGAATGGCCTGTTTGTGTGCCGTATATTCCAGGTAATATTATCCTCTGAACTGCAGCTCAGCTCTGTCTGCCTACCTATTGACCAGGCTCTTACACTGGAAGCTGCGAATGAATTGCTGCACTCAATCGCTGAAGGGATTCTTTACAGAAGAGCTCAGAGTGAAATCAGCAAACTAGTGATCCTGTCCCGAAAGACAATGTGGGAAATGTCAGTCAGGAACAGTGCCGAGTCCTAAACACAGTGTTCGCCCCGCCACTGGCTGTGTCTTCAGATCTCCAGCGATTGCTGGTGTAATTCAGTGGATGGCAGTCTGGGGCTTAATATTACATTCCTGGGCAGGAAACACTGGGAGCCGCCACTGGGCTGCGCTCAGTTTGTCTGATTATTAATGAATTGAATAATTGAGGTAAGCGGATATTTCACCGCGCTCGTCACCTGCTCTCTGAACTTGGACTGGGTCACCCCATAAATAAATGTGTTTGTGCAACAACTTAAATTCCGCAGCATATATCCGACTTGTCTAAAGATAAATAAAGAACCAGTGTAATAATAGGGATTTCTTCCTGTAATGATATAATATAAGAACTCTATAACATTCACCAGCCACAGCACTATGAAGCTGGCGGATAAGGTGATGAGTAAAATCATAGACTTCCTTCTGCTCTCCATCTCTGGGTCTCTGCCATTCTCTCCCTTGCTCTCACCCCTCAGTCCCTTACGGACCCGACTGGCAACTAAAATGTGTCTGACTGTCAGAGCGTTGAGCAACAGTATTATGGCGAATGGGAGCAGTGGGGTTAAAAACGCAAGAAACCAGGTAAATCCCACCCACCCAGGCTCAGTAAAATAGTTTGGGATTGGGTAACAGTCCCACGGCACATTGTCAATTATCTCCCCGGGTTGAATTGCAAAGTAGATGGGAATGTTTCTTAAACAGAGCAGAATGCCGGTTGTTGCCAGAACCACAGCCGCAGTTTTCTCGGTGCAATATTTTGTTTTCAGTTTCTGGCAACAAATGGCCACAAATCGATCAAAGGTGAAAGTGACGGTGAACCAGACAGAACAGTCTGTGGCTGCATAGGTCAGGACAGTGTGAACACTGCACACAGGGGTGATGGACAGGAAACTCAGTGGGAAATCATGATAACAGATCTGGTATAGTATGACCTCAGTGACAATGAGCAGGAGATCAGCCGCTGCCATGGCCACCAGGTAGCGAGTGGTGCAGGTGGAGAGCCCGCACTTTCCCCGGGACAGGATCACAATCGCCAGCAAATTCACTGTGAAACACAGAATGGAAAAGAGATTGGAAATTACTGATCACACATTCTCCGTGTCTGACAGTAAGGGCTGAATTATAACACCCCAAATACCGGCGGTTTGGGGACGGGTCAGAGGTGAAAATTAAAGAAAAACCTCCCGACCGCAACCCGCCTCCAACACGCCCGCATCCGAGTTTAACGTAGACGGGACAGGGGGCGGGCAGCGAAACGCTCCCAGGAGGCGGGTTGGCAACTTAAATATTTTAATAAGGCGGGCAGTCTCTGATTAACCTGTTTTACAGGTTTAACTACGGCTGGCCGGGATTCCTGGGACCCGAGAATGATTTCACCCCCCCATCCCACAAGCTCTACCCATCACCAGAGCCCCCCATGGACAGAAACTTGGGGTCGATTTCAGACATCCCCAATGCTGGAGATTGGACACCCCCGAGGACTGGTCAAACCCCTGGGACCAGTCAAACCCCAGGGACCGGTCAAAGCCCCAGGACTGGTCAAACCCACGAGACTGGTCAAATCCCTGGGACTGGTTAAACCGCCAGGACCGGTCAAACACCCAGGACCAGTCACACCCCCAGGACAGGTCAAATCCCCGGGACCGGTGAAACCCCCAGGACCGGTCAAACCCCCAGGACGGGTCAAACCCCCGAGACTGGTCAAATCCCCGGGACCGGTCAAATCCCCAGGACCGGTCAAACCCCTGGGACATGTCAAACCCACGGGACTGGTCAAACCCCCGGGACTGGTCACACCCCCAGGCCCGGTCAACACCCCGGGACTGGTCAGATCCCCGGGACTGGTCAGACTTCCGGGACCGGTCAATACCCCGGGAAGGGTAAAAGCCCCGGGACCAGTATCACCCCCGGCACCGGTTAAACCCGCCGGGACCGGTCAAACCCCCAGGACCAGTCAAAGCCCCAGGACGGGTCAAACTCCCGAGACTGATCAAATCCCCGGGACCGGTCAAAACCCCAGGACTGGTAAAACCCCCGGGACATGTCAAACCCACGGGACTGGTCAAACTCCCGGGACTGTTCACACCCCCGGGACCGGTCAAACCCCCGGGATCGGTCAAACCACCAGGACTGGTCAAACCCCCAGGACCGGTCAAACCCCCCGGGACTGGTCAAACCCTCGGGACCGGTTAAACCCCCGGGACTGGTCACACCCCCGGGACCGGTCAACCCCCGGGAAAGGTCAAAGCCCCAGGACCGGTCACACACCCGGGACCGGTCACACCCCCGGGACCGGTCAGACTTCCAGGACCGGTCAATACCCCGGGAAGGGTAAAAGCCCCGGGACCAGTATCACCCCCGGCACCGGTTAAACCCCCCGGGACCGGTCAAACCCCCAGGACCAGTCAAAGCCCCAGGACCGGTAAAACCCCCAGGACATGTCAAACTCCCGGGACCGGTCAAACCCCCAGGACCGGTAAAACCCCCGGGACATGTCAAACCCACGGGACTGGTCAAACCCCCGGGACTGTTCACACCCCCGGGACCGGTCAAACACCCGGGAAAGGTCAAAGCCCCGGGACCGGTCACACCCCCGGGACCGGTCAAACCCCCGGGACCGGTCAAACCGCCAGGACTGGTCAAACCCCCAGGACCGGTCAAACCCCACGGGACTGGTCACACCCCCGGGACTGGTCACACCCCCGGGACCGGTCAAACCCCCAGGGCCAGTCAAACCCCCAGGGCCTGTCAAACTCCCGGGACCGGTCAAACCCCCTGGACCGGTAAAACCCCCGGGACATGTCAAACCCACGGGACTGGTCAAACCCCCGGGACTGTTCACACCCCCGGGACCGGTCAAACACCCGGGAAAGGTCAAAGCCCCGGGAACGGTCACACCCCCGGGACCGGTCAAACCCCCGGGACCGGTCAAACCCCCGGGACCGGTCAAACCCCAGGGACTGGTCAAACCCTCGGGACCGGTTAAACCCCCGGGCCTGGTCACACCCCCGGGACTGGTCACACCCCCGGGACTCGTCAAACCCCCGGGAAAGGTCAAAGTCCCGGGACCGGTCACACACCCGGGACCGGTCACACCCCCGGGACCGGTCAAACCCCCGGGACCGGTCACACCCCCGGGACTGGTCAAACCCCCGGGACCGGTCAAACCCCTGGGACTGGTCACAACCCCGGGACTGGTCAGACCCCCGGGACCGGTCAAACCCCCGGGACTGGTCACACCCGCAGGACTTTTCAGACTTCCGGGACCGGTCAATACCCCGGAAATGGTAAAAGCCCCGGTACCAGTATCACCCCCGGCACCGGTTAAACCCCCCAGGACCGGTCAAACCCTCAGGACCGGTCAAACCCACCCGCGACTGGTCAAATCCCCGGGACCGCTCAAACCCCCTGGACTTGTCAAACCCCAGGGACCGATCACACCTCCGGGACCAGTTAAACCCCCCAGGACCGGTCAAACCCCCAGGACCTGTCAAATCCCGGAGTCCATAATCGGACACACCGTGGGATCAGACGCCCCGTCCAAACCAGTTTCATCCATCGGACCTACTTGGTCCTGTTCCGGAGTCACCCCACGCCGTCCGACGAGAAGGCCGACTGTCAATCAGGCTGACTACCGGGGTGGGGAACCAATCAAGGACAAAGGACCTATGTTGTGGAGTTAAGACTCCCCAGCATCCGGGAATACCCGGACTTCCAGATATCCTGTCTGTTATTCCGCATCCGCCCTGTACCTCCTGGCCATCGTACATCACCTGCCTCTGTTAATATCCAGGCGGAAGTATATGAGCAAATGCAAAATGCTGAGACTGCTGTAAATCTGATTAGAACATAAGAAATAGGAGCAGGAGCAGGCCATTCGGCACTTCGAACCTGCTCCGGCATTCAATGAAATCATGGCTGATGTTCTGTCTCAATTCCATTCACCGGCCTTATCGCCATATCCCTTACTAGTCAGAAATCTATCGACTTCTGTTTTGAATATACCCAATGACTGAGCCTCCACAACCCTCTGGGGGAGAGAATTCCAAAAATTCACCACCCTCTGTGTGAAGAAATTTCTTCTCATCTCTGTCCTGAATGGCCTACCCTTTATCCTGAGGCTGTGGCCCTTGGTTCGTGACTCCCCAGCCAAGGGAAACATTCTCCCAGCACCCACGCTATCAAGCCCTGTAATAATTCTGTATGCTTCAATGAGATCCCCTCTCATTCTTCTGAATTCAAGAGAATACAGGCCTAGTTTACTCAATCTGTTCTCATACGAAAGTCCCTCCATCCCGGGAATCAATCTCGTGAACCTTCGTTGCACTCCCTGTATGGCAAGTATATCCTTCCTTATGTAAGGAAACTACTTTTGTTTACAGTACTCCAGGTGTAGTCTCACGAAGGCCCGATATAAATGGAGAAAGAGTCCTTTACTCCTGTACTCAAATCCTCTTGTAATGAAGGCCAGCATACCATTTGCCTTCCT